>JBBBDQ010000900.1:2557500-2817500 GCA_037127315.1 Ascarosepion bandense
ACAAAAGCTCGCACATAGCCAGCAGCCATCGTTGAATTTGCAAGATATTCATCTTTGATGGCTGGCATCTTTTTCAAATGTTCAACTGGTGCCAAAGAGCTTGTCAGTTTTTCAATAGTGTCCGAGATGTGTTTGGCACGATTTTGGGGTGACGAAGGCATCGATTTGGGTACTTGGCAATCCATCAGGCTTTTGTCTTTCAAAATCTTGGCGGCCTGGGCTGGTTTCTCCGTGTTCAATTTCTGGAACTCATTGCACCGCTGCCGGACAATCCCAGAAAGCTTAGGTGAAGTTGGGGTTGAACGAGGTGAGTTCCATTCAGAGTATGGGACAACATTTGACTGCGGAACCTCATACAAATGAATTTCTTCATAGTCTGAAATATCTGGGCTGCTTTCTCGCCTGCTGATATCCCCTAAAGGGCAGATACAACTAGTACCTTCTGCTTGGGCATCCTTTACAGCCTCACTAGAGTTGTCTTCTGCAATATTACCTGGTGCAACAACATCATTAATCTTATTATGAGACTTACTGCTGAGTTTGGAGCCAACCCCGGTAATGAGGCGCTCTAAAAACTTTGGCTTTGCAGGCGCTGAAAAAGAAAAAAAAAAATTAATATCAGCAGATTTTTTTAAAAAAATCAGTATCACCCCAAGCAAGGCAATAAAGTCACTAAGACATAAGGGGTTACTGAGTGTGGAAGAATTAGGAACATTAATAATAAGCAGAAAGAGAAAAGAGTAATCAAGAAAACAGTAGATAGCAATTGGCACTGCACTTAAATTTTTGCAGATTAAAGTTGGCTGGAAAGCATGGAGCTAGAAGGAAGTTTCACAAATGAGAAGTATGAGAAAAGAGATTGTTATAGAACTTATGGCTCAACTGTAAATTGATGAGAACTCAATGCCAGTCTAGTACTAAGCTTAAATTCAAAAAGTTTAGGTACCATAGAAAAGGTGTGTGTTGTGGTCCAGTGGATATCGGCTCGGAACAAGAAATCGGGGAGCCGAGGTTGAATTCCAGTTGAATTCATTGCATTCACTTACGCACAAATACCCTTGGGAAAGGTATTAATCCATCTCTTCCCTCCAGTCATGGGTTAAATAACAGGATAGATTGGGTTCTATAGCCTTGGCCGGCAACCAGTCTACCGCAGAAAGCAATGGCAACCTACTGCGGGATAATCTTCTGCCCAGTCAGTCATGTCTCTTTCGAGACATGATCGCCCGAGCGTGTTTCACGTATGGCACTTAACTCACTGACCATAGAAAAGAGCTCATCCAAATGATTACCATGAAAGTCTTTAAAGTAAAAGCACAAAGTGGCAACCTTATCATGGCAGGAAAATGACTAAGCCAATCCACCAGATCAGAACCAATAATATTGTTGATTCTTCCTTGGATTTTATCAAGTAGCTCAAGGTAAATAGCAGGGGCTCTAGACCATATATGGCAACAATATTCTAAGCATGGCTGAATGGTAGACTTACAGAAATGTAAGATAGATTCTGGAGAGAAAAATTATCCTGCACAACACAGTGAACCAACTTTCTTAGCAGCTAACCTGGCAATGGATCCAACTGTCTACTTCATGTCAGCTGAGAACATTAGCCTAACAAGGAGCAAATAATCACTTTCCAAGAGGTTAGCATTGGCCATGCTGGTGGAAGGCAGAGAGGAGTCTATCAGATGATTTACAACCTACCTGTTTATATACAGATATCAATAGTAATAACTCAGTTTGTAAATGTCTAACAAAACAGATAGTCCAGTATATGACTGAAGTTGAACACACTTAACTAATCCTGACAAGAGGTATAACTGTAAAACTTGAAATTATATGATATGTCTTTTTAATATTTTCATTATTAATTATATATAAATATTTATATAAAACAGATTAAAAAAAAGTTTTTGTGAAGCCAATTTGTCATACATGTTTTCTTTCAAAACTGTTTTTGATATATAAAAATTGATACATAATTGTCCCTTAGATATTCATATAATAGCGCTATGGTGTTGGTAATGCTTGCATTTATTCCTGACCACTGACAATCCCTTTCTTCTTGATTTTTAAGGCACAACAAAGTCACTCTTGAAAGTTTATCAATCAAGTTTTTAGGCAAAAAATATTTTTAAAAAAAAGAAACCTGCAATTTTTTGTTTAACTGTCAGATTTTATCCCCTTTGCCACAAATATAATGAGGAAGGATAGCTTTGAGAATTTAAAACTCACAGGATCATATTGAAGGTATGGAAAACAACAAATAACCTAATAAGCTTGTATAAACATTGCCAGAACAGCAATAGCCAAAAACAAAACTTACTAAGAGCAACAAAAAACAGGAAGTTGTGGAGAGCCATGACTACCATTGATATCTCCTAAACTAGTTGACATTTTAAGCTAGAGAAGCCATTCTACTATATCCTTTACTTTGAGTGAGATAGGACATTGAGAAATGAACACAAATGAGGATGGAATTTGAACCATTTGTTGATTTCACTTCACAGAAATCCCTTTTTTCCATGGGGTATCAATCAATCATCACCCCTACACCCGACTTCAAATTCTTAATGTAATTTTCATTTTGCAATTTTTTCTAAAATATCAAAGAGAAATCAGTAAAGAACCTTATGGGTTTGTGTAAATGGTTGGCTGAACAGGATTTATAAGGGAATAGCAAGAAGACAAATTTTAGGAACAGCTACAAAGGAGAAGCTGTGACCTTCTTCATTATGTGCTATGTCTCCTTAGGATGTAAGCTATCCTGGCTCTCCACAACTTCCTGTCCCTTGTAGCCTTAAACTTTGTCTTTTTTGTTGTTTCTCCTAAACCCTGTTCAGCCAGTTGTGGCCTAGGCGGTCAAAAATCTAATTTTAAAAAAATATGCCTTTAACATGGAATAATCCCTTTAAGCTAGGTGTGTTTTAACTGCTCAGCCATGAAAGACTTTCCAGGTATGAAAATGAAATCATCAGATAGTGGCCTTGAAAAGTCTCAATGAGTGTTGTTCTGAGAGTAATTAAACCTGGCTTATCATGATGCTTCTTGAGGTATAATAAGGAAGGCACACTTCGCACAAAAGCAGTTTTCCTAATGGAAAAAGAGAAAAAAGGTTTAATTCTTGTCATGTGGTGGAAGGGGGCATATTTAGTGGGGCTTCTTGATCTCTAGGCCATTTTATATTAATTCAATAATTAAAAAACAACAGGATATATATCACGAAATCATATAGAAATTTACGAAATCAGTATTAAATTTGTTTGTTTGAACAATATTTTTAATGGATACTTGTATTTAAAAGAATAGTCTGTTTTTTCTGTAATTAAACAGTAGGTTTTAATTACTCACCATCCTAATTGTTTGTGAAATCTTGTATGGAAAATATCTATCTTCCAGCAGCATTTGAACCTGCATACTCCCATATACCAGGGAGATAACATTATTAGATCTGGTGTATCTTACCACTCAACCACAGTAGATATCATGGTAACTGAAGTCCGAACTAATCCTTAAATACATTTTCTCCTGATTTCTTTTTGAACATCTATCTCTGCTCGGGATTGTATCCTAAAGTTCAAGTAATGCAACCAAAGACAAAATTATATGAAAATTTATAATTATCCATTAACAACAATGTTCAAACAAATAAATTTAAATAAATTTTTTTTTTTTTTAATCATATCACCCCGAGCAAGGTGGTAACGCCACTGAAGCACAGGGGGCTACGTAGGAGTGAAAAGATTGGAAAAGAGAAAGCCGGAAACCACATCCTAAACAAGGAACAAGGGATGAGCCTCTTCACCTGTTCAATAGACGTGGGTGGAGTGTGAACCGGGCGATAGTTTAGTCTATGTCAGTTAATACCAATTTTGTAATATTGTCTTCAGTTGTCTTTGTTTACATTAAGATATGATCTGAACCAAAGATTGATGTTCTAAAAGAAATCAGGAGAATATGTATTTAAGACTTAGTTCGGACTTTGGTTACCATGATATGTTTCATGATCTGAAACATCAAAGATTTTGTGTAGTGATATAATGCTTTTATAAACCATAGTAATAAAAAAATTACAATATTAAGCTCTGATTAGCATTGAGTACTCTTTATAAAAGTAAATGCATTAACAGAGGGTTTTAATCTATTTGTTCTTTCACTTCCTTATATATCTCGATATATATATTATAATTACATAAACATTATTATTAGTGAGTACACATATTTGAGTAGATACTTCTTTTAAAATTTATTAAACAGTATTTGTTTTGTTTACCAGCTTGAATATTTGAGAAGTCTTATTAGACAAAAATATGCACTTTCCAGCAAGATATGAACCTATAGATAGTTTCAATAAAATAAAATTGAGAGATAAAAAACAACAAAAATAATAATACTGGCAATAAGACTAATAATAACATAATAATAATAATAATAATAATAACTAATAATAATATCTAAACTTATTTATAAATGGAACTTTGTCTCTGTGTGTGTGCGTGTGTGTGTTTGGGTGCCTTTTACCTATAGACTCCGAAACGGCTGAACCAATTTTCTTGAAAATTTACACAGTTGTACTATAAGCATCTGTGAGTGTTCTTAGCTAGGTTTTGTGTTGAGGTACTCTTGATAAATATCGAAAATCGATAATCAAAAAAATCCGGTTGTAGAAGGAGTGGTCCAATTTTAATCAAATTTGATACACTCATAGACAAAGACATAAGAAATGATATTCAGAAGTTTCAAGGTTGCAGTTCTTACAATAGTGCAGAAAATCAATAATATATATATATATATATATATATATATATATATAAAAGACAAGATGTTTGTGTGTGCATCTGTTTATCTGTCTGTATGTCCTTTATACAAATCCACAATTTTTATCCGATTCTCAGCAAACTTCACACAAATATTCTTTAGGCTGAGTCTGAGCTCCAGGACCATGGATTAGTTTTAAAGCTTTCATTACACCCAAGTAACGCCGGACTATACTGCTAGTTGTATATATGTGTGTCCCTACCATCAAAAATGAGTGCAAAATATTTCAGAGCTATATATATATATATATATATATATATATATGTATATGTATATAGGGAAGATCAGCCAGTTACCCTACTATGGTTTCCATCTTTTCAGATTTTGTCAGATGATTTGTTTTGATTGATGACTTAATAATGGATTGATGCTTTTATAAGTTCATAACTGGAAGTTCAAAGTAAGGGAATGGTTTGTTATTGAAAATACTTTCATTCAGGTTTGTATGAATCTAACAACAACAACTCCTTACTTTGAACTTCTGGTTATGAACTTATAAAAAATTTAACCATTAAACCATCAGTCAAAACCAAAAAGGTCAAATCCATGGGAGCTTAACCATCTGATCTTCCTTACCTATCTAAACACGTTATATGTTGAATCTTCACCTTCCTTCAAACATGTATTCAGCACTTTCTAATACAACTGTTTATTGGTCTAATGTAATTTAAATCTTACCCATAACCAGCCTTTGAGATTTCACTCACCCGATCAAGTCACTCAGTCGATTAAAAACTTAATTGGATGATTAAAGTTTATTGCTTTACTCACAGTTGATTAAAAATCTCTCAATGAAATGTGTCCCTTCAAACTTTTTTTTTAATCATTTCACCCCAAGCAAGGCATTCCACTGCCACTATTGCACAGGGGATTACATAGGGGAAAGTGATGAGAAAGAGTGGTTAGTTATAGGAAATGTTGGAAGGAGGGTGATAGACGGATAAAATAATATAATAAAAGAAAATCTGATACCTACAATGACTTTATTGAACTCTTTGGTCTTATGCATGGCACCTGATTTATGTTGAAATGTGTGGTTAAACAAAAAATATTGACATTCCACATTCATCAAATCTGACAAATGGAATTTAAATTGACAAGCTCCCGTCTCACTTTTATCATCCCAGTCAGTGTAAACATTCGTTTAATTAACACTTCCAGAGTGGAGCCAAAATCTCTGTCACCCAGATTAAAGACGATCATAGATTTTTAGAAACTCATTTGAAAAAAATATTATCTTTGACTCAACATCTATATTTCCTCCCTGCTTACAAAAAGTAAAAACGAACATTTGAAAGAAAAAAAATGTGTATACTTCTTTCAACCACTCACCGAAAAACAAATTATACAAGTACATAATATTTTTATAGAAAATCATTGAGAAAATCAGATTTGTCATTTTTTTATCATTTATGAGATGGAGGTTGTAATCAAACAAAAGAAACTACAAATTTAGCTATCTCTACTTAATTGCCAAAAAAAACCAAAAAACTCCAGTATATCATGATGTTAAAAGGGTTTAAACTTAATAAAAAGAAAGTTTTATCATCAAAATGTTTATGCTATTATTAAGAGAAAAGATCAAATTTGTTGTTATTATTTTTTTTTAATTTTTAAATCCTTTCTAATACCTTTGAAATTTTAATTAAAATTTTATTTATTGTTTTCCGTCAGCAATTCACGCTATGTTTACGTAAGGCAACTATTAAGAAAATGGAGTCGGTCGAGAAAAAGGATTTTGAGGCGAGTAAATTTTCCCTTGCTCTTGACCACCAATCGAGTGATTTCTTTTTCAAATGTCAAAGGCTGCCTATAACTGTTCAGTACATATATATATATGGATTTATATATATATATATATATATGCATTTTTATATATATATATATATATATATAGATTGAAATATATGGATTTTTATATATATATATATACACACACACACACACACACACATATTCAACGGTCTTTATTATAAGAATCCTCTCTATTATAATAAAGTTTGTTGTATATATGTTAACAAATAAAACATACACCACTTACTTACTACCCAAGTTTTGATCATGCAGGTCTCCTCAGGCAAGCAGTACTCTGCATTTTCAAAACACTTGCTTACATACATGGTAACCGGAATATCAACTGAAAGGGAGGGGAGCCTTCTTATGCACACGCCTGATGAAAGAGTAGGGGGGGCTCCTCACACCCACGGCTGCCAGAATCCTACAGAAGGTGAGGTAAACACACACTAACACCCTCAGCCAGGTTTGTATAATCCCAAAACATACTTTCTTTAATTCTACATCCCGTCAAAACCTTTCATTTAATAAATTCTTCTGGTTTGAGTATGTGACAATTTTTTTCTCCTAGCACAATCTGCAAACTTTGTTAATATGGCCAGACCTTCCTAAGTATATTCTATTTCACATTGGGGCTTCTATTGTTCATTTCCTTCAATTCTAACATGTGGCTGGCAAATCTGATACAGTTCCTGTGTCTTCCCAATCTGAATGAAGATTTTTGATTATACCACCTTTGCTTAAAGCTGCCAGCTGTACATCCCACATAAACCTTTTTTTGCCCATTTAAATTTTTGACCTGGCATTATACACCACACCTTCAGTTTTACAAGCACTACCTAGTGGGCAATTACCCTTGTCCCTGCAGTTACATGAGTCACCACCATTTTCATAAACCTTGTTATCGTTGTAGTTCTTGGCATTTTGTCTTTTTACAGCTTTATCTAGGTTACTGGTGCAGCTGTAGCTCAATTTCACTGCATTTTTGTTAAAGGTCTTATGCAATTCAGAAGACTTGGGGGAGTGTTTTTCCAAGTGGTGTAAGTGGTATGTGTTCTGTTCTTTAAGATATTGTTAGCTCTGCAGATTCAGTTCATCTGTATTGGGTGTACATTGAGCACTTTTTCAAACTACCATCTGCTGGTTCAACCAGCCACTATTTGGTTTTTATATATATATATATATTCTTCACTACTCGATGACTTAATTATTGCAAAAAAATAAAATAATAAGGCACTGTTAACGAGAAAACACACAGCAAGAGCTTTCATTACTGGTAGTAAAGAGAATTCATTGAGCCAACACTGCCTCACTATTGTCTCTCTCTCTCTCTCTCTTCATGAGGATGAAAGAAAGAAAAAATATATTTACTTATACAATAAATACACAATGGTCTTTATTATAATGGGGAGGATTAGTAGGCCTTTCGATCAAATGGAGTCATGATGTGAAAGGTGTTAAAAATCAATCACGAATAAAAAAAATGAACTGGGATATTTTTATGGGGGTATATATTTCTTTTTTCAGGTTTTATTAGAGATGATACCTAGAAGTTTGGGACAAGTTGTTAGCCACGATTAAGACTGTAGAGTGTTTGTAGAAGAATTTTTGCAAAAACTGTATTCTTTAAGTAAATCAAAATTCCTATTTGAACCTAAGATGTGTGAATTTATTTTAGAAATGTGTTTTAACTCAAACTTTTGGCAATCTTATTGGCATTCAAATGAAGATACTAAAAAGACGAATCTAATGTTATCAATATAATGAGACAGTTGTGATATATGTGCAGCTACAGTGAAATATATGTAATTTTTAAATGGCATTTTTTTAATTATTACTATAAACATTATTTTTAGTGGATAGACATGTTTGAGTTGTTATCAGTGACATGCAGAGGTTTGGTGATGCCAGTGGCCAACTTTTAGATTATATGCCCCTAAAACTCAAGTATGGACTCACTTATCGAAACAAAAATCCATACTCATACCAGCTTGTGGGACAAAGTTAAATTTCAAAAACTAAATTTTTATTTAATTCTATGATTGGATGGTCTCTTGATATGAATGCCTAGGGCTGTCACACCCTCTGCCTCTCATTCTGCATGCTATTGGTTACTATCCTAATTTATATATATATACACACACACACAATTTAAGTGGAATGAATATATTGAATCCATAGCTAAATCCGCTGTTAAGAAAGTCGGTTCTCTGTGTAGAGCCAAGAAGTCTTTCCCGTGTGAAACAATCCTGCACATATATAAATCTACCATCCACCCGTGCATTGAATACTGCTGTCATATCTAGTCGGGTGCTCCTGCTATCCACCTGGGTGTTCTTGACAAGACCCAACGGAGAATCTGAACTCGGCTCACTGGTGCCCCCTATATATAAATTTACTTGAGCCACAAGATTAGCAACTAGGCCCTACCCTTTTACAGTGAAACCAATAAATTGTAAATGCAAATTCTACTCCAGCATCTTCTTTTCTCACACTTCTCGCCTGTGGAATTCCCTTCCATTTACTTGCTTTCTCGACAGCTACAATCTCCAAAAATTTAAATGAAAAGTCAATAGTCATCTCCTATTTTACTAACCTGCATCCTCTCTTTCATGCTCCTTTCTCCATCCACTCCACTTTCATCAGTATTCTCATCCTTCTCTTATCCACTTCCTGACACCCCCACTATAACCTGTCACTCTTTCTCATAACTTTCCTCCTATGTAACCCCCTGCAAAACAGTGACAGTAAAATGCCTTGCTTGGGGCAATGATTATAAAAAAATTAAACAGTGAAGTTAATATCAACCAGCCTAGAATAAAAAGTCCTAATAAAGACTGTCATCTATCAGGACAGTCTCCTGTAGCCAAATTGGTACTGGCCTATTTCAGCTATATGAGTGGTTTCCTTGATGAAAAAAGGGGATTCAGATACAAATTTTGTGGAGAGGCACTCTAGTAGGACTTCTCAATCTAGGCTGTTTAACATTAATTTCACTGTTCTCATCAGATCTATTCAACCTAAACAGCAAGACCATCCAGAGAACTCTTGAAGTCCTGCCAGGATTTGTCATTGGTGGCCACAATCTGAACAAAATAAGTTATGCAGATGATACAATGCTGGTAGCAGATACAGGAAAGAAACTAAAGGACCCCCTACAGGAATTAATTAAAGCAGAAAGAAAGGAATATATATCAACTGCAAGAAAACTGAATACATAGTAATCAGTAAAAAGAGGAGCCCAAAATGCCAACTACAAGTTGGTGATACCAAAATCAAACAGATGCAGAAATTTAAACACCTGGGAAGTGTTCTAACAGAGGATAGAAAGTGCAATACAAAGATCCGAAGGCATATTGGTATGACGAAGAATGCGTTTCAGAAGCTGAGTAGAGTATTAAGAGACAGGAAAATTTTGCTGGAAACAAAGAAGAGAGTACCAGATTATGTGATGTCTGTCCTTCAATATTGCAGTGAATGCTGGACAATTTCATCAATGATGAAGACTTGAAGCAACCGAAATGTGGTTCTACAGAAGGATGCTGAGGATACCATGGATGAAACATGGAAGCAACAACGAGGTTTTGGAAAGGATGGACACAAGATGGAAACTGATATTTAATACCAGGAAAAGGCTGCTGAAGTTTTTGAGACATGTAATGGGGAAGGAGGGCTTGAAGAATCTGATACCCATAGGTCAGATAGAGGGAAAGAGAGAGACAGGGGAAAGAAATGCATGACATACCTGATGGACTTGAGCAGATGGATGGGGGAGTGGGGATTAAGTGGGATAACAGGAGAAGGGGTATTAAGAGCAACAAGGGATAGGGAGATGTGGAAGGCCATGATCACCTACCTCCGGAAGGGACACGGCTCATAGAAGAAGTAGATAAAACATTAGGATTTCAACTCAAATATATGTCAGTCAGTTAAGTGCCATACGTGAAACACACTTGGACGATTATGTCTCGAAAGAGACATGACTGACTGGGCAGAAGATTATCCTGCAATAGGTTGCCATTGCTTTCTGGTTGCCAGCCAAGGCTATAGAACCCAATCTGTTCCTGTTATTTAACCCATAACTGGAAGGAAGAAATGGTTAATACCTTTCCTAAGAGTATTTGCGCATAAGTGAATGCAATGAATTCAACTGGAATTTGAACTCGGCTCCCCGATTTCTCATTCCAAGTTGATATCCACTGCACCACAACGCACATCTGTATATGTACAAATATATGTACCCTTCAAAAAATGATGTTTATAGCAATAAAAATATATTATTAAAAGAAAATTAAAAGAAAACCAAATCCAGTTTAATGCAATAGGATAAATGGGTTTTAAATTTAAGCTGTACTCAGTTAACATATGAGAAATTTAATATGAAAAATATGTGGTGTGTGTAAATATTTTAGTTTTGTTTTAGAATATATTTGAGCCAAATGCCAACACCCACTTGTACAGAAATAAAATACATTAAAGTGAGTATTGTTGGAATATATTTTTTGTCTGAATTTCTGGGTTGAGGAGCTATGGTTATTTACACTATTGTGGATTCTTGTTTAGAAACCACACAAAATAATAATAACAAAAACAGATAGAGAGAGATAAAATATAAGTATATTGAACAAAATATATACAACCTGGAACACAGGTTAGTAGATTCAGGAATACTGTTAGTAGGAATTGATATATACAGTCTTGTAGTTAAGAAGTAAGTCTGGGTAATAAGTCTATATTCTTACTAACCAACTAAGCGGCGGTACAACTACTCAACTCCTGCTATACATTCTAACACTCACTGTGACAATCACTGCCATTCCCTGTATAGGCAGGATTATTTGTACACATCAGGCAAGTTCATTTATTGTATAAAAAGGGGTGCACCCCAACAACACTATATTTGGATTATTATCTTCATCTTTATTGTTATGGGACAATAGCCTAGTTAATAAAAGTGATGGTTTGTGAATTTTATATATAGTATTTGTGAGTTCAATCCTTGGACCAGACAGTGGAAACAGGAAAGCAATAACTGCTAAGAACTAAATAAAATAAGAACAGTCTACTAACGAGAACATGGCCAAATATGTCACATTTTTTAAACATTGATCTGAGAGGATGGCTGATATTTCTTCATATTATTTCAAACTATTGTTTCCATCTTGGTTGATATAGATTTTATTATAGACACAACATTTGTCTTTTGATGAGCTGATATCTGTTGATATTGTGATGTATCCTGTTGACCTTGCTCGTCACTACCAAGTATTGAACTCATGACCACGAGATAACAGTCAGTCAATCAGTTGAGTGCCATATGTGACACATGTTTTGGGCAATCATGTCTCGAAAGAGACATGGCTGACTGAAATACTTATCTATTTTTTTTTTATCATTTTCCCAAAGCAAGAAGGTACTGCCACTGGTGTGCAGAGGACTACATAAGAGAAAAGTGAAAATTTAAACAGGGGGAGAGCCAGGGAACAATGAACCAGTTACTGGAGGTGTCAGAGAAAGGGCAAGAAAAGGATGGAAATACCAGTGTGAAGACAGTTGCAAGGGTAAAGCAAGAAAGGAAAAGATAAACGAGATGATGGGGAAAGAGTAAGAGAAGAACTGGAGTCAGTTGGACAAGAGATAGAAATTGACGTTGCATTTAAATTATTGGAGATTGTAGCAGTCAGGGAAGCAAGTATATGGAAGTGGTGCATTTAGTTGATTTAATTGTAAAAGGGTGGGACCTTGTTGCCAGTCTGGTTGCTCAAGTAAATTCTTGTGGAGAGGGCATCAGAGAACTAAGCTTATCAAAGCAGAAGCCATGAAAATATTTATAAAGGAGACAGAGGGAAGCCACATGCATACTAAGAGTTCCAGACTGATTATAATAACAAAAAAAAAAAAAAAAAAAAAAAAAAAACAGACCTCTAGCAAAATCCGTTCTCTGCGTCATGAGTCTTTAGGTTAAGATCTTGCTGCATTAAACAAAACTACCTTTAGCACCGCCTGTTTTATGTTCAATTTCTTTATCTGTTATACTAAATTTGTTATAGTCAGTTATGTGCAATACTTGATACACGCTTGGGTGATTATGTCTCTTTCAAACTATGACTGACTAGGCAAAGATTTTGCCAGACTAAGTTGCCATTTCTTTCTGCAGTAAACTGGTTATTAACCAAGGCTATCAAACCCAATTTGTCCTGCTATTCAACCCATATCTGGAGGGAGAACAGATGGATTCATATCTTTCCCAAGAGTATTTATGTGTACAAAAATGCAATGAATTTAACTGGGATTTGAACTTGACTCCCAGATTTCTCATTCTCAGCTGATATCCACTGTACAACAATGCATATCCAAATTTGTTATAACTGATCTCGACACCAAAGTGTTTGAAGTGTTTAGTATTTACTAATTCCACATTCTGAATTTTTATAATGAAAACAGGGTATGTGCCATCACTACTTTCACACCATTAGCAGATCATGATAGTAACAACAAAAATGAGGATATTGGTCCAACTGTCAATCATGTGAATATTAAGTTAGGTATTGTTTGTACATTAACTATTTGTATGTAACACTCACGACATATCTCTGGTCTATAATAAAGGCTTGGGTAATCGCACAATTGATTGGTTTTGTATTGTTGGGCAAAACCATATCCAATTCTTTGTTCAATCTCCTATGATTTTAATATGAAGTAGTCGTCTCAGTCCCTAGGACCATGAATCTGTGTAGTACTTCCATCAGGTTGACAGAGAGATATCTATCATTCCTTCTGTTCACCTAACCTCTAAGCAGTTTGCTATCTTACATTCACTGCAGTAGGCAATTAGTGACATGAACATGTGCTTTTTATGTTTCCTGTGTCAGATTGGGAGCTGCTGTGTTAATGCCCTCAATACATCTGCAAGAGGAACAAAGTATATAACAGTACATTAGTTTCTTTCATTAATGATCAATTAAGGAGGTATTCACAAATAACAGGCACATCTTGTACAATCTGAAATTATGCAGATATCGTTTGTCCTTGAATATGCATAAGAAATGCAGACGACACAGTGTTGATAGCAGACAAAGAAAAAAAACTGCAAGAACTTCTACAGAAGTTAGTGAAAGAAAGCAAAAAGAAAGGACTAAACATCAATTGTAAGAATATAAAATGTACAATTATAAATAAAACTAACAGCCCAACATGCAAATTATAAATTGGAGATACTAAAATCTAGCAAGTATAAAAATTTAAATATCTGGGAAGTGTTTTAACAGAGGACAAAAAAAAAAACAACAGCAAAATCTAAAGGTTCATTGAAATATAGAAAGATGCCTCCCAAAAGCTAAGCAAAATATTAAGAAACAGAAAAATATCATTGGAAACAAAGAAAAACGACTGAACTGTTATCTAATATTAATTCTTATATATATCACAATCTCCTCAAAGATGAAGAGAAGACTTAAGGCAATAAAATGTGATTCTGCAGAAGGATGCTGCGAATACCATGAATGGAACATATGAGCAGTGAGGAAGTTTTAGAGATAATAGAAACAGAAAGAAAACTTAGAATCAAAAAGAAACAATTGAAATTTCAACAACACATAATGAAGAAAGAGGATTTCAAGAATTTAATACTCACAGGATATATTAAATGCAAGAAAGACACAGGAAAGCAGCAAACAACCTTCCTAATGAGCTTCCATAATTAGTTGGCAGAACATGTATTAGGAGAGATAGCAAGAAGACAATCCTTACTAAGAGCCACAAAGAACAGGAACTTATTGAGAGCAATGATTGCCCACAACCTGAAGGAACATGGCACATGGAAGAAGGAAACCTAATAGTCTTAATTTGTTTTAATTTCTTATAGGTGAGGTTCTTTTATTAATGTAAGGTTTTAACTAGCTATTCTTCGACATATTTTGTCCTTAATGGCATTAGATATAATAGTCTTAAGTTACCCAGATTTCTTATATAAATACATTATATTATTGTTATTATTATTATTTATTATTATAATATATTATTTCAATATAATAATTATATTATTATAATATACATTATATTATTATTATTATAAAACACTGGCATTATATAATCTTTCTTACATATTCTCTAGTTGCTTGGTTACATCTAATTATAGTAGATATAATACTTGTAATTTTTTGACTTTCTTACACGAAGAATTGTGATTTTTATTAATTTTTTTTTTTACAAATAAAATCAGAACAGCTTGCTAATTTAATAAAAACATGTCAGGCCATGCATATGGAAAAGTTGTTTTTAATATTCAATAATATATTTTTTATATTATCTTGAATTCACTCGATAAATAAGACATCCCCAATGACACAAATGAATTAGGCAAGACAAATGAACTCAAAAAGGGTTCCAAGTCAACATTCGAGTAGAGTGTTTATTAGAGTACCATTGGAGTCAGTCAAAACACAATATTATAACTGTTAGTAGCAAGTTAAAACTTTTGGGGAAAATGATCTTTTCTTTTCATTTCATGCTAAGGAAGATTTACTGATTCAATAGAAATGCTAAGGGATTTATATATATATATGAAATGATTTGTTTGAACATTACTTTTGATCAATAGTCATATTTAAGTAGATATTCTGTTTATAATCAAACAGTATTATATATTTATTTCTACCGGCCTGATTATTTACAATGAATTTTTGTTACGAAAATGTGTGCCATTCGGCAGGATTAAATTTCATGCTAAGGAAGATTTACTGATTCAATAGAAATGCTAAGGGGTTTTTATATATATATATATATATGAAATGATTTGTTTGAACATTACTTTTGATCAATAGTCATATTTAAGTAGATATTCTGTTTATAATCAAACAGTATTATATATTTATTTCTACCGGCCTGATTATTTACAATGAATTTTTGTTACGAAAATGTGTGCCATTCGGCAGGATTTTTTTGTAACAAAAATTTATCATAAATAATCAGGCTGGTAGAAATAAATATAAAATACTGTTTGATTATAAACAGAATATCTACTTAAATACGAGTATCAATCAAAAATAAAGTTCAAACAAATCATTTCAAATTGTTGGTTATTTATAACCAATTTCGTTAATCTTTGTTAATTTCCATAGTATATATATATATACATATTCATATAGATAGGTGTGAGTTTGTAACCCTAGGTTTCACACTCTTGCAATCATCAGACAAAGTTTGTCTGACAATTCAAGAGCGTGAAACCCACGGTTACAAACTCACACCTGTCTATATGAATATGTCAGCTCTATCACTGATACTGAGCACTTTCAAATAAGTGCCACGCATATATAATATGTAAATAATATAATATATATAACAAATTGCATATATATATATTGATATTTATAATTATATATGTACACTTTTTACATATATGGTGTAACGGATATTAGCACGGAATAATAAATTGGAGAGTTGAGTTCAAATTCTAGTCAAATTTTTTTCATTCGCTTGTGCTTAGATACCCTTGAGAAGGGTATGAATCCATCTATTCTCCCTCCAGCTATGGATTAAATAGGACAGATTGGGTTTGCTAACCTTGGTTGACAACCAGCCTACCACAAAAAGAAATGGTAACCTAATGTGGGAAAATGTTCTGCCTTGTCAGTCATGTTTCAGAAGAGACATGATCATCAAAAATGTGTATCACATATACTAATTAACTGACTTATATATATATATATATATGTATATGATGTGTAGAGAATTTTTAAATATTTGATTATATAACTATAATTCATGCTATATCTGATCAAGACTATAGATAGTTTTTAGTTTAACTAGCAGTAAGTACCTGGCGTTGCACGGGATGGGAAGAGTATAAGTCTACTTTTAAATTTTTTATATGATTCATATCTGTAGACATTAAATACGGAAGATAACTCTTGTATTTTGAAAGAGTTATTCTCCATAGAAAAGTTACTGTGTTGAACTTATCTTTAACAAAAAACATGCTTGAAAATAATAAATTAGAACAAAGATTAAACAGAAGAGACATGCACAATTTTTTTTCTTTGTTGTGTAGAATAATACATTTGCAAGGGGTGTGTAAGTTTTCAAATAAATCAAATGAAAAATGTAGAAGGGTATGTTAATAGAAATCAGTGAGGATAAACACATGGATACACACACACAATGATACACATCTTCAGTTTTATTTATATAAATGAGAGAAACAACTCTTTAAATAAATTCTGAAAGGTTTATAAATTTGATAAACACTAGCAAACATATTTGCTGATAAATTCTTCAGAAATAAACTGATTGTCTTCATACAATTTGTTTATTTGAAATCTAACCATTATTCTAATAGAGTGTACACTATTTGTGTGCTTATATTCATTTGTTACTACTGCACTCACATTTGTTCAGATAATTGAACTTTACATTATTGATGTTTCCACAGCTTCACTCTGCTGCCATCTTCAGAACAAAAAAAGAAGGAGAGTATTTATTCTATTCTTTTACATATAAGATATCAAATAACATCAATAATGCAAAGAATTAATTCAAGTATCTGAATATATTTTAAAATGCCCTTGACTATTCTTGAAATTCTAAAGAAGACTTATTCATTTACTTTTTTATAAATAGCTAAAAAAAAAGTTTATTTCTTTAAAAAAAAATGAGAATACAATCGAGCCATTATTAATAGATGTAGGTGGGTACGTAACGAATATCAGCACAGAAAGTGGGATGGGCGCGCCAAGTTTGACCTCC
Source organism: Ascarosepion bandense (assembly GCA_037127315.1). NCBI lineage: Eukaryota > Metazoa > Mollusca > Cephalopoda > Sepiida > Sepiidae > Ascarosepion > Ascarosepion bandense. Next base: position 2,574,859 of record JBBBDQ010000900.1, read on the forward strand.
AGACAAGGCAATTGTTTTCATTTTTTGAAAAATACACTTGGGTAAAGTATGAATCCATTTTTTTCTCTCCAAGCTATGGGTTAAACAGCAAGACAGACTAAATTTGTTGTCCAGTCTAGGAGAAAGACAATTCTGAATTTAAAATTCTTGTGAATGGGACTAGCAACTCCACCCAACAATAACCTTGTCAACACAAAACCCAAAACAACATTAGTATCATGAAGCTGTGACCCTATCCTTCCATAAGGAGTATTTTTAAGAATAATAGGGACATATGAGATGTATTCAGAATGTTTCTAACTATTTTACATACCTTGAAAACCAGTTTCATCAGTGCAACTTATCGACTAATCAGTTTGTTTGTTTGTTCATGTTTAACGGCCTATCAACATCTAAAGAACCATTTAAGGCCGAAAACGTATTTTTTTTTTATATCAAAAAAAGTTTTGTTGGTAATATATTTTTCATTCAAAAACGTTTTGTTGGTAAATACTTTCATAGCATTTTGACCCTGGTTTAGGGGTTAACTATTTACCCATAGCTGGGACCCTAGTAGGTGCTATCACTCCGGGTTAGGGTGGAACTGGGAACAACAGCAATTAAGAGGTGTTTTCATGCTCCTCACAACCTCCTAATCAGAGGCCTTACTTCTGGATGCAGTTTGCGGTCATACCCAAGACTGCAACTAATCAGAATAAATTTTACTGTGAGCTAGAAATCTTCTATGAGGTCACTCAGTCAGTCGTGATATATCACTGAGTGACCTTTTTTTTTTGTACTGTGCCATCATTACATTTAAATTGATTAAGTAGATCAGCAAAGTTACATGTAGGATTTTTGTAATAAAGCAATACATCACTTGGGGGATCAGCACTTCTACACTTGAGATTTATCTTCTCGCATTTTCTGACAACCACTATTGAAAGTGGGAAGATTTTTGGATTGTGGAAGAGATTAAGGAGACTGCAATGATGGTCACCATAAATAAGGATTTTGCAAAGAAGAATACTGTCATCCTGAAAAAAAACTTTGCAGATTATTTTGAAAAGTGGAAATAGTGATGTGATACATGTATTTGCTCCCAAATAGTTGACTAAGGTAAACTATTTTTTTATCAATATGGCCAGATGCTTTCCAGACAAATCTCATACAGAGAGTATATGTTTTCCCTACCATCTATTTATTAATTTTATATATAATTTCAGATAATTATCACCTATATAAAATTCTACATAAAAAAAGTGGTTCGGTAAAGTTTTTAATAAGAACAAGAAGTGATTCCAAAATAAATCTTAACTAGACTGTTGCATATCTGTCCTCCTGTATGGCAGCAAATGCTGGACAATCTCTTTAAAGATAAGGGATAGATCTGAATGTAACAGAAATGGGGTTCTACAGATAGATGCTGAGGATACCATGAACTGAACATGTGTAAAGTATGGTACCTCTTTTTATTAGTTCTCGGCCATGACAAAAAGATTGTATTGGTTGTTTTTTTTTTGTTTTTTTTTAATCATATCACCCCGAGCAAGGCGGTAACACCACTGATGTGCAGGGGGCTATGTAAGAGTGAAAAGATTGGAAAAGAGAAAGCTGGAAACCACATCCTAAACAGGGAACAAGGTATGAGCCTCTTCACCTGTTCAATAGACGTGGGTGAAGTGTGAACTAGTCGATAGTTTAGTCTATCTACTCCAATTGAAAAAAAAAAAAAGAAAAAAGAAAATTGGATTGGAAAAGAGAAAGCCAGAAACCACATCCTAAACAGGGAACAAGGGTTGAGCCTCTTCACCTGTTCAATAGTACTGAGAGATTTTTCTTTTTACAGTAAGGTTTACCCAGTACAAGACCTGGGGGTAACTCAAGGTAGAGGGTTATGTTAATGAGTAGTTTATACAGATAGGAGTAGAAGATGGTTAACTCTAGACTTGAACAGGTCAAAATTGCCGGGATCAGGGTAACATCCTCTTGGGTGTATGATTGAAGAAGCAGTTTGTGGAAATAAGCCGTTTGGGTGGAACTTACTTCATTGATGGAATACAGAGGGACTGAAAGTTGTTGGATATTGATTAAAAGTGAGTGATTTGACACACAGGTAGATTAGTGTAGTCAGTCCAAATGAAAGACCAAGCTCTTGAGTGATCTAATGGAGAGATATATATGAGTGAATAGAATCCACTCATGCAAATGTGTTGGGCAGATCCATTATAGTAAAGTGAACTAACCCACCTGCTGCATTAGATACTCTCCTATAAATGAGGTAAACAAAAAGGGGACAAAAAGAAGGCAGCCATGTTAGAAGGTAACTTATTTGATTTCTACAAGAGTGGTTTGCTAAAATGGTATGATTGGTCCTAACTGTGAAAATTAGACCTGATGAAATCAAGGGATGAGGTTCATCTGATTACTTTCCATGAAGTGGTGATAGAGCAGTGAGAGGCGTGCCACAACCTGCCTGTGAGAGAGAGGTTTGATGGTTGAAAATTTATCTTCCACCAGGACTCGGAGATGCTTTTGAACTTAATCAAAACTGGAAAGTGAGGACTGGGGCGGGGGGACAGCTCCAGCCCAAATATGAAAACAATACTCCATTTTTGACCTGATTTGGCTCTTATAGAGGTAGAAGATGGCATGAGCAGTCAGGTACTTACTGCAGCAATACAGAAACTCCAAATGATGATTTATCATTTTCATCATGACTACCATCAATGGTCAGCAGTTACCTACAAACAGTAACTGCTGTTTGTCATCTGAGTTGAATAACTTTAAAAACAATCCTTTTCTAATGATCAGTGATCATTCTGCATTATTCTTTTCAAACTAAATAGTTTGTCAGAAAAAATTCAGTGGTTTCTGTTCAAATTTCTAGAAAGTGTTATTATTTACATACAAACTATTATCTCCCTCTATGTTCTTGTAATCACATTTCAGATATTATGCCCTCTGAACTTCATGTCAATTTTGGTAACCTACATGGAATTTTTAATTGAAACCTTTTTATCTCATCTATAGGTTGTAGTTGGTTCTTGTTCCACTGCTCACATCCAAAGATACTTCATCTAGTTCTTATTCAGTACTACAAAGTTATTCCTCACCCCCATTTCAACCGAGTCTAAGTACATACTGCCTGGCCAAGGAATTGAACTCATAAATACTAAATTCACAGATTAATGTTTTAATCCACCAGATTATTGTTCCATGATTCAGTGGTTATATTAGTCTTGAACCAAATGGCTTGTGAGAAATGTTCAGTAGTTATACCAGTCTCAAACCAAATGGCTAATGAGAAAAGTTCAATGGTTATATCAGTCTTAAACCAAATGGTTTGTGAATTAAAATCAGTGGTTATATCTAATGACTACTTAGAAAATTTCAGTGGTTATATTAATCTAAAAGCCAAATGACGAGTCAGGAAAATTCAGTGGTTATATCAATGTCAAACCAAATGGCTAGTGAGAAATGTTTAGTAGTTATATATTGTTGCTCCCTTTTCTTTTTTCATTAATCTCACATCCCAAAATATAACATTTAACTCAGAGCACTAAAAAACAAAAACAGTTCTTAATTCTGAGCTATGTTCTGTTAACTTATAAGGAATAAGATTAAATTGCAGTATAAAACAAAAATAAATCTGCCCTTGCAAAATACCTTCCAAACATTGTTTTTATAAAAGACAGATTGAATTTCAAAAGTACATCCAGCACTGATGTAAATATTATCTATGGAAAAGTAAATTATTATCTACCCAGGAAAGTAAAATTTGTTTGTCTTCTTTTGACATGAAGTTATTTTGTCTGGCCCCATAATAAATAGGATTTTTATGATTCAGCTTTAAAATTGCAGAAATCAACAAATATCTTAGATAAAATTCTACTTTGCTGTTCCAAGTAAAAGCACAAAAACTAAGCTCCTATATAACTGTAAATCAGTTTTTTGGTCTGACATAATCAAAATTTTGGATCAAAATTAAGCCTATGCAATGTTCTTTTTAAATAATTAATAATTCATTCCTGAATTAAGTGGAAGGAAACTATATTGAAAAAGAAAAAGTACATCACTAATTTCCCAGGACCATTGAATCTAGAACCATACCAAATTAACTATTTTCCTGGATCAACAGAAGCCAAAATAATAACAATTCACTAATCATACTCTGACAATTTTAATTATACATCTCTCATATCTCTGAATGCATTATCGACTCTTAGAAACTCATTAAATAATCATTAAATACAAAGCAATTTATGGCCAACCAGTGAATTAGTCTAGTAATCACAGGAATTTCAAATGTTTGCTAAATCAAAGAAGGTGTAAGATTATTGGAACCAAAAAGAAAAGTTGTGGATGATGTATTTAAAGCATCCGTTAATAACACATGGACAAATAAAGTCAATGCATTTAACCTCATTATATATTAAAAAAAAAGTAGATTATGTAAATTTGACCTTAGTACAGATATATATAAAGTGAACAGAAAGCCATAGTAATCTATAATCTTAAACCTTGAATATTTGTCTATATTTCTGAGATGAGATACTGTAATTATTTACACTGTTCGGACAATTGTCTTTATTGACATATTCACATTACAGCTATTGTATAATCAGTTGAAGAAGGTTGAAGTATGCAATAGCTGAAATATTGTGAATATGGTAATACAGATGAGACCAACAATGTAAATAATGTAAATCTTAGACCTGCAAAATCATTGGCCAAGGTTGCAATTGTGTGGTAGGTGATTTTGCTACCAGAGCACAACTTCTGTAGGTTTTTACTACTTTTTTAATGCCTTGATCCATTTTGGCTTAGTATACATAACATCCAATGGTGCAAAAAACTTGAAGCAACTGAAATGTGGTTCTACAGAAGGATGCTGCGAATATCATGGATCGAGCATGTGAGCAATGATGAGGTCTTGGAAATGATGGAAGCAAAAAGGAAATTAATACTGAGCATTACGAAGAGACAGCTGAAGTTCCTGGGACACATAATGAGGAAAGAGGGCTTGGAGAATCTGATACTAACAGGCCAGATAGAGGGAAAAAGAGACAGGGGAAAGCAACGGATAACATATTTGAAGGACCTAATCAGGTGGATGACGGAACGAGGATTGCATGGTGTAACAGGAGAAGGCGTGCTCAGAGCCACCAAGGATAGGGAGACATGGAAGGTCATGATCACCTATGTCCTGAAGGGACAAGGCACATAGAAGAAGAATACATAACGTCTTATAAGGAATGTCATCCTTGAAATTTCTGGATGTCCACTATGAAATTCAATTAGTATCTGGTTTTGTAATAGGTATTACTACTCTTTGTGGAAGCATTAGTACTCTATCACATCGTGAGTAAGCATTCAAATCTGGATTTCATTCTAAAAATCATCTGTCTATTTACTTTCTTTTAGTCATTTTTAATTTTCAAAATAAACATATTTTGTTCTGATCTTACTTTTATTTCTTCTGGGGTAACTAGTAGTTAATGTACTACATTGTATAATATATTTTTAATTTTTATTTCACTTTTTAATGCTGCAATCACAGTATCCTCAAACAGTTTAGCATTGTTTGGTATCAATCTTGATAGAATGCATGTTCTAATTTTTGCGACAGTTGGTATGCCATCTTTGTAAAATTACAGTTGACTTACCTAAGCATCAGGGCATCCCTGTTATCCTGGCAAATGAACCAATGATCAAATTGGTTTCATTTTATCAGGAGTAAAATACACACCCAAGAATTCATCCAATGGCAGGTCAGCAAACGAACTGGCCCACTCTGATAGTGAAGTGGCTTTTGCACTATTAAATTGTGCCCTAATCTCTTGTGATGTGTAGAGTTTATCTCTTGTTACTGGATGTTGTGCTATTTATTCATCAAACCTAAAATTATAAGATGGTATCCTAGTATTGTGATCTATTAACTATATATGTAGGAATTCCTTTTTATTTTTTATTAACCAAAAACTGATAATAGAGATTTATGGTCTGTCTGTAAATGAAAACTCTTTCCATTTATAAATTTGTGAAATTTTTTCACTTAAAATCCTCCTTTTCAATTTGGCTAGAGATTTTTTTTTCTGCCAGTTTAGCAAATGCAAAACATGTGTGATCACTTTACTGTCATCATATTTATGTAGAATTACCGCTCATATATCATAGTCACTAGCATCTGAATCCAATACAATATCTGCTTTTGGATCATAGTGTGCTAATGATAAGTCTAACATTAGTATTTTCTTACTTTCTTCAAACACCTTTTGACATTTATTAGTCCAGTTCCACTTTACACTTTTTTGAGTAAATTGTTCAGTAGAGCTCTCAAATTCTGTATATTAGGTCTACAGATTTAATAATAATTTTCTAGCCCTAGAAATGCTTGTAGCCTAGTAACATTCATTGAAGAAGGCATATTCTTAATTGCAATTGTCCTTAACAGATTTGGTTGATGACCATTTCTGTCAACAATTTGTCTTAGATACTTGATTATAGACAAAAACAATTTACTCTTTTCCTTAGTGAGTTTGAACTCGTACTCTTGAATTTTTCTCCAAAAATTTTTACATGCTCGATATGTTGTTTCTTAGATACACTTTAAATCAATATATCATCCAGATAGGCAACAGCAAAATCATAGTCTACAAACATATTGTCCATATCTTGTTGAAATATGGCATGAGTCACTTTTATCACAAAAGGAAGTCAATTGAACTTATACAATTTCTGATGTGTATTTATCATTATTAACTCTGAAGATACTTTACAAATAATACTCAGAAAGATCAATCTTCAAAAAAATTTTTTTCCACTGTTAAATTTCACAGAAATTTCCTCTGAACTTGGGAATGGGTAGTTATGTGATTCTAAACATTTGCTTAATCTAGTCAAAAAATCAGCAGAGACAATTTTCTTTCTTTACATTCACTGCTGATACTGGCCATTTTTAAGGGCCAATTTTCTTCAATTGCATCTATTTTTTCAAGTCTGTCTAATTCTTTGTTAACTTGATTCAAGGCTTTTTGATTTAAATTATGGCATCAACACTTTTCTCTTTAAATTTTGATTTTTTCTTTGGAACACAAACTCTGCTTTTCCTACAAAACATCCAGAAAAGTTTTCCATTCTTCCTTTAAAGTTTTACTTTGTTTTTTAAACTAGTCACTTGTCCACTTATATTTTTGCAATAAATATTTATAGGTAAATAAATACATGCAGGGAATACTGTTGTCATATCTGGTCAGGTGCCCTTGCTGTTCATCTCAGTGTTCTTGACAGGCTCCAGAGGAGAATCTGTAATGTGATTGGTCCTGACCTGGCAGCTCGACTCCAACAACTTTCTCATCATCAAGATGTGGCTTCCCTCTGTCTCTTCTATAAATATTTTCATGGCTTCTATTCTGACAAACTTGGGTCACTGGTGCCCCCTCCATAAGAATTTACTCAGGCAACCAGACTGACAACAAGGTCTAACCCTTTTACAGTTAGATCAACCAAATGCAGACAACAATTCTATTCCAGCAGCTTCTTTCTTGCGCTTCCCTCTTATGGAATTCCCTTCCATATATTTGCTTTCCTGATGGCTATAACCTCCAGGAATTTAAATGCGAAGTCAATTCTCATCTCTTATCAACTTAACTCCAGCCCTTTCTATGTCACCCCATGTATCTTGTTCTTTTTCTTTCTCTCTACCTTCACAATTGTCTTCACTCTTGTGTTCACATCCTTCTCTTGCCCTTTCTCTTTCACTCCCTGTAGCTGGTTTGTTTTTGTCTTCACTCTCCTCCTGCCTAAATCTTCAACTCTCTTATGGGGTAAAATGATTAAAAAAATCTTATAACTTGAATAATTTCTATTTAGTCAGTACCAAATAAGTTTGTAATAGTCTTTAATACATAAGTGCTACAAAATGAAATAAAATATTTTTCAGCCAATACGGTATGTGCGATATTCGAAGTTCATTTTAATATAGGTTTTCTGTTTGCTTTCCATGTAGCTTCATTGATTATTGTGATATCACTTGACCAGCATTTAGTTGCATCTTTACATCCACATCAATAATGTTCACTTACAAAAGTTTCCTTGGTTTTCAGTAATTATTTATTTCATTTCAATGCTATGTACTTTTTTTTTTTTTTTTTTTTTTTAATCATCTCACCCCAAGCAAGGCATTCCACTGCCACTATTGCGCATGGGGCTACATAGTGGAAGGTAAAGAGAAGGAGTGGATAGACATAGGGAATGTCAGGAGAAAGGTGACAGATGAGTAAGGATAGCGAGGATGAGGGTCGGGCAGATGGGAAGAGTGCTTGATAGAATGGGAGCAGGTTAGTGTGTTAGGAGGTGTGTATTGACCTTACATTTAAACTCCTGGAGATTGTAGCCGTCGGGGAAGCAATCGTTTGGAAGAGAATTCCACAGTCGGGAAGTGCGAGGAAAGAAACTGTTGGAGTAGAAGTTACGGCTGCATTTTATCAGTTTCACTGTAAAAGGGTGGGATCTAGTTGCTAATCTAGTATCTCGTGCAAATTCGTATTTAGGGGGCACCAGTGATCTAAGTTCATCGGAGCAGAAGCCGTGAAAGTATTTATAGAAGAGACACAGGGAAGCCACGTCTCGCCGGTGGGAGAGAGACTGCAGGCAGTCTGCCAAGTCGGTATCTATCACATTACAGACCTCCTCTGAACCTTATCGAGAAGCCCGAGGAGAACAGCAGGGGCACCCGACCAGATATGGCAGCAGTATTCAATGCACGGGCGGATGGTAGATTTGTAAATGTGCAGGATAGATTTAGACGAAAAAAACTTCCGGGCCCTACACAGAGAACCGACTTTCATAGCAGCGGATTTAGCAATGGATTCGATATAGTCATTCCATTTGAGGTCCGCTGAAAGTGTGAGACCAAGGAGGCATAGTGTTTTACTCTCTGGGAGGCAAGCCTGGTCCATGCTAATGGGAGGTAGGTGAGATTGTCGATGATGGTTAATTGAGAGTAGCTTCGTTTTAGAAGCATTAAAAATTTACTAGCCATTTCTTACCCCAGTCCAATATGGATTGGAGGTCTTTTTCAATTATTAAAACTAAATTTGTTTGCTTTATCTAAGGTGTCTTGCCTAGTTCATTTGTGTAACTCAAAGGGGGAAAGGGTCTTAGTTACTCCACATTAGTTATCAAACTAACATGTAAAATGATCACTATAGCTAAACTTGACCCAATTTCAATGTAAACTTATTTGTCAGACAGATGTGTTAGCAAAAGACAAATTTTCTGAAGTTATTAAATTTTGCATTTTTGGATGAAATTTAACGCTTTCACTGTTAGTTGATAATTTGACTATGTTTGTGATATGTTAAAAATTTTAAAAAAAGGGAAGACACATTGAATAGGTGTACTATTTCTTTTAATAATTTTTTTAAAAGTGAATATTTATTAATTTTATACATAATTTCAGATAATTATCGCCTAGATAAAATTCTACATAAAAAAGTGGTTCAGTAAAGTTTTTAATAAGAACAAGTGATTCCAAAATAAATCTTAACTAGACTGTTGCATATCTGTCCTCCTATAGGGCAGCAAATGCTGGACAATCTCCTTAAAGGTAAGTAATAGATCTGATGTAACAGAAATGGGGTTCTACAGATGGGCACTGAGGATATCATGAACTGAACATGTGAGCAACAGCAAGGTTTTGGAGAGAATGGAAACAAAAAAGAAACTTATACTTAACATGAGAAGAAACAGTTGAAGTTTCTGGGACACTTAATGAGAAAGGAAGGCTTGGGGAACCTGATACAGGATGGTCAGAGGGAAAGAAAGACAGGGAAAAACAGGGCATGACATACTTGATGGGCTTAAGCTAATAGATGGCAGAACAGGGTTTTGGAAAAATAACAAGACAAATTATATTAAGAGCTACAGGAGACTGGAAGACGAGGAGGACCATTATTGCCTAGGTCCTGAAGAGACACAGCATATAAAAGAAAAAGATTGGGAAAGTGTTTAGACCAAAGAAATTTCAGTACCGCTTCATGTATGTGTATAGATATATAGATACTGAAGCATGGATATGGACATAATCAAAACTGCATGATAACTGTCTCATGCAGCAAGCAAAGTACTGACCATATATATATATATATATATATATATATATATAAAATAGTTGCTATATTTAGTACTAGCCCGGCATTGCTTGGGTGTAATGAAAGCTTTAAAACTAATCCATGGTCCTGGAACTCAGACTCTCTGGACATTGGCACAAAAAACATAGGTTGCTGAAAGGTTGATCCCAAAGCTGTAGAACTTACTAAAATGAATGGATGTAAGTCAAATTTTGATTTCCGGTATTGATGTCAAATAAGTTTTCCATCGCAAACTGAATTTTGAAAGCTAAATAAATCCTCTGAGTAAATGGTATCATGGCTGAGACTAAGAACTACAATTATACCTACTTAGTTTTTATATATATATATATATATATATATATATATATATATGGGATAATGATATACAAATTTTTTATATAACAAGAACAAAAGAAAATATTCTTTCTAAATTTTGGAACTCACTTCTAATATCTCTTGCTCATGTATAGTCACAACAATATAAACAAACCCTGTCTGAAGAAACACATCCCAAAAGATTTTTTACAATTTGTCATATATATATATATATATATATATATATATATATATATATATATATATTCATCATATATATTAATAAATATACATATTTTAACTCACTGATAGCATGACTTAGAGCTTCAGCCCAACTCTGAGTCATGTTACCAGGGTGGAAAAATATGTATATTTATTAGTCATTTACATACAAGCCTGTTTGGCTGTATCACAGCTCATCAGTGTGGCTAGACGTCCTTTTGCTTTCAGCCAGGATCGAAACTCCATCGATTTGGTATCAGTTAGACTGTCTACTCCCTAAGCTATATGCGCATGGCTAAGAGAGGAGGTAATTTTAGCACTATATATATATATATATATATATATATATATATATATATATATATATGCAGTACATACACATGCCAGCCACTGGGAGAACTCAATTCATTACTGAAGAGTAATGCATAAATCGCAGTATTAGTAAGTGTTTTTAAAATTTTCCTCTCTAGAGAGCTCAATTATAATGAGTGCATAATTTATATATATATATAGTTTATAGCTGTGTTATATTGCATTGATCATTATTTCACTAACACTAGCACTTAATAGGTGATTATATATATATATATATGTGTGTGTGTGTGTGTGTGTGTGTGTAAGATGCCCCTCAAAAAAATAGGAAATTCAGTGCATTTTTTTACAGTTATTTGAAACAAAAGCAAAGGAAATTTAATAGCTTAAAACAGTAAAACACAAATGTCAGATATGATGTTCAAACTAAAAAAGTAATTTTTTCATATGTTAGTTAATTTTTTTCATCTCATAGTAAATTTAAAATTTTCCTTTTTTTTTTTGTGGGGCAGCCTAATATATATATATATATATATATATATATATAGGGTGTATCAAGAATACTTTTACAAACTTTACAGACTGGTTGCTCACACCAAAACAAGAACAAAAGTCCATGTAAAATATTTTTACAGGCCTGATTATTTATCAGAAATTTTAAGAAAATGTCTCATTTCATTAATCTTCAGAAATTTCTGTTACATTGTTTACATTATGATAAATTTCAGAGTTGAGATAATTATTTATGAGAAATTGAAAATTGTGTATATATAGCTTAACTTGACTGTGTTTAGACTGTGAAATCATTCGTGGTCAAGTGGTCTAAGATGCACAAGATCAGTTGATGGGTTCCCCTGTTTTGGAGCATAGTAAAAACAGCCAAACCTTAAACAGTGGTAAAATATGCAGATTATGCCAGGAGGAAAAATTGGCTATTATGTTGTTCCTAGAGAAAAAATGTATTACTAAACGAAAGAACAGAAATTATGTCCAAGTGTAACCATACCAATAAATACCTATTAAGATCATACAACAATGGATGAAAGTATTCTAAGCCTTTAAGTAATTTCTCCTAATTTTGAAAATTGTGCATTCATAAAAGATCTCTGTTACATTAGTGTTTGAAAAACGGTAAAATCAGTTATTGTAAATTACCTGAAGACACCAAAAAATAGAAATATAGGTCGTGAAATAACTCGTTTCCAAATTAAAAATATTTGAAAGTTCTACAATATAATTGTATTGACCACTTTTTAATACAACTGTATACTGATCTAATTTAATTATGACCAAAAACTAATTAACTAATTATATATGTATATATCTTTAAAAATGAGTGCATTCTTTTTCTTTAAAAGGAACCCTTTTCATCCAACACTTCTTCAGAGAAATTCATTGGGAAAAAACTCAAACATGTAAAAAAAATTAATCACAAATGGCGAAACTGAAAACATGCATGGGTGGGAAGTAAATAAAGAGCCACAATTTATGATTATAAAAAAAGGTTTCTTTTTTTTAAAAATATTTGAATTCAGTGGTATAAAATTTCTTTGTTCAAATTATATATATATGCAGGTTTTATAAAAAATGACGAGGTATTATTGCTACATTTTTTTATGTAATTTTTAAAATGATCATATGATGTTCCTCCTTTGAGGATATAAATAATATAAAATTTGTAATCAGAACATGAGACCTGCACACTGCTCCACAAACATACATGACACTACATACATTCTGTTACACGTAAAATACAATCCATACTCAATGATGACTGAGGGTATAGCCAAGAGTGCTAGGATAAACAAAACAATTTGTTTGTCATTTTTTATGAAACCTCCATAAAAGAGAGATTGCTGCCCAAATATATATATATATATATATATATATATATATATATATATATATATATATTAGCCATCCACATACAAGCCTGTTTTGCTGTATCGCAGGTTATCAGTGTGGCTAGACACATTCACTTGCTTCTGGCCGTGATTGAAATTTGACTGATTTGGTGTCAGTAAAAATGCTACCTGTCACCTATAATAGTTGCTATATTTAGTACTAGCAGTATAGTCTGACATTGCTCGGGTGTAATGAAGGCTTTAAAACTAATCCATGATCCTGGAACTCAGACACTTTGGACATTGGCACGAAAAACATAGGTTGTTAAAAGGTTGATCCCAAAGCTGTAGAACTTACTAAAATGAATGGATGTAAGTCAAATTTTGATTTCCGGTATTGATGTCAAATAAGTTTCCCATTGCAAACTGAATTTTGAAGGCTAAATAAGTCCTCTGAGTAAATGGTATCATGGCTGAGACTAAGAACTACAATTATACCTACTTAATGTAAAACCTGAAGCAAAAACCAAAATAAAAGGGCTGAAAAACTGATTTTGATCAGACCCGGTAGCATATTGGGGTATCGATTTCCAATATCAGAGTCAAATAAGTCATCCAAGGATAAACTAACCTAAGTAAGTCCATGAAAACTTATCGTACTCATCAGGAGTAAAATTAGAGAAAATGGGTCATATTGATGGCTGAATATCAGTTATTGATCAGATTCGATAAAATATCAGGGGTACTGATTTTCAATATCGAGGAAAATGAATTGTCTAAAAAGATCTACTAATGTTTGAGACAAAAAACTATAATTTTACCAAGTTAGAGCAAATTCTGCAGCAAGAACCACAATAAAAGGGCTGAAGACCTGATCAGATATTGGGGTATCAATTTTCGATATCAGTGTGGAAATCAGAAAAAATAAGTAGCCCATGACCTGACCAGAAACTTGAAGAATATTGGTGTGAAGTTTGATGAGAATTGGATAAAAATTGAAGATTTGTATTTAAAGGACATACAGACAAACAAAAAGAAAGACAGACACACACACAAACATCTTGCCTTTTATATGAATAGGTATAAAATGTTTATAGATGGAACAACTATTATGGGATAGAAGCAGTATATTTTATAGTTGATGTGCATATGCAGATTGATGTTTAGGTGTCTGCTGTCCAGGACCCTTTGCTTAAAGAGTTACAGACTAAACTACAAATGATTTGTTTGCAAAACTGGCACCATTATCCTTGATCTCTAGCAAACATCCCAGTTAAATATTTATATGGGCGTGTGTGTCTATATAAACACATGAATATGCATTTATTTTTTGCAGCTAAAGCATTAAGAAGAAGGATAGTAGTAAAGAATAATATTTTGATTTTAGTCATGATAGTGCAATATGTTAATAAACTATAAAATTAACATCGAAAGAATCTTTTCTTTTTCTGTTACAAGAAGCACATATCATCTTCTTAATGCTACTTCTAGGATGTGCATTGTGGTGCAGTGGATATTTTTTTTTTTTAATCATATCACTCCGAGCAAGGTGGTAACGCCACTGATGTGCAGGGGGCTATGTAAGAGTGAAAAGATTGGAAAAGAGAAAGCCGGAAACCACATCCTAAACAGGGAACAAGGAATGAGCCTCTTCACCTGTTCAATAGACATGGGTGGAGTGTGAACCGGGTGATAGTTTAGTCTATCTACTCCAATTGAAAAAAAAAAGAGTGAGAATATTGGAAAAGAGATCCACTCAAAATGACGAATCGGAGAGCCAAGTTTGAATTCCAGTTGAATTTCTTGCATTCACTTACACACAAATACCCTTGTGAAAGGTATTAATCCGTCTCTTCCCTCCAGTTATGGGTTAAATAATAGGACAGATTGGGTTCTATAGCCTTGTCTGGCAACCAGTCTACCGCAGAAAACAATGGCAACCTGCTGTGGGATAATCTTCTGCTCAGTCAGTCATGTCTTTTTGGAGACATGATCCCCCAAAGCGTATATTACGTATGGCACTTAACTGAATGATACTTAAGAGTAAAGACCAGATTTAGCGAGAGAAATGATGACTGGACACAAGGCAGGTACAAGGGTCTTGTGTGCCCTCACCTAATTGATGATACTATAGCTTTATTTTCATAAGTAAATTTTTACAAATAAAATGCAAATTTTATTGTAACCTAATTATGTACAATAATGACTTATATGTAATGTAAACAACTTGACTAGAAAAAAATGATAGTAAATCTAATGTATCTAAAATACAAATTAGAGATTTGTATAAGTATATAGGGTATATGCGAATATTCATTCAATCAAGTTAGTTTAAAAACAACCGATAATGTCTGCTCCATTTTTTTTATTGTTTTTTTCCAATTTTTCAAATAACATGTTGTTTATGATGATGACAGTTATGGATAAACTGTCTAGTAGTTCATGTTGTAGTGTTGCTTTGTTCAAGTACTTTCAAATCTCTCAGTCATTTTCAAGAACTAATGCGATGTCTGCATAGTAGGCAGAATTCTACATCCTGGTATTATTTAGAAAGCTGAATGTTTGAAATACGAGAGATCAAGTTTGTCTATAACTCTAATCACAATAAACAACACCATATCCGAAAATTTAAAAAATGCAAAAAAATAAGCAGACAGACCTTATGTTTTTTAGGTTCTTTCCAATCAGACTTCTTTAGACACACATATATATATATGTAAAAATATACTCAGTTATAATCTGCATTAGTGATTCACAGAAATAAATTCAACCACAATTTCGATTTTAAAAATGCCACACTAATAAAAAGAGTAAACAATTTATTCAGAAGAAAAGTTCTCGAGAGCGCTGCCATCCACTACTACCAAAACATCAGTTTGCGGCCTGGATTTTTCCCAATCTCACCTTTACTTATGGAAATTATACTAAAACAGACTAACATACACAATAAAACTTTTTAAAAAAATGGATGAATTCCTTTCATTTTAACATCTCGTGACTTTGCGCAACACATGAAGAAATTCTAAAACAAACTTACACACGAAATAAACAGTTTTCAAAGAAAACGGTCAAATTCCCTTCATTTCAATATCTCATGACTTTGCACTACACATGAAGAAATTCTAAAAACTAAAATATTCTGTTAATCTTTTAAAATGATTTGTGAGTGTCTTTGTGGTTGCCAACACTTTGTTTATAGATACATAATTTAGAATAAAGCTCATTTCGTCTTTTTGCCTTGATAAAGTCCATCACAGGACAAAACGTGTAGGCAATTTAAAATTTAAATTTATGATAGGCAATTTAAAATACAGTTTTCCTGTTGTCATTATTTTATTTAACCATATATATATATGTGTGTATGTCTTGGTCTCTGAAAAAGCTTTAATAAAAGTGAAACATGTTAGATTGAGATACAATTCCTATTTGTTCTTTTTTCTTTATTCTATCATTATGTCAGATTCTGGTCCATATATTCAACACACACACATGTGTTTGTTTCCCCATATATTTCTATTCCTCTATATGAGGGATGGCCAAACTTGCTTTAGTGTAAGAGCCACATACAATAAAGTTCAGATATTTGAGAGCTGGGGATGAATTGAGAGCCCAATGAGGGTTGCGTGGTGTAACAGGAGAAAGCGTACTAAGAGCCACCAGGGATAGGGAGATGTGTAAAGCCATGATCGCCTACGTCCTGAAAGGACAATGCACATAAAAGAAGAAGATATGTACACATATCCAGAAAAATTAAATCATGTATGCACAAATGCTTGCAAATATACATAGACATAACCATATTGTTACAAGGATGCATTTATATATAAAGAAATAATATTAATAATGTCTAAAAAGTTATAGTAAGGGATTCTATTGAGTCCTACTTGTTATTACAAAAAAGTTTTAATTCATCAAGTAGTTGTTAAATAGAGAAATTAGGAATAGAACGTTTTGGAAGGTTGTGAAATGTTCCAGTAAAATCTAGAGAATTTTAAAGAATTTTAGAATATGCAAATTAGGTGTTAGCCCCTATAAAAATAGGTTTTGGGAAGAGAGTAGTCAGTTGTTAAAAGGATTTGCTGACATTATCAACTCCAGCATTGATTCAAAGATTTATATCCAGCTAAAAGAATCTCTAAGAAAAGTTGCCGACCAACTAAAACCTGAAAGAGAACCTCATGGAACTATAAGGGTAATAAGTATTTTTGACTCTTTCATTGACCAAACTAATATATATTCCTTATATACACATTTAAGGATTTCCAAGTAATGTAGAACTTATACTACTTTGCTAACTGTGTAAAGATACTAACCCTTTCTCCCCTTCATAACACTTTGCCTGCCAGTAGTAAACTCTACGTTTCTGTTTTGAGTGCAAAAAATTGTAAATTTTGTATATGTATCATTTTGTGGTTATCCTAAATTAAATGTTTGTATGTGATTTAATTCTGAGTTTTGGTCAATCATTTCTTTTTTTCTTTTGTTACACTTAACACATAACAAAATGTATACTTTCACAATACTTTAGCTCAATATCATTTGCTTTGAAGTAAGTTTAAATGTGTTAACAGTGCTCTAAAGGAAGCTCAACATAAAATTACGACGACTTCAATCCAGCAGGATTTAGAATTACTATCACCTCTTCATAACACTGCTTAAAACAAAAAAAAAAAACATGCTGATAACGAACCCTTTGAAAAGGATTAACAAAGTCACTGAAAGTATTTCAGTTAATAATCTCTCTGGACAGTTTCTACACACATTTAGTCCTGGGTCAGTCAGTTAAGTGCCATACGTGAAACACGCTTGGGCGATCATGTCTTGAAAGAGACATGACTGACTGGGCAGAAGATTATCCCGCAGTAGGTTGCCATTGCTTTCTGCGGTAGACTGGTTGCCGACCAAGGCTATAGAACCCAATCTGTCCTGTTTTTTGACTCATAGCTAGAAGGAGAAGAACCGTATTATATTATTATGTAGTAATTAGTGGGGGATCGGTTTATTACTTCATAACAATAGAAAACTGATCCCCCACTTTATGACCAGTAGACGCCTTAATCATGAATCCAACTATTATATTCAGTCAGTTAAGTACCATACGTGAAACACGCTTCGACAATCATGTCTCGAAAGAGACATGACTGACTGGGCAGAAGATTATCCCGCAGTAGGTTGCCATTGCTTTCTGCGGTAGACTGGTTGCCGGCCAAGGCTATAGAACCCAATCTGTCCTGTTATATAACCCATAACTGGAGAAAAGAGACAGATTAATACCTTTCCCAAGAGTATTTGTGCGTAAGTGAATGCAATGAATTCAACTGGAATTCGAACTCGGTTCCCCGATTTCTCGTTCCGAGCTGATATCCACTGGACCATAACGCACAGTCCTGGGTATGGTGATAAATTACACCTGACAGCAAGGTCTCTAATTTTGAGATTGAAAGTTTTGAGGAGCATGTTACCACCTCTTATTGCTGCTGTGACCAGGTCTATCTTGACCCAAAGTGGTCCCAGCTATAGGCAAATAGTGAACCTCCAAACAGAAATCAAAGCACTAAAAAAGTATAAAATATCAGCAATACACTTTTATAAAAACAATTACCAACAAAACATTTTTTGTAGTAAAATTACCAACAAGACATTTTTTGTAGTAAAATTACCAGCAAGACATTTTTTGTAGTAAAATTACCAGCAAGATATTTTTGTAGTAAAATTACCAGCAAGATATTTTCTGTAGTAAAATTACCAGCAAGACATTTTTTGTACTAAAATTACCAACAAGACATTTTTTTGTAGTAAAATTACCAACAAGACATTTTTTTGTAGTAAAATTACCAACAAGACATTTTTTGTAGTAAAATTACCAGCAAGACATTTTTTGTAGTAAAATTACCAGCAAGAAATTTTTTTGTAGTAAAATTACCAGCAAGACATTTTTTGTAGTAAAATTATCAATACATCTTTTATAGTAAAATTATCAATACATTTTTGTAGTAAAATTACCAATAATATATTTTTGTAGTGAAATTACGAGCAATACATTAAAAAAAAAAAATCACCAACAATATATTTTATAGTACAATTGATGACATTACATACATTGTCAAAAATAAAAACAAATTTCTATGACTAATGTCATTTAACAAGTTTTCACTCATTAGATTTTTTAAGATTATTAGCTAAAAAAATAATGCAGCAAAATAATTATAATTCAATCATGAAATAATGCTATTCTCTTAAAGTAATTATTAAATTTGTATTTTCATTATTTGTCTGTACTTTTGAGATGAGATAGTATTTACACTTTTTACACTGTTCAGGCTGTTGTCTTCATTTTTATTGTCATGTTTACAATGTTTCGGCCATTGTACATGCTAGCCTTCTTCAGGTGCTAGAAAATTTTAACTGAAACCTTTATTTGCAATGCCACTTCCAGGTGCCATGTAGTTATCAACTCAACTCTCTAAGTTATTTGTTCATCACTGCAGTAGCCAAGTATTGAACTCACAACTCTTTTGGCCAAGTCACTAGAACCAACCAATGCCTATATCCACCAGGCCATAGAGGGTTGAGTTAATGGGAGATAACTACATGGCATTCAGAAGTGGCATCACACATGGAATGAGAATGATATACCTCAGTGATCGAAATAAAGGGTTTAATTTGAAATTCCAAGTACCTGAAGAAGGTTAGTGTGTACAACAGCCGAAATGTTGTAAATATGGCAATAAAGAGACGAACAACAGTTCAAACAGTGTAAATAATTATAATTTAATATTTAAATTTTGGCATTGAATAGCCCATACACCATATGCCTTTAAACTAAAACAACCAACTAATCTATACACTGTTAATATCACAGAAAAAAAAATCTATTTGAGTACAAGAAAATAATAACAAAAAAATGTATAAAATTTACCTTGTTCATTACATTTTTTAAACATATATAAAAGAAAGGTTGCTACCCAAATATACACTTTCCAGAAGATATGTATACTCATACATGCACAATAGATCCTTGACCATGTATTCATATATTTATAAATATACTTTAAGAATCAAATAATATATATATATATATATATATATATATATATATATATTAAAAAGAGAAATAGGGTTGTTCCAATGGGAGAAATTAATTTGTATAGAATAAAAAGCGAGAGGCCGTGAACATTTTGTTTAAAGTGTATATTTATTGTTGTTGTTATTATTATACATGTTATGATACATTAAGTGTCCATAATGGTATTTGTGTCGTGTTACACATGTTTTGAGTCTAAAGTTGACTCTCTTCAGGTGAATAAACTTGTGACTTTCATTGCTTTCATTTAGGCGTGCATATATATATATATATATATATATATATATATATATATATATATTTATTCCATTTATAAACGAGTTATTACATGAACAAACTCATGGTAGAAACCTAGATAAATGTAAAATATTCAAAAGTTTTACAAATGTAAAATATTCAAAAGTTCTACAATATAATTGTATTGAACACCATTTAATACAAATGTGCACTGGTCTAATTTTATTATGACCAAAAACTATATAATTAAACAGTCAAAATATATGTATATATACCTCATCTTTGTTGATATTGATCACATCATCAAGGCATAAATTTAACTGAAAGTCAGTGTAAAAGATTTCACTGATTTAATGTGCTGACTATGATGCTTTAAAAAGGGAGACTGACTTGCATTTTTAAACAAAGAAACTAAATCAAACTACAGCTGATATGCAAGAAAAAGCACAAAGAAAGGTGCCATTTGCAACAGCCACACTGACTGCACACAAGAGAAAATTAAGGATGCAAATGGCTGATCACGGTCTGGGTGGCAGGAGTAGAAGCAGAAGGCCCTTCAGATGAGTTCTGAACAGTTGGGCTTGGCTAAGGCCATGCAGGGTGGGTTAGTTTGGGTCAGGTCAGATGAGGCCAGACAAACTAATCAAGCATTTGTCATTATCCTGAACTGATGAAAAAGATATCAGACACAGGATAGGGGAAATGAAAACCACACCTTTTTTTTTTTAAGTAGGGGGTGAGGTCAGAATCTGTCAGTCCAGCAAAACCACCCAACAACAAACAATGATACTCAAAGGATAAGCTCCCTCCTACCTCCCAGCCCACTCCTAGTTAACTATATAAATCTTTCCTCTTTGGTTCTCTCTGCTATTTTTCTCTCTAAGTTTTCCCCACCCTAGGATTTTTTTAGTTTTTATTCTTGTCATACTCTTGATCTCTTAAGCAACTCTTTCAATTTTTTTTCTTTTCATTCTCCTAATTTCTTTTTCTTTTCTCTCTCTTTTCTTTTCAATATCACTAACTTTCGTTGTTTCTTTCTTTCTCTCTCAGAGTTCTCTCTATCTCCCATAACCTATTGTTACTCTTTCCTTTATGTATACAGACAGACCAATATACCAATTCCTTTTTGCCCTTTTCTTGCATTTTCTTTCTCTTCATCTCTGTCTGTTAGGAGCTGAGTTAAGCACATTCTGCATCATGGTTAATCAAGGGTACAAGGGCATTTGTTAGACTGGGGAATCAGCAATGAAGACAAACCTCTATCCACCCTGTCATCTGTCTGTGACTTGCTTCAGTCAATCAAACATTAAAAAAAAAGAAGAGAAGCTGCTTACTTTATTGATGAGGTGAGGGAATAGTCAGAGGTTCAAATTCACAAACTGAGTCATCTTTTATAAATATTTTTTATTCCTTGATATGTTTTTTCAAGAAATGGGCAATCATGGCTCTCCACAATTTCCTATCCTTTGTAGCTTTTAAAAACATTGTTTTTTTTGTTTTTTTTACTACCTTCCTACTATCTGCGTTGTCAGTGATTTACCGAAACTTTTTAAGGGAAACTACCTATTTTACCTTCAATATATCTTGTGAGTGTAAACTTTTCCAGGCCTTCTTTTTTCATTAACTCTGATTCTAAGTACAAATATTTTTTTCATGACTAGTTTCATTAAAACTGTTAAAACTTGTTCACATATTCTCAGGACAACATCCCAAATGTGAAGAAAAATGTCTAGAACTTACTGATTTATGTATATACCTGTCTACTAGGGTGGTTAGCTAATCCCGTTGCAGATGCCTGCTCAGGCACATTTGTGTTTGTTCACCCACAGATCCCACTGGAACTATGCTAAGTGAACCTTAGTTACAGTTTCTGGGAGACCAACATTATCTAGCATGAACCACAGTCTGAACAAGGCTAGGATGCTCAAACCCTTGGTTGCGACGACTTGTGACTTTGTTCTAGCACAAAACATCAACGGCTCCCAAAAAGTCTCATCTACCCAATTTCACTCACAAGGTTGGGCTTCATGACCAGAAAACAAACATTGTAACCACTCAGGTGCAGGCTCATCACTGCTATATGGAAAAATAAATATTACATAGCAGTTCAGCAATCTTTCCTTTGTTTCTAATGAAATGTTCCTGTCTCTTAATACTTTAACTGATTATGCCTAATGTTATAAAGTTCTTATTTCTTTTTATTTCTAAAACAGTTGTCTGCATTTGTTTTTTTATTTCATATAGAAGGCCAACTCTATATGAAGTGGGGTCCATTTTCTAGCAGGCAAGCTGACATGCTAGCTAGCCTACCACTGTTCTCATTCTCTTTCACTTCCAGTGACTCTGTGCATCTTAGTGGCATTGTCACCTTTCTTGGGGTGAAATGATAAAAAAAAGTCATATAGAAGAATAGACATGACATAGAAGTTCAGTACTCTTTTCTTTGTTACTAATGAAAATTTTTCCTTAATCATTTTACCCTATCTAGTTGTAGGGAGTTACAGTGAGAGAAAAGTCTGGGCACAGGGGTACTGGAGAAAAGATAAGAGATGACTGGGATTCAAGAAAAAGGAAAATGGCAGTTGATGTTGTATTTAAATTTTTGGAGATTGTAGCTATCAGAGAAGCAAGTAAACAGAAATGGGTTCCACAGGCGGGAAATATGAGAAAAGAAACTATTCGAGTAGAAGAGCCAGTTACATTTTCCTGTCTCTTAAGAATGACTGCAACATCACCTCTTGAGTTATAGCTCTCTCCAACTTTATCCTTTGTGACTCTTAGTAATATTTGTCTTTATGTTATCTCTCCTAATCCCTGTTTTGTCAACCAATTACACAAACTCATTAGGTACGTTATTCACCACCTTCCTCTTTCTCTCTTGCCTTTAATATGACCTGTGAGTGTCAAATTCTCCAAGCCTTTATTCATTGTTAAGTGCACTAGAATAAATATTGACTCAGAATGAGGAATCAGTAGAGCCAAGTTCGAATTCCAGTGGAATTCACTGTATTCACTGATGCACAAATATCCTTGGGGAAAGGTATAAATCCATCTTATTTTCCATCTAGCTATGGATTGAATGCAATGAATTCAGCCAAGTTCAAATTCCAGTTGAATTCATTGCATTCATTACATGCAAATACCCTTGGGAAAGGTATTAATCCGTCTCTTCCTTCCAGTTATGGATTAAATAACAGGACAGATTGGGTTCTATAGCCTTGACTAGCAACCAGTCTACCGCAGAAAGCAATGGCAACCTACTGCGAGATAATCTTCTGCCCAGTCAGTCATGTCTGTTTCGAGACATGATCGCCCAAGCGTGTTTCACGTATGGCACTTAACTGACTGATGGATTAAATAGCATGATAGATTGGGTTCTATAGCCTTGGTTGCCAACCAGTCTACTGCAGAAAGAAATATGCAACCTACTGTCGGAAAATCTTCTGTTTATCAGTCATGAATTGAAAGAGACATTATCGCCCTAATGTGCATCATATATGGCATTTAACCGGCTAAGATAATGATTCAAAATACAATTATCCTTTTTGTCTTCATTTTATCTAAAACTTCCTCATTGCTCACGTGTTCAGTCCATGGTATTCTCAGTATCCTTCTGTTAAACTTTTGCTGATAGAAAACTAGCATCAGATGAAAGCAGATATTTTGACCAACTGAATATTTCAATTCAACTAAAAATGTCCCACTTAAAAAGATTGACTCTCTTCAGAAACAAAGCATACAGTTATTGCATATTGTTTCATATCAGATTTTGATTACAGTAGAATTTGGCATGATTTTTTATGAGATTAAACATTATTTTTTAAACATGATTTTTTTATGAGATTAAACATTATTTTTTAAACATGATTTTTTTATGAGATTAAACATTAATCACCGCTGTAATTATTAATTTTGATTGGTACATACTTTTTTTTTTTTTTAATTGTTTCACCCCAAGCAAGGCATTTCACTGCCACTATTGCGCTTGGGGCTACATAGGGGAAGGTAAATAGAAACAGTGGTTAGATATAGGAAACGTCAGAAGAAGGGTGATAGATAGTTGGAGGATGGGAAGAGTGTTTGAAAGAATGGAAGCGAGTTAGTGTGTTAGGAGATGTCTATTGACCTTACATTTAAACTCCTGGAGATTGTAGCCATCGGGGAAGCAGTCATGTGGAAGGGAATTCCACAATCGGGAAGTACGAGAAAAGAAACTGTTGGAGTAGAAGTTGCGGTTGCATTTTATTGGTTTCACTGTAAAAGGGTGGGATCTAGTTGCTAATCTAGTATCTCGTGCAAATTCGAACCTAGGGGGCACCAGTGATCTAAGTTTATCGGAGCAGAAGCCATGGGAGTATTTATAGAAGAGACACAGGG
Source organism: Ascarosepion bandense (assembly GCA_037127315.1). NCBI lineage: Eukaryota > Metazoa > Mollusca > Cephalopoda > Sepiida > Sepiidae > Ascarosepion > Ascarosepion bandense. The sequence continues at coordinate 2,599,368 of JBBBDQ010000900.1, forward strand.
AAGCCACGTTGCACCGGTGAGAGAGAGACTGCAGGCGGTCTGCCAAGTCAGTATTAATCACATTACAGACCCTCCGCTGTACCTTGTCGAGAAGACCAAGGAGAATAGCAGGGGCACCCGACCAGATATGGCAACAGTATTCAATGTACGGGCAGATGGTAGATTTATAAATGTGCAGGATAGATTCAGACGGGAAAAACCTCCGGGCCCTGCACAGAGAACCGACTTTCATAGCAGCGGATTTAGCAATGGATTCAATAGAGTCATTCCGCTTGAGGTCCGCTGAAAGTGTGAGACCAAGGAGGCGCAGTGTTTTGCTCTCTGGGAGGCAAGCCTGGACTTTCACCTTAATTTTAACACGCTTTGTATCACAGCCTTACTCAGGCTGCCAACCAACAACAGTTAGTGGACAGCCTCATGCAGCTTACTGCCACATCACATTGAAACACTGGTTTCTGTACAATCACTGAAAATAAGCAAAGTCAAGTCAGCAAAAGGCATGAATCCAATTCTTCTTTCTCCAGCTATGGGTTATTTCGTAATACTTGTATCACTAAACCATTTTTATTGCCAAAAAGAGAAATTCTTATTTATCTACCTTCCCACTGAGGCAGAATGTGGCACAAGGCCATTTTATTTTGGGAACTTCTAGCTCTTAAGCCCGGACAAAAATTTCCGATAGACTCTTCATAAGGCAGGACTGGGCACTTATCTGTTTTACCCCAGACAAGAGACTACCCTTTGACAGAGCCCCATCTGGGTTCCTTTCCACCTGGAGACAGTCCAATGAAGAAGAACAAAAAAAAAAAATTCTTGCAATCTAAAAATATTTACTGGCTTTAAATAACCTGAAAAGAGTTGATAAGTCATAAAAAACAAATCAATCAATCAAATACTGATTTGCTACACAGGCTTGTCTTTTAGATTTATTTACACTCTCTGTAATATACATGTATAGAAACTACTGGGGCCACAAAGTGAAGGATCAGTTTATATATTAATTGTAATATAGAATTGATCCCCAGCTTTATATACACATTTCTTGTTTATCAAATTCTGATGAGGTATGAATCAACCTCTCCTCCTCTCTGTTATTGGCTAATTAGTAAAACTTATATCACTAAAATAATCAACCAGTAAACACAAAAAATTCTTACAATCTAAAAATATTTTCTGACTTTAAATAACCTCCAAAGGGTTGATAAGCCATAGAAAATCAATCAATCAAAATTATGCCTCTTTTATCTTTTAAATGTAAAAATTGCATTTGATCTATTCTTTTACCGAATATCTAAACCAAATGTGTAAGTATCCAATAATAACAATACTCATTAAGATATCCATTGACATAGATGTACACTTAAATATCTCCAAATCTCACATTACCTTTTGTTGATATAGATATGCATTTTGAAGATGTACTGACAACTCTTTATAAAACTTAGATTGCTGGCTGTTGATGAATTTGTACATTTTGAATGACATACTAACAAAGCTTTCCCAAACTAACATTATCTCGTCAATAAACAGTGGAACCTGTTGTATGTGACCACCTCTGCTGCCATAAAAAATCTGGTCGCATACGACAGGTGGTCGCTCACTAAAGGCTCATACTCATGACCTATTTACACCAGGAATGTATATTCCACTCATCAGAATGTACATATTAGCATTTTACCATGTAATCTATATAAATAAAAATGTACTTGCCTCTTTGTTACTATCCGCTAATCTAGAAAACGGCAGCACCAATTGTTTTGAAATTTTACTATAGCATTTTAATCGAATACGAACGTGTTTTTATATACCTAATATTAAAAAATATATATTTTGCAAGTCTATTAGAACCAATGAGAGCCGAATCAAAAAACTTTCATTTTCAATACAGACACATTTACAGACAACTTATTTCACAGAAAACATAAGAAAACTGCACATTTATGATAAACAAAGCCTTTTATTATTATTATTTCTAATTTGGCGGGCTTAAACAACAGAAATCCATTCCTTTTTTAAAAAAAAATTGCTATTCATTTTTTTCAAAGAATTATTATCGATATTCCATTTATTTCGTTGGTTTAGTAAATAACTTTCTTCTTTTTTTTCCCATTTAACCAAACTGACCTAACTTTACAGAAATTTATTCAGCATAATTCATTTTAAAATTTTAAAAAATATATTTACAAGACCAAAATATTTATTAAGTGGATTTTTTAAAAAAGTATACGGTTTCAGGTTTTTTTTCTTAGAAGTGAGTGATAGCAAAAGAGAATCTGCGATAATACATGGAAAAAAAAACATACAAAAAAACTGACAGCGATCGTGGTTGGGGGTAGAGAAACAGTGAGATAGAGATAGATATACCCAGATAGAAATAGAGTAGATAGATACACAAAAAAAATAAAGGAATGAAAGAGATAGACTTTTGAGAAAGGAACATAATCTCCCAATAAATGGTTATAGTAATAATAATGTTTTATTAAAGATGACAGACAAGGTATTGATGTTGTGCCCCTATTCAATATATTTTTTTGTGTTTGTATAAGTGTTTTCTTTTCTGAGCATAAATTTTGTAAAAATTGTTTAAATTGGACATACCACTACATGCCTATCAAGAAGACTCACATTAAATCTCTTTGACCATAGCTGAATTATGACTCATTAAACACACACAAACCTACCAAACTCTATCTGAAACATACTCATAGAAAATACATTAAAGCAACTTTCAATATTTCTAAGCTTTATACAGGGTGACCCCACAAAAAAAACAGAAACTACAAATTTTTAATAAAACTAGGATAGATCAATAGGGTGGTTCCAGTAAGATAGAGCCACACTGATCAGCAGTATGTGTGACGTTGAGTGGACACTGTAGTCACTGGACTTAAAATCCCAGATTTTTATTTCTGGCGGTAACTCAAGGATAATCTGTACCAGAACTACCTTCATGTGATTGGTGAACTGAAGGCAGCAATCACAGCAAAAAACCAGGGAAATCCCCAAAGAGAAACATATCCGAGTAATTGACAATTTTGTACAACATTTGCAAGTTTGCCTTCAATGTTGTGGGACCCATTTAGAGCTTGTTTTGGAAAGATTGTGTCATTTATGCAAAGCAACCAATTTAACTGTTGCATACCTACCTATATACAGTCATGATATCTTCTCATCCTCTTAAATACATGGACACTATTGGGAAGAGTAGAGTGATTATACTAACTAGCAGTTCACTAGCATTCTATCTACTTCCTGCAGCATGTGAGTCTTGTATTTGTTGATATACTATTATTATCAACCTCTGTTATGGTGATTACTCCTGTAGTAACCTTTTAGAGTTACAACATTAACTAAAACTTTGGGAAATGACTGTACACAGACTGAAGTGTAAATCCACCAAGTTTCTTGAAAAGAACTGGACCTTTGTAGAATTTATTACAATATTTATGGGTTTTGTTTTGTCTTTTTGTGGTCACCCTGTATTTAGAGAAAAAAAAAAGATGGAGTGTTGTTGCTATATCTGGAATAGAGCTACTCCATCTTCGCTTTGCAAACATGATAAATTTAAAAAATAATTCATGTGGTCATGTAGTAGATAAGACATTTTCTCTATTCTGAAATCTCTTTCCCAAATATGTAATACTAGCAGTATAGCCCAGCGTTGCTCGGGTGTAATGAAAGATTTAAAACTAATCCATGGTCCTGGAGCTCAGACTATTTGGACATTGACATGAAAGACTAAAAAGCAATAGTTGTTTCCAGTTAAAGCAAAACCGTAGACTGAAAGAAAAATGAATAGACGTAAGTCAAATTTTGATTTCCTGGTATCGATATCAAATAGGTTTTTTCGTCATAAACTGAATTTTGAAGGCTAAATAAGTCCTCTGAGTAAATGGTATCATGGCTGAGACTAAGAACTACAATTATGCCTACTTAGAGTCAAACCCAAAGCAAAAACTAAAATAAAAGAACTGAAAAAAATACAGACATACATGCAGATAAACAGACACGCACACAAACAACTGGCTTTTATATATATATAATCGATTTTCTGCACTATTGTAAGAACTGCAACCTTGAAACTTATGAATATCTTTTCTTATGTCTTTGTCTATGAGTGTATCAAATTTCATTAAAATCGGACCACTCCTTCTATAACCTGATTTTTTGCGATTATCGATTTTTGATATTTATCAGGGGTACCTTGACACAAAACCTAGCTAAAAACACTTGCAGATGCTTATAGTACAACTGTGTAAATTTTCAAGAAAATCGTTTGAGCTGTTTCGGAGTCTATAGCTAATGGATACACATACAGCCAGACAAAATTCCATTTATAAATAAGTTTAGATAGCAAGCCTTTCACTACTCTATTGCTACTTCCACAACAAATGACTCCACTCTCTGGTTCAACCAGACTTTTACAGCTAGGACCTGCCATGCCACTTCCATGGAATCAAAACACTTTCATTTCCTCTATGTTCCACATGTAAGAAGAAAGTTCCAAACAACTATTACTTTGGGGAACAAACTCCCACAGGGATGCTTCTCTGAGCAATCTTAACATCTTCAAGGTAAGGGCCAGTTGTTATGTAACCACTTTATCCTCATAATCTTTATGTCTTATCACATCTTCTTTCATTCATATCACATGCCTTATTCATCATTACCATTTTAGCAGTAACTCTGTATTTTAAGTGGCTCTTGAGCCTTTGATTGCATAAATTTCAGCATATAAAAAAAAAAAGACTACATTCCCCAGACAGTTAAACATTTCTACATTTGCTTTATTTTGACATTAATACAAATAATGATGATAAAATATCTGGGTGTGGCAGACTGGCACCAAAAGAATGAAAGTATGGGACTGCTAAGTACATCTTCTATGTGCCCTGTCTTTTCAGGACGTAGGCGATCATGACTTTCCCTGTTTCCCTATCCCTGGTGGTTCTTAGTATATTTTCTCCTGTTACACCACACAACTCTCGTTCCATCATTCACCTGATCAGGTCCTTCAAATATGTTATCCGCTGCTTTCCTCTGTCTCTTTTTCCCTCTATCTGGCCTGTCAGTATCAGGTTCTCCAAGCCCTCCTTCTTCATTGCATGTCCCAAGAACTTCAGTTGTCTCTTCCTGATGCTAACTATTAACTTTCTTTCTGTTACCATTCTTTCCAACACGTCATCATTGCTCATATACTAAGTCCATGATATCTGCAGCATCCTTCTGTAGAACCACATTTCAATTGCTTCAAGTTTTTCTTTCATTTTATGATTGTCCAACATTTACTGCCATATTGAAGAACTGACATTATATAACAATCTAGCACTCTCTTCTTTGTTTCTAGTGAAATTTTCCTGTGTTTTAGTACTTTACTTAGCTTTTAGAACGCATCCTTCGCCATGCCAATTCAACTTTGGATCTCTGTGTCACACTTTTCATCTCCTGTTAGAACACTTCCTGGGTATTTAAATTTTTGTTAGTTGCTTGATTCTAGTATACGCCACCTGTATTTGGCATTTTGTGTTGGTTTTTTTGCTGATGACCATGCATTTGGTTTTCTTGCAGTTTATTTGTAGTCCTTTTTTGTCACTCTCTTTGGCTACCTTCTGTAGGAGGTCTTATTGGTTAATATATGAAGCATTCAACTTCCCTTTAAATGAGAACAAGTGGGAACATAAGCCACCACAACTTGTGCAGAATGATAAAGTTACCATTTTCTGGAATTTCAGCACTAAAACTGATACTGATTTCCAGACAAATCAACAAAACATAATTCTAAAAAATCATGTTGAAAATACATGTCTGCTGATAGATGTTGCAGTCTCAGCTGAGAAAAACATCTTTGAAAACATTTAAAATAAATTCAAGCAATTGAAATCAGTATAATATGGTATTTCAAGACAACAACATTACCAGTTGTTATTGAGTCTTTGAGAATAATATCAAAGAGAGGAAACAAATGTATAGGACAAATTCCTGACAACCCTAAAAGATGTGAATTATGAAAAGTCATACTCATGGGTACTTCTCAGATCATACTGTGGCAATTTTTTTTAATCAATTCACCCCAAACAATGCAATAATGCCACCGTAGAGTATTAATAAAGATAGTATCAGCAGCAGCCTTGTGAGTATAAAAACAATGTGAATCCATAAAGTAATTCTCTTCTAGGATTTTCTCCCTTCAAACTACGTGACATGAACTTTTCACATTATTAAAAAAAGAGCTGTGGACACTTCACTCACAAACATATTTTTCTTCTTCTTCTTCTATGTGCCCTGTCCCTTCAGGACGTAGGCGATCATGGTTTTCCATGTCTCTCTATCCCTGGTAGCTCTTAGCACGCTTTCTCCTGTGACACCACACAACCCTCATTCTGTCATCCACCTGAGCAGGCTTATCAAATATGTTATCTGCTGCTTTCCCTCATCTCCTTTTCCCTCTATCTGGACTGTTCTCCAAGCCCTCCTTCTTCATTTTGCATGTTCCGGGAGCTTTAGCTGTCTCTTCCTAATGCTCGGTATTAATTTCCTTTTTGTTTCCATCCTTTCCAAAATCTCATCATTGCTCACATGCTCAATCCATGATATCTGCAGCATCCTTCTGTAGAACCAGATTTCAATTGCTTCAAGTTTTTCTTTTATCTTTGAGGATATTGTCCAGCATTCACTGGCATATTGAAGAACTGACATCACATAGCAATCCAGTAATCTTTGTTTTTAGCGAAATTTTCCTGTCTCTTAATACTCTACTCAGCTTCTGGAATGTATCCTTGTGCTTTTGGATCTCAAGAATATAAATGTATAGAAACTGCTGTGACCACAAAGTGAGGGGTCAGCTTATATATTGATTGTAATATGGAATTAATCCCCCACTTTATATCCAGTATGCTTCTGTAGAACCACATTTCAGTTGCTTCAAGTTTTTTTCCTTCATCTTTGATGATATTGTCCAGCATTCACTGCCATATTGAAGAACTGACATCGCATAGCAATCCAGTACTCTTTTCTTTGTTTTTAGCGAAATTTTTCTGTTTCTTAATACTCTACTCAACTCACTCAGGCAAATTACACTCAAATATATTCATTAAAATTTTGTTGTGTATTTCAGTTTCATTGTAGGAAAAGAAACTCTTAAACTTTCCTCTTGTTAATTTTGTTTAATAAATGTTATTTTGTTCTGCAAATCATTTGGTCTGTTATTTTATGCATGTTCCTTTCAACACCAAATTGTAAAATATTCTCATAAGAAATCTTGCATATTTATTTTTTAAGTACACAATACACTAAGTCACGAGAGGGTACTAGAAGTGAAAGAGAATGAGAAGACTTTAGAAGGAACTGGAAACCAGATCTTAATCAGGTTGGTTGGTTGTTTTGTTTTATGGCATATCAACCTGGCGAATCATTTATTGCCAACTAAATTTTATTTATTTATTGCTGGTAATACCTTTTTCTTTTCAACAATTTATTGTTAATTTTATATAAGTTTTGTGTCTAGTAATACTTTTTTCTTTTTGAGTATCAAGATTCATTGGGATTTGTTTTTAAGGGCAGGGTCCCTGTTGGGACGCCCACACCTATTCGGCTATAATGGACTATTCCATTACTATGTAAAGTAATGGTGGCATCTACATGAGGGAGTGTGCTGAGCAGCCGATCGACAAGTCAGTTGTAGACTTCCGGGGACGACCCGGAAGTACCCATTGCTCATACTACGTCTTACGACGGTTGGGACAATTAACCTTTATTCTTGTATTGGATACTAATAACCTTTGTAAATACTATTTTCACAGAATACAACAATTAACCTATTCCTGTTGTTGAGTTATTTATTCTTACTCACAACATAACAGTCCCCAAGTCCTACCCTTGTTATTTAACCCATAACTGGAGGGAAGGGACAGATTAATACCTTTCCCAAGGGTACCAGTGCTTAAGTGAATGCAGGGTATTCAACTGGAATTCAAACTTGGCCCACCCATTTCTCTTTCTGAGCCGATATCCACTGCACCACAACACACATCCGTCACTAAATGCTTACAGCACCTGGTATTCCCAAGTGGTCACCGATCTAAGTAAGTGATAGGTCGTAAGCCCTCTTAATCAGGAAACAAGGGATAAACTTCTACTCCTGTTCAAATGACTAGTAAGAAGAGTGAACTGGACAACAGACAAAGCTATATATTTCTATTAAATTACATATGTAATTTTTCTCTGATTGCATGACACTTCATCTGTTTGCATTTTCTGAGACAAAAAACCTGCTGCCTCTTGAAGTCTGTGGTAGAGACTTGAGGGTAACTCATACCGCACAAAGCAAAGAAAAAATGCAATAATAATAAAAATGAATTAATCATCAATGCATAACAATAATTTCATCCGAGGGATAGGAGAAGAAAATTACTTGAGAAATTCAAACAGGAGAGAAATAATCTTTTTATTTACTTTTTTTTAATTTTTAAATTATCTAAGCCCTAAGATATAATCAGAAACTCCTGAACAGAAAGCAAGTATTGAAGAACCTGATCCTAGTGAAATGAGTCATGGTTTATTTATTTATTTTTAAAAGGAAAGGTCGAAATGAATAGAAAACATTTAAAAAGGGAAATAAACTTTCTAGTCAGAATCACATGAGGTTTTCACACACAAATGCATCATGGGATAATTCATAATGCTCTTTATGATATTCCAACCTGACCTGATAACCCTCTCTCTAATTTACAGTGAAAATGAAAAAAAAACAAATTCAGTAAAAGTATCAATTGATGCAAAGATAATCTATTTGAACTTTGTACTCATTCAGTTATTAAGATTTGCCAAATAAATATCTAATCAGATTCTTAGATATATAATTTCTTTAACTGGGGATCAACTAATTCAAGTATTAAGTTGGTAAGAAAGTCCTGTCATATATTTGACATTTTTTAGGCTATCATGCATTACTTTTGACTGTGTTGGTATTTTCTTTTGAATGAACAAATACGTAGAGAACAAGACTGTCTACAATTTTCTAAGACTAAGTGCTATTTAGTGTCCAGCAAAAGCATGCAAACTATTATACACCCCAGAAAAAGATCAAACAAACAAATAATGCAGTCGTGATGAAAAAATTAAAAACTTCCAATAAAATGATAAGAAAGATCAAAGATGGCAGCTATTACAAACCAAAAAATGATCTGACTTCAGAAAGTGAATGAATGTTGTCTTTTTTTTTTTTTTCGCTAAGAACAGATTATCTTAGCAGTTAAGCTAACAAAGAAAATCAACAAAAATCATGGATGTTAGTCTGAAGAAATTTTAGTTGCAAGATTAAGAGAATACAGCTAGTGTATTAAAGAAACATAGATTGAAATATCATTGATTAAAGAATATATTCAATTCCAAAAAAAGGAATTAGAATGCACATTTAAGATAGAATATAATCTAAACTTATTTATAAATGGAATTTTGTCTGTGTGTGTGTGTGTGTGTGTGTGTGTGTGTGTGTGTATGTGTCTCTGTGTGTATCCGTTACCTATAGACTCTGAAATGGCTGAACCGATTTTCTTGAAAATTTACACAGTTGTACTATAAGCGTCTGTGAGTGTTCTTAGCTAGGTTTTGTGTCGAGGTAAACCTAATAAATATCGAAAAATCGGGTTATAGGAGTGGTCCAATTTTAATCAAATCTGTTACACTCATAGACAAAGACATAAGAAATGATATTCAGAAGTTTCAAGGTTGCAGTTCTTACAATAGTGCAGAAAATCGATAATATATATATATATATATATATATATAAAAGGCAAGATGTTCATGTGTGCATCTGTTTATCTGTCTGTATGTCTTGTATACAAATCCACAATTTTTATCCGATTCTCACCAATCTTCACACAAACATTCTTTAGGCTGAGTCTGAGCTCCAGGAACATGGATTAGTTTTAAAGTTTTCATTACACCTGAGCAATGCCAGGCTATACTGCTAGTAAATAATAGTTTGAAAAATGAAATAAGATGCAACATTTTGCAATAAAATGAATCTATTTTCATTATTTTTTATTTTCATAACTGTATCATCCCAAGCAAGGCAGTTTACTGCCACTGGTGCAAAGGGGGTTACATAGGAGGAAAGTTATGAGACAGAGTGACAGGTTATAGGGGGTGTCAGGAAGTGGGTAAGAAAAGAATGAGAAATCTGATGAGGGTGGAGTGCATTCAGAGATATTTTTTCTACTTATCTGTATTTCTGAGATTAGATATTTACATTCTTTACACTGTTCAGACTGTTGTCCTCATTTTTATTGTTCTATTTACTTCTTCTTGGCCATTATATGCTCCAACCTTCTTCAGGTGATTGAAATTTTGAACTAAACTCTTTGTGTTGATCATTGAGGTAGATTGTTCTCGTTCTATAAGTCATGCCACTTCCGAATGTTATCTCTAAGTTTCTGTTGGCCACTGCTGTTGCCAGGTATTGAATTCAGAACTTTGTCATCAAGGACACATGGCTCAGTGGATAAAAGTGTTCATTAGATCCAGTGCCTTGACCCAGTACTTGACGGCTGTCAAGATCTCATCAATTAACAGTTGAACTGGCTAAATGTAGCTGTAAGTTCTGTGTTAACAACTTCTTTTCTCACACTTTTGCTTGTGGAATTCCCTTCCAGCTCTATGTTTTCCAACCAACTTTAATCTGCAAAAATTTAAATGCACTGTCAATTGCTATCTACTGTCCTCCTGGTTACTCTTTTCTCTTCTTTTTTTTTTTTTTTTTTTTTTAAATCATATTGTTCCAAGCAAGGGAGTTTACTGCCACTGGTGTGCAGGGTGTTACATAGGAGGAAAGTTAGTGGAAAAAGTGACAGGTTATAGGGGGTGTCAGGAAGTGGGTAAGAGAAGGATGAAAATACTGATGAGAGTGGAGTAGATGGAGAAAAAAGCATGAGAGAGACGATGCAAGTTAGTGATATAGAAGATGACGATTTTACATTTAAATTCTTGGAAACTGTAGCTGTTGGGGAAGCAAGTAAATGGAAGGGAATTCCACAGGCAGGAAGTGTGAGAAAAGAAGCTGATAGAGTAGAATTTGCATTTACATTTACATTTTATTGGTTTCACAGTAAAGAGGTGGGACCTAGTTGCTAATCTCGTGGCTCAAGTAAATTCATACTTAGGGGAGCACCAGAGAGCTAAGTTCATCGGAGCAGAAACCATGAAAGTATTTGTAGAAGAGACACAGGGAAGCCACATTACATCGATGAGAAAGTGACTGTATCTGAGCTGTCAAATCAGGATCAATCACATTACAGATTCTCCAGTGGCTTTTGTCAAGGACCCCTAGGTGGATAGCAGAGTCACCTGATCTAAATAAATTTTGTGATTATCCCACTTGGTTTTGCCAAATACCCATTAGTTGCTACTGTTTAAGTTCTATAAAATGACAAATACTTCCTTCCTCTTTCTTGCTCCAAGACATAGCAGGACATAGATGAGAATGTCCCCACTGGGTTGCATTTATTTCCCTGATCAACTGACACCTGAAATCTCACACACCTGTATCACATACAAACAAGCAAACATTCTTAATCAATGTATTTTTAACTGTGTACACATTAGTGCAATTTCTTTTTGTTAATACATGCATTGTTTGTTTCAAAATAATGTTTTTCTGTTTAATATTTTGTCCAGATTCACATGAGTCTACCAAATATTATCTGCAAAACATGTACCAGAAGCCATTAAATATTTATTGAAAAACATTCACACTTCACAGAAAAATTGATATTTCCCACAAAAATGGCACAGTAAGTTGATACTCTTCTTTAGTCAGTTAATTCAAATCCCATACCATTGAATTAATATTTTAAAAACACTATGACTAGATTCATGTTGTAGTGCAGTGGATATCAGCTAAAAATGAGGAATCAGAAAGCTAAGTTCAAATACCCATGGGAAAGGTATTCATCTCTCTTCCCTCTATCTATGGGTTAAATAACATGACATTTATTGTTGTTTTTATATAAGTTTTGTGTCTAGTAATACTTTTTTTTTTCGAGTATCAAGATTCATTAGGATTTGTTTTTAAGGGTAGGGTCCCCAAGTCCTACCCTTGTTATTTAACCCATAACTGGAGGGAAGGGACGGATTAATACCTTTCCCAAGAGTACCAGTGCTTAAGTGAATGCAGGGTATTCAACTGGAATTGAAACTTGGCTCACCCATTTCTCTTTCCAAACCGATATCCACTGCACCACAACGCACAGCCATCACTAAACGCTTACAGCACCTGGTATTCCCAAGTGGTCACCCATCTAAGTACTGACCAGGCTCAATGTTGCTTAACTTCGGTGATTGAGCTAGAACCGGTGTATTCAACGTGATATGGCCATAAGCCAATAAATGCTTACAGTACCTGGTATTCCCAAGCGGTCACCCATCTAAGTACTGACCAGGCTCAATGTTGCTTAACTCCGGTGATCGAGCAAGAACCGGTGTATTCAATGTGATATGGCTGTAAGCATGCACATCCGTCACTATACACTTACAGCACCTGGCATTCCCAAGCGATCACCCATCTAAGTACTGACCAGGCTCAACGTTGCTTAACTTCGGTGTTCGGGCGAGAACCGGTGTATTCAACGTGATAGGCTGTAAGCCCGATTTGAATGTTGTGAATAAAGAAAATGATGAGATTGCATTTTCATATTTCATTTCCACAATATGATAGAAAAGAAAAGTGTAAGCCTGACCTATATTTAAATTTTGATTCTAATGTCAGCCAAACTACAGTGCCAGTGCAAGGGTCTCATGCCCCTCGAAATCTATGACACTAGCACCTCCCACACCAAAAGCTGAAAATGCATACAATGTATCTAAATACAAATTAGAGACATGTCATAATAGATCATTCCATCTTAAATAAACAATGTTTTGCAGTAATTTGAGATTTTTCTTTTTAAAAAGTTGAAGAATTTTAAGACCACATTCAACATTACAGATAAAAAATAATTAATTTCATAGTGCTTTTTCATACTTAGGGGGCACCAGAGAGCTAAGTTCATCAAAGCAGAAGCCATGAAAGTATTTGTAGAAGAGACACAGGGAAGCTACATTGCACCGGTGAGAAAGTGACTGTATCCTAGCTGCCAAGTTGGGATCAATCACATTACAGATTCTCCATTGGATTTTGTCAAGGCCATCTAGGTGGATAGTAGGAGCATCCATCCATTTATCCATTTCAGAAATATAATTGTTATTTATTTCTAGTTAAGTTTAATGTGTATTTTCTGAATAAAAGTAACCTCAGTATGAGGCCTGGACCTTTTTCATTGAGACCTGTGGTAAGCTAAACCCATCACATGATTAACTAAAGAGGCCAGAAAGCTACAAGTTGTAGCTTTCCAAAACCAGTATCTCATAACAAACAGAACCAGAAGGGATTACATTAACCAAACTAACCTAAGCATTTACTATGAACATTTTTGGCAATAATTAATTCTTCAAATGGTGAAGACTACATTAACCTGTATAATCCTTGAATTATAAGATCTGTTGTTTCAATATTTTTTAACTAGCAGTATAGCCCGGTGTTGCTCGGGTGTAATGAAAGCTTTAAAACTAATCCATGGTCCTGGAGCTCAGACTCTTTGGACGTTGGCATGAAAGACTAAAAAGTAATAGTTGTTTTCAGTTAAAGCGAAACTGTAGACTGAAAGAAAAATGAATGGATGTAAGTCAAATTTTGATTTCCTGGTATCGATATCAAATAAGTTTTTTTTTCATCGTAAACTGAATTTTGAAGGCTAAATAAGTCCTCTGAGTAAATGGTATCATGGCTAAGACTAAGAACTACAATTATACTTACTTAGAGCCAAACCTGAAGCAAAACTAAAATAAAAGGACTGAAAAAATACACACATACAGGCAGATAAACAGACACATACATAAACATTTTGCCTTTTATATATATATATATATATATATATATATGTATATATATTTTTTTTTTTAATCGTATCACCCCGAGCAAGGCGGTAACGCCACTGATGCGCAGGGGGCTACATAAGGGTAAAAAGAATGGAAAAGAGAAAGCCGGAAACCACATCCTAAACAGGAAACAAGGGATGAGCCTCTTCACCTGTTCAATAGATGTGGGTGGAGTGTGAACCAGGCGATAGTTTAGTCTATCTACTCCAATTGAAAAAAAAAAATAATAAAAAAGGAAAAGAGTGAAAAGATTGGAAAAGAGAAAACCGGAAACCGCATCCTAAACAGGAAACAAGGGATGAGCCTCTTCACCTGTTCAATAGATGTGGGTGGAGTGTATAGTTGAGAAAGTTTGAAGTAACCAGTGAGGAACGAACTCACGATTCAGTCGCAATTATTCTAGAGAGACAAGCTTGTTAACCATTACATTACGTCGAATTCACTCTCATCTGTTTAGGTTTGATTACAATTCTAATGATTGCCTTTTAAAAACAACATTGATGAGGAGTGAAAATAGTTAAAATGATAGCGGCGTCAAGGGAAATATCTTCCTTTTAGCACTTAATTTTTTTTTGCAAGTATGAAGGTCTATTATTATTTAATTTATTTTGTATTTTTTATTTTCTCGATCTTTCAAGGAACACGTAGTTACATTTCGTAGTGCGCTGAGCTTAAAAAGCACACCCCTTTAATGAATACATGATACTATGTTTTGTTTCTTTTTCTCGGTATTGAATCGTAACCTATTCGCTTGACAGAATATATGAGATATTTGAGAAGCGCTGAAATCGTCCATAGCGAATTCAAAACCCTGTCTCGCCCATTGCATCTTCCATGCTTCATTCACTGGCGATTAGACGCGACAATTTAACATGACTGCTGACCTGAGGTGGTTTGCTAGCCGGTCGGCTGAGTCGCAAACCATGCCGACGTCTGGCCTAGATATCAGAACGATTTGTAGAGAGGTTTGCTTAAAATATGTTTAATGGTAGAAACAACGAATTTTTTTTTTTATGTGGCGGTCAAGGTTAACAACTCGTGTAGCAGCTTTTTACTGATACTCTTATCTGCGCGGGTAGGTGGTTATAGGAATGTAGTTTTGCCTTTTTCTCACTCAATCGCGTTCGCTGTCAACAGCCATAAGGAGCATCCAGTGACAAGAAACTTTTTTCTCTTTTGTCAAGATATCTCTTGATGGAACAGAGGAGAGAGAAGAGAATTAATACCTTCTCCCAAAGTGTTAACATAAGATAAAGAAACTGAGTTTAAAATAAGATAATTGGATAATACATTATACTGTCAGTTTGTACAACCTCTACACTGGGATGAACAATAAATTAAAAATCAGAAACAGGAGAAAAAATTTAATTATTTAAACCCTAAAATATCAGATTGTTATAAAATGTTGAATATTTTGGAAAATTTGCAATAATATATATATATATATATATATATATATATATATATATATATATATATATTAATTTGTACAAATATTTTTTGTTTTATCATTGAATTAAATTATACATGAATACATGTAAATGCGAATGTGCATTGTGGTGCAGTGGATATTGGCTCAGAACAAGAAATCGGAGAGCCGAGTTCAAATTCCAGCTGAATCCATTGCATTCACTTACGCGCAAATACCATTGGAAAAGGTATTAATCCGTCTATTCCTTCCAGTTATGGGTTAAATAACAGGACAAATTGGGTTCTACAGCCTTGGCCGGCAACCAGTCTACCGCAGAAAGCAATGGCAACCTACTGCGGGACAATCCTCTGCCCAGTCAGTCATGTCTCTTTCGAGACATGATCGCCCAAGCGTGTTTTACGTATGGCACTTAACTGACTGACATGTAAACTCATATAACATGTTTTACACAAAATTGAAATTAACATCATATACTTTCTGCCTGAAAACAATCCGCAAGACAGGAAAACAGGTGAAATCTGAGGCAGTTTGAAATCATTCTTTGACCCCTTTTGAGGTGTAATGTATATCGGCTCCGAATGAGAAATCGGAGAGCCGAGTTCGAATTCCAGTCGAATTCGTTTCGTTCACTTACGCACAGATACCATTGGGACGGGACTATGGGTTGAAAAGCAAGACAGATTGTGTTCTATAAGCCTTGTAGCCTCTCTGCGGTAGACTGATTGGCAACCTACTGCAGGAAAATATTCTGCCTAGTCTGCGTGTATCGCATACAGCAATTAGCTGACTGATATTTTCTAATAATTGTAGTATTTGAAATGGATAAATAATTTATTTCAAATTTGAGTACCTTGCATTTATCGAAATAACAGGTGGTGATAAAAACAATAACAGTATTCACACGAAAAAAAAAATTTTCAGCTTCCATTATTTTCAGAGAGCTGCCTTAATATATTCATATAAATGTCAGGAGACTTACAAGTCCTGTCGGGATTTTTTGTTTCCAGACATAATCTTAACAGCATATGATACATCAGCGGTCTGCAAGATGGAATTAATTATTCTGAATGAAGTAAAAAAAAAAAAAAAAATCGACATTTCTCGGTGTAATGAAGTTGCAGGATTTGCGGGTCGTTTAATGAACAGAACTCGAATGTCGAAGTTTTCTATTATGAAGTTATGCATAAACAACCCACGTAAATAAACCCAAGTATGAATTCATCTTTTCTCCCTCCCGCCTCCGCTAGGTCTTCAATAGCAAGATTTGTATATGCAGAAATCACTGTGACCTTAGAAATATTGTTAATGCAATCTAAACTTATTTGTAAATTGAACTTTGCATGTGTGTGTGTGTGTGTGTCCGTTACCTATAGACTCCGAAACGGCTGAACCGATTTTCTTGAAAATTTACACAGTGGTACTATAAGCATCTGCGAGTGTTCTTAGCTAGGTTTTGTGTCGAGGTGCCGCCGATAAATATCGATAATCGGAAAAATCGGGTCATAGAAGGAGTGGTCCGGTTTTAATTAAATTTGATACACTCATAGACAAAAAGACATAAGAAACGATATTCAGAAGTTTGAAGGTTGCAGTTCTTACAATAGTGCAGAAAATCGATTATATATATATATATATATATAAGGCAAGATGTTTGTGTTTGTCTGATTATCTGCCTGGATGTCTATTTTTTCAGCCCTTTTATTTTAGTCTTTGCTTCAGGTTTGGCTCTAAGTAAGTATAATTGTAGTTCTTCGTCTCAGTCATGATACCATTTACTTAGAGGATTTATTTAGCATTCAAAATTCAGTTTACGACGAAAAATACTTATTTATCGATACCAGGAAATCAAAATTTGACTTACATCCATTCATTTTTCTTTCAGTCTACAGTCTATTTTTTCAGCCCTTTTATTTTAGTCTTTGCTTCAGGTTTGGCTCTAAGTAAGTATAATTGTAGTTCTTCGTCTCAGTCATGATACCATTTACTTAGAGGATTTATTTAGCATTCAAAATTCAGTTTACGACGAAAAATACTTATTTATCGATACCAGGAAATCAAAATTTGACTTACATCCATTCATTTTTCTTTCAGTCTACAGTTTCGCTTAAACAACTATTGCTTTTTAGTCTTTCGTGCCAACGTCCAAAGATTCTGAGCTCCAGGACCATGGATTAGTTTTAAAGTTTTCATTACACCCGAGCAACGCCGGGCTATACTGCTAGTATATATATATATATATATATATATATATATATATATATATATATATAGGCCCACTATATATATATATAGTTAAAACGTAAGTCCTTAAATGAACCATATTCATTATGCTTATATGAAAAACTATTTATTATTAGATCCCTCAAAAATAAAATTTATTAAATAAACGTAACGAAATTAATGTCATATGTAGACATTGTAAATTATTCACATTAGAAAATGGATAAAACCTAAATTAAATAACATGCTCACCGATGAATTAGGTAAAAATAGAAATGAAAATAAAAATAAAGCCAAAGATAGAATAAGTTAGTTTTCCTTTTTTTTTTTTAATAATCCCCCCCCACACACACACTTTTGTATCAGGATAGTAAACTTTACAGCAAATTGGTAGATGTAGCGAAAAAATAGCAGTTCGGGGTTTACTCGAAGGAAAGCAGACAAGAGGGGAAAAGGGTCAAGGAAAAAGAAAAAAAGAGGAGGAAAAAAGTTGGTTAGCACGTAAATTCCTGGAGGTCAAACCCCTAAGTGAATCTACATTCTGATTAGCCACACACACACACAGTAAACCAAAAGTATTTGTCATTTGAATGCAAATCGTCTGCACAACCACACCAGCATTGCCTGATGATGAGAATTAATCTCGAAACATAGAAATTTCTCTGTAGCAATGAAAAATTGACATAACCATATATATATATATATATATATATATATATATATTTCACTGACTTTATCTAGGCAAAAAGAAAGAAGACTATAAAGTCTGTTAGTGGAAGAAATGCATCAGCTAAAACAAAATATAATTTTTCTCTTGTCTCATTTTATTCATACTGTTCTTCTCAGATTATTTGGGAATATTTACACGCACGCACACACACACACACACATACATACATACATACATATATATATATATATATATATATATGTCATCTACATACAAGACTGTTTCGCTGTATCACAGCTCATCAGTGTGGCTAAACATATCCACTTGCTTCTCGCCGGGATCGAAACTCAACCGATTTGGTGTCGGAATCGCTAAGCCATAGGCACATGGAATCAGAGAAGGGAAATTTTAACGTATATCTAAGGGATGTATACCCGCCATATATATATATATATATATATATATGGCGTGTATACACCACTTAGATATATATATATCTCGTTACATTCTGAATATGTTTTGCTTTAAATATGCATCGTGTTGATAAGCCGTAAAAAGAACGAAGCAAAATGTATAAGGGTTAAAAGTAATGCAACCAAATTAAACCGAATTATTCTTATTAATTCACTTTTAATTTACTTCTGTCTCGATAGTAAGTCTGATCGGATCGATAAAATTAGCGACTGATCTCACAACTGACATACAGTCAGTTGTTAATTTGAACGCCTCCAAGGTAAAACGGCTCTGTTAATCATCTTAGCGACCTTTTCCCCACCAGCATGGCTGATGTTAACCTGCCGGCAGAGTGACTCGTTTGTGGAAAGACTGCATTGAATCAATTGCTAGGTCAACTGTTAAGAAAGTTGGTTCACTGTGTTGTGCTAGACAACTTTCTTTGTAACATCTTGCGTATCGATCAGTCTAACATTCGCCCATGTCTAGAATATTGCTGCCAAATATGGGCCTGTGCTCCTGCTATTTATTTAGAGATTCTTGATAAAAAAAAAAAACGGAAAAATTACAATATTATCGATCGATATTATTTCCACCGCCGTAAAATAGTTTCCCTGTAATTGTTCGGATGAACTCTTTGCCATGGTACCTAGATTTTATGAATTTAAGTGCAGTACTAGATTGGCAGTAAGGTCTCGTCATTTACAGCTGAAATGGCTAGATGTAACCGTAAGTTCTATGTCAACAGTTTCTTCTATCGCTCTTTTCCTGTGGATATCTCTTCCGAATCCATGCTTTGCAGTAAAATTTGATCTTTAAAAATTTAAATGCAATGGAAATTGTTATCTGCGGTCTTTCTGATTACTCTTCTGTTGTTTCAGCTGCTCAATAATGCTTCTGTTCTCTAATTCTCTTACATCCAGTCACCCCCTTGTCTTAGTGGCTTTACTTTTTTGCTTGAGCTGGTTTCAATTTGTATATAGTTTCAAGGCTATGACATCTTCTGAAATAGCACTGATGGCGTAAAACTGTATTGGTGTCGAACTCAGAAGGAAAACTGTAAAAACTCTTCTTCTATGTGACATGTTCTTTCAGGATAAAGGCGTTCATGACTCTTCACGACTTCTTATTTCATATGGCTCATAGTTTTTTTTTCCTTTGATAAAGTTTCCGCCCCTCATTCCGCTATTCATCCACACAAGCTCGGCAGATAAGTGTCTTGCTACCTTCCCCTATCTGTCTTGTTCGTGAGGGTTCAAGTGTTACAAGAAACCCTTCCTCATTATATACTCAAAGACTTTCAGCTATCTTTTCCTGGTTGCGAGGAGAATTTCTGTTGCTATTTTCTTTAAGACTTCTTTGTTGCTTACTAGTCCCGTCCATTAAACAGGGCAATAAAAGAAAGGAAGAAGAAAATATTATCGATTTTCTGCACTCCTGTAAGAACTGCAACCTTGAAACTTCTGAATATCATTTTTTATGTCTTTGTCTATGAGTGTATCAAATTTGATTAAAATCGGATCACTCCTTATATAACCCAATTTTTTTCAATTTTCGATATTTATCGGGGGTAGCTCAACAAAAAACCTAGCTAAGAACACTCACAGATGCTTATAGTACAACTGTGTAAATTTTCAAGAACATCAGTTAAACCGTTTCGGAGTCTATAGGTAATGGACACACACACATAGACAAAGTTTCATTTATAAATAAGTTTAGATAATACAAAAGTCAGTATTCTTAGCCTTATTGCCCTGACCTCAGCTAGTACAAATTTAAATTCATCTGAACAATAAGAACAAAAAATAAATATGGAAAGTGGTTGAATTATGAAGGCCATCTGTTCAAAAGTTAACAATATACATCAAATTTATTGTACGCAAATTGTCACAACACATGAATATCTAAAGTTAATCTAAAGTTTACTTCCCCTCTGTATATCTAACATCTCTGACTGAACTCAAATTCTATTTAATAATTTTTTTCTCCTCAATAGTAGTAGATATTGTGCGGTTCACACTCCTCCCAAAATTTTTTAAACAGTAATGGTTTATCCATTGTTACCTATTTTAGGATTGGGTTTGTGTTCCTTCTAATATCTTCTTATTCTCTTTCCCTCTCAGTAGCCCCTTGCATTTAAGTAGCATTATGGTCTTGCTTAAGATGGATTTAAAAAAAGATAAAAGTAAATTTAAATAGCATATATATATATATATATATGAAGGGCATAAATCCCCTCCCAAAAAAATGGCCTAGTGGTAAATCCCAAAGAATCTTATTAATATTAAATATTAACACTGATCCAGCCATAGGTCTCAATGTAATTAAATTTATTTATTTACAGAGCTAATATTTATTACATATAAACAATTAAAAAATTTTTTATATGAGATACAACAAAATTAATTAGAAATAAAAAAAAGAAATTAACATGTGGCAGATTTAACATGTTCTGGTAGCAATGATCTGTCCCTTTTTTTTCTACTCTTACTTACGCTGATGAGATGGGTGTTAAATTTACCAGTCAAAATGACCATCTGATTTAAGAAAATCTAAATTTTTTTTATATGTAGAAATGTTTGGGTTGTGTGTGTGTGTGTGTGTGTGTGTGTGTATATATATATATATATATTTCTTTGAAAGGCCAGGAACACACTCAAATAGACACATGCTTCTCTGCCATTCTGAAGATGAGATTTTGATCTCGAAATATTAATGTTTAATAAATAGGTAATACCCAAAAACTTCTTTACCTTCCTTTATTTTACTCAACACATTGTGACAGCTTTCAAGACATAACCATATATATATATATATATATATATATATATATATTAGAAAAGAAAATATGGTTGTTCTGACAAGAGAAATTGGTATAGAATAAAAAGTGTGAGAGGCCATGAATGTTTAGTTTAAAATGTATATATATATACCAAGCTTCATTAAAGACAACTAACAAAGTACACCAATTAAGCTTTACATTTACTTTTTGTTGTGCTCTTAGAATTATTTTCTCTAAGTGTTTTTCTTAAGGTAACTTGTTAAATGAGCATAACAAAATAATGTCAAAGTGTCTTCTTCTATGTACCTTGTTCTTTCAGGACATAGGCGATCATGGCTTTCCACGTCTCCCTATCCCTGGTGGCTCTTAGCACACTTTCTTCTGTATCGTCTCTCAGCCCCAGTTCTGTCATCCACCTGCTCAGGCTCTTTAAATATGTTATCCACTGTGTTCCTCTGTCTCTTTTTCCCTCTATCTGGCCCGTTAGTATCAGGTTCTTCAAGCCCTCCTTCCTCATTGCATGTCCCAGAAACTTCACTTGTCTCTTCCTGATGCTCAATATTAATTTCTTTTTCGTTTCCATTCTTTCCAACACCTCGTCATTGCTCACATGCTCAGTCCACGATATTCGCAGCATCCTTCTGTAGAACCACATTTCAGCTGCTTCAAGTTTTCCTTTCATCTTTGTTGATATTGTCCAACATTCACTGCCATATTGAAGAACCGACATCACATAGCAATCCAGTTTTCTCTTCTTTGTTTCTAGTGAAAGTTTCCTGTCTCTTAATACTTTACTCAGCTTCTGGAATGCATCTTTTGCCATCCCAATTCGCCTTTGGATCTCTGTGTTGCACTTTCCATCTTCAGTTAAGTGTAGGCATCTTAAAAAAGAAATCCTGGGTACATATGAACCTGGATGCGTTTCTATCTTTCGTCACTCTCCTCTTCCTCTTTAAATAGAAAGAAAACGAGTTTCATCTCCACCTCCAGTGGGTGTTTTTATTTTCTCTCTCCTATTCCTCCTCCTTTCCTTCTACTCTTCTGGTGTTGGTGTATTTTGGGAGTATCTTCTTGGAAATTCCCTACCTGTGCATGACGATATCTAACAATTGAAACCAAGGTAGCTTGATGTCAATTTCTAACTTAGTGAGTATATTTTCTCTCTACTTTCTCCTGAATGTACTGAGCACTTTTTTGTTGTTTCATGCTTTCAGAGGCAGTGGTTTACCGCCTTCCACTGATATATTGTTGTCTTTCCTCTCAATATTGATTGAGCGCTTTCTGGTGTGCAATAATTTTGTAAATCCCACCTTGGACTTTGTTTTTTTCTGTTCCTACTAAAAGCATTTATCTGTCCTGCTTCATTTAACATCGATGCCTGAAGTCATGCAGGAATAACATTCCTATACCTAGCATCCATGAGTACAAACTTGCTATATTGTTAAATAAAATCAAGTCTTTTCGGACCAGAATGAGATGGAAAACTATGTTTACACTTAATAAATAGATGGATAAAGATTAGAATGAAAACATTTACCACCTGAACAGCACTAGATATCCACCTGTAGTAGAAGAGCTATCCAGATTTGAAAAAGATATGTTGGGTACAGTGGAAAAGTTAAAGTTCAGACAGTGAAAAAATGGTTTTCAGAAAGAACTATTAGAGAAAATCAGAGAAACTAAGTATTGACAAAGGAAAACAAAACGAGAAAAACCTACCTCAGGGATCTTGATTATAAAAACCAAGTGGCTAATGAAGTCACTAAGTTATATAAATAGCCCCCCCCCCATCATATATTAACAACATCAACAGAGAGGCGAAGAATACTGCCAATAAGATGAGTGTCAGTGACAAGTTAAAGATTCTCACCAAAAAAAAATGCCTTTGTAAATATTAAAGGCCATAAAGAAGATTTTCTGTGTTGTCTTTCTTTCCGTCTAATTAATCTTACTAAAGTGGAACTCGGTAATATCAGCTGTAGTATTTCACAAAATATTTGCAATTTGCTACGAGTTGCTACTCAGGTGAATCAATGGCAGGGTACCAACAAGTGCATATCTTGGTACAAAAATATTGAGAATTAAAAGGATTCAGTATTTATAAAGTACAAATTTGTAACTTCTATCTGTCCGTAACTGAAAAAAATTGCAATGAAGTGCTTGATTATGGCCAACAGTTAATCAATATCCAGTCAGATTGGATTGAGATAATATTTCGCTGCAGAAGATCAGTGTTAATTCATAGGGGATGAAGCATGGATAAAATCAAGTGGCAGTGATTTCGACATCCCCCAAGGATCTCTTGATGGAGCTGAGGTTTCAGAGCTTGTAGGTATTTATATCCTGAGCAAGTTAAATAAAATGATCTACATAGATAACCACGGACTATATAGGGACAATAGCCTAATAGAGGTTCTTGATAACAAAAGGTCTAATGATACAATACATAAAAATCTTTTAAAAATATTTAAAGAATTAGGAGTTAGTATCACAACTGAAGTGGGCACAAAGATGTAGAATATAACCTTAACGATGACACAGTTTTGCCTTATATACTGCCAAATACAATTATCAAGTATGTTAACACAAAATCGAACCATCCTAAATCAATAGGTGAATTCTGAAAGACGTACAGATCAAAATCTCAAACAACTCATCCACAAATGAAATATTTGACCACAATAAAGTCACTTATGAAAAACAAAGAAAAGAGGAGAGGCACAGAGCAAGTTTGGTGTTCACTTCTCATACACAGACCAGAAGTAATCTGGTTTTATCCACCGTTCAACCTACAAGTAAAATCCAAAATTGGTAACATATCTTCAAAATCATGGACAAGCATTTTCCAATAAATTCAGAGTTAGCTAAGGTATTCAATAAAAATAATATAAAACTAAATTAAAGCTGCTCTAGAAATCTAGAAAGGATTGTGATATCTAATAATGTCAGAACATTGGCTAGGGAAGGAGGAGATGGAACCAGTAAAACATGTAATTGTAAGAATAGGAATGATTGCTCTTTAAATGGCAAGTGTTGTATTAAAGGCATTGTCTACAAAGCTACAGTCAGTTATAAATAAGTATTGTTGGCAATTGTACTATAAATATGTATTTTTATACTTTTATAGTGTTTTGTTTTTGTTTTGCAGGTCATTATTTGCCCCTAGCTCAGACCCTAAAAGTTGCTACCATTCTAGGTCAGGGTGGACTTAGAAACAACAAGCAACTGAGGGGTGGTTTCATGCCCATCAAAATATCCACTCTCCAGATCAGAGGTCTTGCTGCCAGATGTAGCTTATCATCATACCCAGGACTAGAAACATGTATATGTGTGTAAAAATTTCAGATAGAGTATATCTGTAAGCAGACAATATGAATAATAAAAACAAAAGGAAAACTTATATTAGCCAAGGCATTTCATCCTCTGAAGAACTTTATCAAGGTAAATGCAAGGATTATATTTTGTAAGAAGTATTTATATAAGAGCAAACATTTACAGTATTTACATTATTCGGATTATTGTCCTCATATTTGTTGCCATTTGTACGACATTTTGGCCGTTGTACACTCTGGCCTTCCTCAGGTGCTAAGAATTTCAAATTGAACCCTTTATTACAACCACTAGGGTATATAATCCTCATTTCTTGCATAAAGCCTCGATTGGAAGTCATGAGTTATCTCCCTCTAACCCAGCAAGTTACTTGGTCACAACTGCTGTAACACGGTATTGAACTCACAACTCTTTGGGTCACAGGAACTAACCAACGTCTATATCGAAATTCCTAGCACCTGAAGAAAGCCGGAGTGTACAATGGCCGAAACGTTGTAAAAATGGCAACAAAGATGAGGACAGTATTTCGAATAATGTAAATACTGTAAATACTACCTCATCTCAGAAATATAAACAAAGAGCAAACATGTTTGTAAAAGTCAAATAACATAGCTTCTAATATAGCTGCTTCCTTTAAGCAAGCCCAGCTAATCTACCTCATTTATAGAAGAGTACCTAATACAGCAGGTGGGTTAGTCCACTTTACTATAATGGATCTGCCCAACACATTTTCATTAGTGGATTCTATTCACTTTATATATCTCTCCATTTGATCACTCAGTAGGTTATTTTCATGTGGAGTGACCACACCAACCTACTTGCGTGTCAAATCATCTACAATTAACCAACATTCAACAATGCTATTAGTTTTTCTAAATTCCTGAGTTAGAAATGTTCATAAATACTCATCAGGTTAGTTAAAAATTTCAGGCAAGCTATGGGGTCAAAAAGTGATACAATTCAATGTCTGCTAAACAAAAGTTTGTAAATATATAAACAAGTTTGATTAAAAAAAAAAAAAAAAAAAAAAGAAAGAAAAGGTTTATCTGTTTTATTTAATCCATGTATATATCAACCACAACATCATGAATGTCCAAAATACACCTAACAACATAAGACAAATATTAGTGGATAATACCAAAATACTCTACAGCACCCAAAGCAAAGAAAGACTCAAAATCACTAGAAGCTATTAGTATACTAAATAAACAGCCCAGATTAAATAAAATATCATTCACTACAGAAGACGGTATCTCCAAGTGCATATGATTTATTTAATATGCGCATATATATATATATATATATATATATATATAAAACTTTTAAAATCACATTCTTTAAGGTGTGGCCACGTTTCTCATAACCGTTACATGTGACTTCACCCTAGACTATTTCAAACTTCCATCTTTCCAAAGAATACCAGGACGCAGATAAAAAAAGTCTGCTTACTACACAGACACAACATTGGTTCTTGAAAATGTCCAATATCGTCAAAAGTACTTGAACAAAATAATAACACAATGTTCCAACATTTTACCCACATTTTTGAGCATTATATATTTGTGTCTTCGATAGCTGATCATCTGATAAATAATCCAAGTTGTGCTGCGAATTTTAGTGTGAACTAGTTCTCCATTTTTGCAAGATCACCCTCATTGTTCTATTTGAAGATGTTGGAGACACTGTTTATCAGGTCCAGGCAGCCCTCACTTTGTAAACAAAAAGATTGTCTGCTTGGGCTTGCTCTGCTGGATCTCTAGCATCTTTAGATGTTAGAACTTTTATCAGAAATCAAAACTTTTTTCCCCACTTCATTTCACCCATAACAGATATTCTTTTTCATAATTTTTTCCTGTTTACAGTTCTGAAGAGAGGGGATGAAATTGGACAACTAGTGTTTTTTATTTTAAAAATTGGCATGGTTGATCATATTTAAAACTTTTTTGTCTTTAATGCCATAATAAAATTCTGTACCATTAAAAATATATTCAAATATATATATATATATATATATATATATATATATATATATATATTATATATCCCCCGTCGGGTAGGCTGGTCTGTTAGTCTTTGTTTGGTGGTGTCTATTTATTTGATTAGTCCTTGGTTTGCCTTTGCCCTGACGAGCCGTTGTGTGAAACCGCGGTAGGTTTTGGCGATCTTGTGATTTTTTTACGTGTCTTTGCTCTACATTGCTTCCTCTTTGTTATTCCGCTTTGGTTAGTTCTGTATTGAGCACTTTTTCTTTCTTTGTGGTTGGTTCCGTTTGGGTTTTTTTTTTCTTTACTGCGGGGTATTGTATGTATTGTCTGTATTCCGCAGTTTTCTTTTTTTTCCCCCTCTTGTCCAACGCCTTATAGCGACGGACAGTAACGGAGTTAGATTCTGTCTGTTATTTGTTGTCCTCAAAGTTTATTTTCGTATAATTTTAGGATTTACATACTTACAGAGTCGGTCTTGTTATTATATATATATATATAGGCATCAACCTTTCTTTTAAGCATCTTTCATTGAATATGGCTAACAAGGATGATTTAATCCATCTTTTATCGAGTTCTTCCAACATTTTAACATTTCTCAGGAGTTAAAGAATATAGAAATTGTCCATAGTTTTTATGGTTCCAAGTGCTTTTGACCAGTGCTTTAACCATTCTCAAGGGTTGTATTATATCGATTCTTCATATGCTGTACTAAATAGTAGTTTTTAATGTGGGAAGATTCTTGTAGAAGAGTGACCATTTTCAGCTGGGTTGATGTGAGGGTTAGTTCTGCTTTTAGAAAACACTTAACATGCTATCTCCACTACTGAACAGTGTCAGACTGATAGCAAGAGTACAGTGTTTAATCAATAGGGCATCTCTAATAATATGATGTTGATGGTCATGTGATTTAAAAAGTATTTTTGTGCTATAAACTCAAATATTCCTTAAGAGTTCTGTTAAATTATGTATTAATAAATACGTTTTAAAAGTACTTTGATTTGACAGGTAACATACTTAATGATCTGGTAGTATGTCCAATACAGGCAATTGCTTTGTGACAAGATACACAGTCTTGTACTCAGCATGGAAACTGGTACACTATATTGGTTATTGCTAGTTTTGATTTGGTGGGGTTATTTTGGTTACTAATGACAAGGTTAGCAGTCTTGCATTTCTGTATTATAAACGTGATGTTTTTTTCAAAAATAAAGCAAAAATATAGAGTTTAATAATTTTCATGGCAAATTCATCCTGCTTATAATTATTGTGCATCTGGTTACAATAAAATATGTTGATGTTCTTTCTTTGTTATATTTTTATTACTGGTGTCAAGTACTTTATGTAAGAATAATTTTATTTGTCAGTGATATAGTTGAGAAAATTATTGTTGACTAGAGTTTGTTTTATATGTTTCAGTTTGCTTAGAAATATTCTTTCAAAAGAGGAATTTTGGTGTGCTCTATTTAAAAAAATTGTTATCACTGCCATTTTATATCTTTCTGGGCATTCACTATCATAGTTTAGAAAACGAGTTTGTATAAATGTGCGCTATGGATGCAGTGGATATCGACTCAGAACGACAAATCGGGGAGCTGAGTTCAAATTCCAGTTGAATTCCTTTCACTCACTATCTTCTGCAGTGAAATATTACCTCAATCCAATCTGGCCAGATATTGATGAACTGTTAGGCATAAAAGGAAGGAAATATATGTATTTGTGTATTTATTTATGTACACTGTTGTGCATTTATTTGTGTGTGTGTGTGTGTGTGTATATATATATATATATATATATATACATACACACACACACACACACAAATGAATGTGTAATAGTCTTTATTATAATAGAGTGGATACATATATATTCTTTAATACTCTACGACATAATTATTGCAAAAAAAATAAAATAATAAGGTAGTGTTAAAGAGTCAACACATGGCAGGAGCTTTCATAACTGATAATAAAGCTTAATAATTGTCAGTAAAGAGAATGAACTGAGTCAACTGTCTTGCTATTGTCTCTCTCCATGAGTGTGACCGAAGGGAAATGATTATATATTTATATATCTTAGAAGTAGTACAAACTAATGGGTCAGCAGTTTACTGTTTGTAGTGATTCACTTTTTTTTAAGAGTGCTCGATACTTAGCAGAGTATATATATATATATATATATATATATATATATATATATATATATATAGTAATGATTTTATCATAAGTATTTATAATAAAAACATA
The DNA here is from genome assembly GCA_037127315.1 of Ascarosepion bandense. Taxonomy (NCBI): domain Eukaryota; kingdom Metazoa; phylum Mollusca; class Cephalopoda; order Sepiida; family Sepiidae; genus Ascarosepion; species Ascarosepion bandense. Next base: position 2,628,451 of record JBBBDQ010000900.1, read on the forward strand.
TTTTACTACAACACAAGAGTTGTTGTGTTTCAGTGCCTGCTTATTATCACCTTGTCAGGCAGCATCTGACGAGGTGCTAATAAGCAGGCATCGAAACACAACAGCTCTTGAGTTGCAGTAAACTGTTTTTATTATTGACCATTATAATATATATATATTATATTGTAATTTTGTTAATACAATAGTTTATAAAAGCATAATATCACTACAGAAAAATTTTCATATTTCAGAACACTACTGTTCTTCTTCAGGTGATGTATTAAAATATTATAACATATCACCTGAAGAAGAACAGTAGTGTTCTGAAATATGAAAATTTTTCTGTAGTGATATTATGCTTTTATAAACTATTGTATTAACAAAATTACAATATTCAGCTCCACTCTGTAATGAGCACTCTTTACAAAAGTAAATGCTTGAACAATGGGTTTTAATCTAAGTATTCTTTCACGTTTTTGTCATATATATATATATATATATATATATATATATATATATATATACACACAATCACAGGGGCTAAAAAAGTTCCCAGCTTGACCCACTTCTTAAAATCAATATTCCAATGTTTGGTCACTGAAATACCAATTCTGGCAGATGGATCATGCTGGGGAACTTACAGCGATTCCTCATATATAAAAATCACTTATATCACCACTCATAAAATGTCAAAATGTAAACTGAATCCATGTCTGACATTTTAACATCCAATATTCAATTTGTCGTATAAATACACTGCTCAACTTGACCCTGTTTTGGTGTCCACTCTCATGCAAATGCATGTGTAATTTTAAATTATGGAAGCCTAAAAAGAAAAAAAAGTAATTACAAATAGAGGTTGAGATTACAGTTAGATGCTGTAGCTAGGAAAAATTTAGAGGTAATTAATGTTTTTGTAACACTACAATTAACAGAGAAAATACACAATAATATATTTTGGAATCTTTTTAAGCCTCCATAATTTAAAGTTTTGGATGTGCCTTGTAGTGCAAGGGATATCAGCTTGGAACGCGAAATCAGAGAGCCAAGTTCAAATTCCAGTTGAATTCGTTGCATTCACTTACATGCAAATACCCTTGGGAAAGGTAAGAATCCATCTCTTCTCCCTATATAAGGCTATAGAATCCAATCTGTCCTGTTATTTAACCTATAGCTGGAGAGAAAAGTGATAGATTAATACCTTTCCCAAGGATATTTGCACATAAGTGAATTCAACTGAAAGCCATGGTGAACTGGGGTAAGAAATGGCTCATGACTTTTAATGCTTCTAAAACAAAGCTGCTATCTATTAACCATCACAGACAGTCGCTCCTGCCCCCCATTAGCATGGACCAGTCTAGTCTCCCTGAAAGCAAAACACTGCACCTCCTCTGGTTAACTCTCACAACAGACCTCAGGTGGAATGACTATATAGAATCCATAGCTAAATCTGCTACTAAGAAGGTCAGTTCTCTGTGCAGGGCCAGGAAGTTTTTTCCAGCTGAAACAATCCTGCACATATATAAATCTACCATTCGCCCGTACATTGAATATTGATGCCATATCTGGTCTGGTGCTCCTGCTATCCACCTAAGTGTCCTTGACAAAATTCAATGGAGAATCTGCAATGTGATCAATCCTGACTTGGCAGCTCAGATACAGTTGCTTTCTCACCAACGCAGTGTGGCTTCCCTGTGTCTCTTCTACAAGTACTTTCACAACTTCTGCTCTGATGAACTTAGCTCACTGGTGCTCCCTACATAAGAAATTAATCAAGCCACAAGATTAGCAACTAGGTTCCACCCTTTTACTGAGACACCAATAAGATGTAAACACAAATTCTACTCCAGTAGCTTCTTTTCTCACACTTCCTGCCTGTGAAATTCCTTTTCATTTACTTGCTTCCCCAACAGCTACAATCTCAAAGAATTTAAATATAAAATCAATAGTCATCTCTTATCTCACTGACTTGCATCCTCTCTCTCATGTTCTCATCTCATTACTGCAGTATTCTCAACCCTCTCCTATCCGCTTCCTGACACTCCCTGTATTCTGTCACTCCTTCTCATAACTTTCCTCCTATGTAACCCCCTGCACAACAGTGGCAGTATAACGCCTTGCTTGGGGCGATATGATTAAAAAAAAAAGTCAAAATCAGCTCTGATTTCTTGTTCCGAGCCAATATCCACTGCACCACAATGCACACACACACACACACACACACACACACACACACATATTACTTTAACTGTTATATTTATTTATTTTTATCTATCAGCCTGAATATCTGAGAAATCTAATTCAAGAGAAATATGCATCCTTGGTCAAAAAGAACTTTTGCTGATCAAGCAAATCTGAACAGTGTACTTGAGTAAAATTCCTCTTATCAAAGTTTCTCAAAATTTTATATCTGCTTAGTTTTGTATCCAAATGTAAACAAAGCAATTTCAAAAGAAGGAATGGATTGTTTATCTCTTGGATTAATAAATAAAAACCCTATACTTCTTTAGAAAAATGGCATTGTTTATGCTTGAAATTGAAAATATATGAAAATCCAAGAATCTATGATATATAGGATTTTACTTAAAAGCATCATTCAGACTTGCTTGATTAGCAAAAATTCTTTGTGACCGAGTTGGTATAAGCACAATGAAGCTAACAAGAGTTTTTCCTACCAAGGGGGATGCAGATTCAAATCTTGCCAAAGGGCATATATTTTCCTTCAGTTAGATTTCTTGAAAATTAAGGCCTGTGGATGTGCATTGTGGTGCAGTGGGTATCAGCTTGGAACAAGAAATCGGGGAGCCAAGTTCAAATTCCAGTTGAATTCCTTGCATTCACTTATGCACAAATACCCTTAAGAAAAGGTATTATTCTGTCTATTCCTTCCAGTTATGGGTTAATTAACATGACAGATTGGGTTCTATAGCCTTGGCTGGCAACCAGTCTACCACAGAAAGTAATGGCAACCTACTGTGTGATAATCTTCTGCCCAGTCAGTCATGTCTTTCAGGCATGATTTCCCAAGTGTGTATCATTCATGGCACTTAACTAACTGAAGGCCTGTAGACAAAAATAGAGTGTCTAATCAAATATGAGTATTTACTAAAATAATATTTAAAGTGATAAAATCTCTCAGACTGATAGATAAAAAAATGTATTGCTTTTTTAGTTTTATATATATATATATATATAAAACCTACTCAAAAACCTAGTACATATATTGGTTTTACCACAACCACGCTCTCCCGTAGACTTACATGTCATCTTTCTGATCAGAGTACTATTAAACAACATTTCTCTGAAAAACATAAACATGTAGGTAATATCAGACAGATTTTGGTCAACAATATGGTGATCCTTACTCATACACACAGTAAGAGGAACCTGCAGATATTGGAGGCCATGTACATCAAATCAAAACAACCAACACTCAATAAAATCAACTTTAAAACAGGAAATAACATATTACATTGCATTTGACTAGATGGTTTTGTTGTCATTTCGCGCTATCCCGCGGTGTGACGTCATAAAACCGCATCGCAAACTTAAGAACTGCGTTTATTATTTTTGGTAACTATTGCCGTTGCCAAGCGGAGTTTTATGTCAACACAAAATAAAATCGTCGGTGATGGTGGATTTTATAATATTTCAGTTTAAACTACCTCTCTGAAGATGGCTCATGTGAGCCGAAAGCTTAGAAGAAAACCAATAAATAATTATCCAAATGTTGGAAAATTTTTGTCTTTATTTTCAACTGAAATTAAAGCAAAAATACGACGTTTAGAACGGCTCATGATTAAACATAATAGACATTCATTGTCTCTTATATTTAATAGAATATGTCTAGATAATTACTTACTGCCTCGATATACTAAATATATATATATATATATATATATATATACACACACACACATGTGTGTGTGTGTGTGTGTGTGTATATATGTTCACACATAAAAAAAAATGAGTCCAAAATATTAAATTTTCTAAACACTGCTTAGATGTGGCACAATACCAAAAGCATGGGGCACCCAGTGAGAATCAAACTAACTACTCAGTTGTAACAGGTTCTAGCAAGACAATGAGTCCAAAATATACTGTTCCATAATGTTCTCTGGTGAAACAAAAATCTTTTTTGTTTGTAAAAGAAAATTTTACCTCTGCTTGGCTATTTTTGTTAAAATGTTCCAAGACAAAATCTGTGACAATCCTTCACAACATAGCAATACAAAAACAAGACTTTACATGGTAAGATTTCCTGAACACTGCCCCGCCCCATGACTGGCTTGCTTCAGTAGTTTGTTGAGATAAGGAAATGGAATGGAAAGTACAAAAAAAAAAACCAGCATGACATCACTACATCATGGCATGACCTACAATCAGTGAATAGGAAATATTGTGAAATGCATGTTCCCCACCATTCACCATAAGTAGTTGCTGTAGTAGTATTACTAGTAGAATTAAGTAGTCATACAAAATAAGTATGTGTAATAGAATTCAGTAGTACTTCCACAAAGTAAGTATTACTAATACAAATAATTAAGTCTGACAAATGGTAATTATTACTAAAAGAATCAAGTAATCCCAACAAATGGTAACTAGTACAATTAAATAGTACTGACAAACGTGAAGTACTACCAGTAGAATTAAGTAGGTCTGGCAAACAATAAGTATTACTAAAATAATTAAGTAGTCCCAACAAATGGTAAGTATTGCTAGTACAAGTCAATAGTATTGACAAATGTAAAGTGTTACTAATAGAATTAAGTAGTCCCAACAAATGGTAAGTATTGCTAGTACAAGTCAATAGTATTGACAAATGTAAAGTATTACTAATAGAATTAAGTAGTCCCAATAAATGGTAAGTATTGCTAGTACAAGTCAATAGTATTGACAAATGTAAAGTATTACTAATAGAATTAAGTAGTCCCAATAAATGGTAAGTATTGCTAGTACAAGTCAATAGTATTGACAAATGTAAAGTGTTACTAATAGAATTAAGTAGTCCCAACAAATGGTAAGTATTGCTAGTACAAGTCAATAGTATTGACAAATGTAAAGTATTACTAATAGAATTAAGTAGTCCCAATAAATGGTAAGTATTGCTAGTACAAGTCAATAGTATTGACAAATGTAAAGTATTACTAATAGAATTAAGTAGTCCCAATAAATGCTAAGTAGTACTAGTACAATTAAATAGTAGTGACAAATAGTAAGTATTACTAAAAAAAAGTTAAGTAGGTCTGACAGACAATAAGTATTCCTAAAATAATTAAGTAGTCCCATCAAATGACAAGTATTATTAGTACAATTAAAGAGTAGATAATATATTACTAATAAAATTATGTAGTCCCAGCAAATGGTATTACTAGAAAAATTAGATAGTACTAACAAATGTTAATATTAGTAATCAAATTTAGTCATCCCAGAAAATGGTAAGTATTACTAGTACAATTAAATAATAATGACAAATGTTAAATATTATTAATGGAATTTAGTACAACTGACAATTACAAGTAGTAATACTGTCAAATAGTAATTATTACTAGTAGAATTAATTTTTACTATCAAACGATAGGTATTACTAAAAGCATTAGGGTGTACTTCCAGCAAGTATTATGAGTATAATTAATTAGTACTTACAATTAGTAAGTATTAATAGTAGAATTAAATGGCATTGAGAAACACATTAAAAGAAAATGTATGGAAATGAACTTCAATTGACTCAAGATCAAACAAGGTTACAGTTAGGCTATTATATATATATATATATATATATATATATATAAAGCCTGCTGAAATATGGTTGGATTACAGTCATGGGTCACATACACATATTAATATATGGATAGGTTCCAAAATAAGGTACTATCAAAGAGAAAGAACTGAGCTGACATTGCCTTGCTATTGTCTCTCTCTTCATGAGTGTAACAGGAGGGAAATAATATATATATATATATATATATATATATATATATATATAATAATGTTCAAACAAATCATTTCAAATTGTCGGTTGTTTATAACCACGTTTTGTTAATCTTCGTTAATTTCCATAACATGTTTACATTTGTTAACATTACGATACATTTCAAAGCAGAGATGGTTATTACAATGAATTCGAAAATCGTGTTATAGGCTTAATTTGACTTGGTTTAGACTGATAGTCATTTGTGGTTGAGAGGTCTAAGACGCACCAGATCACATAGTGGCTTCCCCTATGTGGATAAAGGTAGCAGGTTCGAATCCTGCCAAATGACACACATTTTCTTAATAAAAATTTATCGTAAATAATCAGGCTGGTAGAAATAAATATATAATACTGTTTGATTATAAACAGAATATCTACTTAAATATGAGTATTGATCAAAAATAATGTTCATACAAATCATTTCAAAATGTCGGTTGTTTCTAATCAAGTTTTGTTAATCTTCGTTAATTTCTGTAAATGAATACATGACAGTCTTTGTTATAATGAAGAGGATTTCTTGCAGCTGTTTATGCACAAGTTGTAGGTGAGCAAACTGAAGGAGTCTGGTGACAGATGTTCAGAGACAAATCTAGTATTTATACCAGCAAGAGATGTTGTTAAATATCTTACAGAACATATCAAGCCATACAGTCACAAAATATCAGGAATTATCCTGCCAGAACACTCTTCTACTACTATGTGCCAGGTCCCTTCAGAATGTTGGCAATCATGGCTCTCCACAACTTCCTGTCTTTTGTAGATCTGAGTAAATTTTATTCTTTTGCTATCTCTCCCAAACCCTGTCCAACCAAACATTTACACAAGCTTACTATGTGGGTTATACACTGCTTTCCTCTGGTTTCTTTGCCTTCAATATATCCTGCAAGTATCAAATTCTCCAAGCCCTCTTTCCTCATTTTGTGCCCTACAAAATTCAATTCTCTCTTTGTGATGTTAAGTATAAGTATCATTTTCATTTCCTCTCAAACTGCGTTGTTGCTCACGTATTCAGACCATAGTATTCTCAGAATCGTTCTGTAGAATTACATTTATATATATATATATATATATATATATATATATATATACACACATTCTATATTTGTCTATATTTCTCAGATGATGTATTGTCATTAGTTACACTGTTTACATTGTTTGGACTGTTGTCCGCATCTTTGTTTTTGCTATATTCATTACATTTTGGCAACTGTTCACTCCGGCCTTCTTCAGGTGATAAGAGTTTCGAACTGAACCCTTATCCACCAGGTTATATGAACAATCGTCCACATGCCATGCGCCTTCCAGATGTCTCAGTATCGGTTAACTCTCTAAGTTGTTTTTTTCATTTCTACTAAATTTCTGTTACCTCAAATCTTTTCTTCATTTGTGAGGGTAATGTCCAGTATTTACTGTCTTTTAGGATGACAAATATTACATGAAAATTCCACACAGCCATTTCTTTCTTTGTTTAGTATTTGGAAAGCAACTTTCGCTATTCCAACATTCCAATGTCACATTTTCTATTACCTGTTACAACAATTCCCAGATTGCTACATTTTTATATTTGCTTGTTTTAGACATCTCCAATTCTACCTAGTTTATTTCTCTCACTGGTAATCAGACATTCTATCTTCTTCCAATTTAGTCCTTTCTTATTTCTCTTCTGTGGGGGTTCTTGTAGCTTCCTTTCATTGTCTGCTATCAATCCTTAAGATAGTAGATAACCATTAATATTGCATTTCATGAGATTGCATCTAAATCTATTTTACACATATATAAATCTACCATCTGCCTGTGCATTGAATACTGCCGTCACATCTGGTTGGGTGCCCCAGCTATTCATCTCGATATATATATATATATATATATATATATATATATATATATATATATATGTATATGTATATATATATATATATGTGTGTGTGTGTGTGTGTGTGTGTGTGTGTGTGTGTGTGTACTTTTCATCTCAATATATCTAAATCTAATCTATCTAGATCTAAATCAAATCTCAACTTATTTATAAATGGAACTTTGTCTCTGCGTGTGTGTCTGTTACCTATAGATTCTGAAACGGCTGAACCGATTTTCTTGAAAATTTACACAGTTGTACTATAAGTGTCTGCGAGTGTTCTTAGCTAGGTTTTGTGTCAAGGTACCCCCGATAAAAATTGATAATCAAAAAAATTGGGTTATAGAAGGAGTGGTCCGATTTTAATCAAATTTGATACACTCATAGATAAAGACATAAGAAACGATATTCAAAAGTTTCAAGGTTGCAGTTCTTACAATAGTGCAGAAAATTTGATATCGATACCAGGAAATAAAAATTTGACTTACATCCATTCATTTTTCTTTCAGTCTACGGTTTCACTTTAACTGGAAACAACTATTGCTTTTTAGTCTTTCGTGCCAACGTCCAAAGAGTCTGAGCTCCAGGACCATGGATTAGTTTTAAAGCTTTCATTACACCCGAGCAACGCCGGGCTATACTGCTAGTACATATATATATATCTTGAGATGAATAGTTGACAAAATCCAACAAAGAATCTGTAATGTAATTGATCCTGACCTGGTAGCTCAAATCCAGTCACTTTCACACTGATGTAATATGACTTCCTCCGTCTCTTCTAAAAATACTTTCACGGCTTCTCCTCTGACAAGCTTAGCTCTCTGGTGCCCCCTCTGCATGAATTTACTTGAGCTACTAGACTAGCAACTAGGTTCCACCCTTTTACAGTAAAACCAATCAAATGTATCCGCAATTTCTACTCTATCAGCTTCTTTGCTCACACTTTCCGCCTATGGAATTCTCTTCCATATACTTGCTTCCCTGAAAACTACAATCTCCAAGAATTTAAATGCAAAGTCAATTGCCATCTCTTCTTGACTCACATCTTTTCCGTGACAACTGTTGTATCATGTTCTTTCTTTACACTTCCCTCTCATGCAGACCTCTTCATACCTGTATTCTCATCTTGTTCTTACTCATTCTCTGACTCCTCTATAACTTGTTCCTCTTTCTTATATCACCTCTTCTGTAACCCCCTGCACACCAGTGGTAGTTCTGCCTTGCTTGGAGGGAAATGATTAGAAAAAAATAAATTTAAGTTTTTGAAGATCAAAATTGACTTGAAAGCAAGAAGCCAGATGAAAGTTCAACAAATTAAACTGTTTAGGTCGCATCAAATTATTTCTACTATTCAACTTATAACTTGGGAGGTAGAAGAGATGAAATTGTAGTGAACAATACAAGTTCTAGATTTAAAAATTCAAATGCTAAGCACTGACTCCTTGATTTTGTTAGAAATAAACAAATTTTCTTGAATTTACAAACTTTGCTTAACAGACACAAAACATGCAAAATTTCACACCTCGATGCGAAATATTTTTTGGCCAATAGAAAACTAGGAAACATCTAAAAACAAAATAGAAAGACCAGAATCACATCCAGGAGTGAATTCCCAAATGACCTGTTTGGGGCCCCAGAAAATGAATTAAAAAGACAGAATAAGATGACTGACACGAGAGAGAAAAGAAAACCAGAGTAATTAACACATCCCTCCACAAATGTCAAGCAATCATTATTATTATTATTATCTCTATCTTTCTCCCTCACCTCCTTATTTTCACAGTTCACCCATCTGCCTTTTCTTATACTTGATAACTGGACGGAACCCTCTAAGAGTGAGTGAATACTTCAAAGACACACCTACCAACAATAGTGCTCACACATACATACACACATACGTTCCTGCCTATGTACACATAAACTCTTTCTTGCAAGGACTACTATGAACATTTTAACGACCTTGTACCAACCAAAATACATTACTTTTATTTCTAAAAACCTTAATTGATTTATATGTATATAAATTGTTGTTTCTATTTATAATTTGATTTTCTTGTTTTATACACCTCTTATAGTGGGCTATCTAACTAACAAGGCCAAATCAAATCAAACTAATCTGTTTCAACACACATATACTCGATTATAAGTAATAACCGACTATAGAATCACACCTTTTGTAAGAGTGTTCAAAATGTAACAAACTCAACAGTAATTCAAACACAGCTCAGGAATTTCTCTTTCCAATTTGCCAACCATTAAACGATCCATACATCGTATTTGCTATAAGTACCAAATACCTGAGGTTGGTCCCTGCCAATCCAAGTTCATATAGAACTCAGCTGACAAAATCACTGATTATTAAGTTAATTTATTTGGACAGGTTTCATGTATCAAATGAGATTGAATATGATATTATAGAAGCTATTCCATTATCAATGGTGACCTTTTGAACCATAGAATTAAATGGTTTGGATGTGTAAGACAACTTGTTTGGAGATTACTTTCTAAAACGTCCAATTCTACCCCACATACAGTAATAGATACTAGATATCATCCTGTTCACACTCCTCCCCAATATTTTGGACAAGATTGAACAGGTGAAGAGGCTTATCCTTTGTTTCCTGTTCAAGTTGTGGTTTCCAGTTTTTCTCTTTTCCAATCTTTTCACTCCTTTTTTTTATTTTTATTTTTTTTTTCAATTGGAGTAGATAGTCTAAACTATCGCCCGGTTCACACTCCACCCACGTCTATTGAACAGGTGAAGAGGCTCATCCCTTGTTTCCTGTTTAGGTTGTGGTTTCCGGTTTTTCTCTTCTCCAATCTTCTCACTTTTTTTTTCAATTCAAGTAGATAGTCTAAACTATCGCCCGGTTCACACTCCACCCTCGTCTATTGAACAGGTGAAGAGGCTCATCCCTTGTTTCCTGTTTAGGTTGTGGTTTCCAGTTTTTCTCTTTTCCAATCTTTTCACTCTTACGTAGCCCCCTGTGCATCAGTGGCGTTTTCGCCTTGCTTGGGGTGATATGATTAAAAAAAAAAAAAAAAAAAAAGTGTAGAAGTCTATCCCTTCTTTCCAGCTTAGGATTGGGTTTCCAGTTTTTTTAAAGTCTACTTCAACTCTATACTTCTAGTATCTTGGCCTGAATTCTGAATTTTTTTTACTATTTATTTTTTCCTCAATAGAAGTAGATACGTTTGCCTGTAGCATATTTCACACACCTCCCAGTCTTTTCAACAGGAGTAGAGGTTTATCTCTTGTTTACTGTTTAAGATTGGGTTTCCAGTTCCTTCTCAAATCTTCTTATTCTCGTTCATTCACAATAGTACCTTGCATCTTAGTGGCTTTATTGCATTGAATTAATTTAAAAAGTAGTTATTAAAAGTTATATATATATATATATATATATATATGTAAGTTTCATTAAAAATGACAGACAAGGTGATGTGGTTAATTTTTTTTATATAATTTTTCATGTGATCTTATAATTTGTTTTTTTTTAGAACATCAATTACGTAAAAATTGTTCAAATTTTTTATTTATCCAAGCACTTTTGGCGATACTTTTAAGTCATTGTCAAGGATAAATTTTATTTAAATATAAGGTATGGATGAATAAAATATTCAGACAATTTTTGTGTAATTTATGTTATGAAAAAAAAAAAAGAATTATAAGATAAGAACAATTATATAAGATACTTAATCATAGAACCTTGTCCGTCATTTTTAATGAAACTTCCATAAAAAAGGGATTACTGCCAATATATATATATATATATATATATATATATATATATATATATACAAGCAGTATAGCTTGGTGTTGCTCGGGTGTAATGAAAATTTAAAACTAATCCATGATCCTGGAGCTCAGACTCTTTGGATGTTGGCACTAAAGACTAAAAAGCAATAGTTGTTTCCAGTTAAAGCAAAATTGTAGACTGAAAGAAAAATGAATGGATGTAAGTCAAATTTTGATTTGCTGGTATCAATATCAAATAAGTTTTTTTCATCCTAAACTGAATTTTGATGGCTAAATAAGTCCTCTGAGTAAATGGGATCATGGCTGAGACTAAGAACTACAATTATACCTACTTAGAGTCATACCTAAAGCAAAAAACAAAATAAAAGGGCTGAAAAAAATACAGACATACAGGCAGATAAACAGACACACACACAAACATCTTGCCTTTTATATATATATATATATATATATATATTATCAATTTTCTGCACTATTGTAAGATCTGCAACCTTGAAACTTCTGAATATCATTTCTTATGTCTTTGTCTATGAGTGTATCAAATTTGATTAAAATCAGACCACTCCTTCTATAACCCGATTTTTTCAATTATCGATTTTCAATATTTATCGGGGGTACATCGACACAAAACCTAGCTAAGAATACTTGCAGATGCTTATAGTACAACTGTGTAAATTTTCAAGAAAATCGGTTCAGCCATTTCAGAGTTTATAGGTAATGGACACACACATACACACACAGACAAAGTTCCATTTATAAATAAGTTTATATATATATATATATATATATATATATATATGAAAATAGATCAATAAGTTTGTACCTTGATGTGTTGTATTTGAATTTGAAAATTATCAGAAATTAATGTCTAATTAATGGAATTAGTATACACCACTGATATAAGTGGGTTGCAGAGATTTTGAAATATTTACTTTCAGACTATCATCCTCATCTTTAAGGTTATTATCACAATCTTTGACAGTTGTGCTGGTGTGGATTTTTGCCTGTGTCTGTCAATCTGGATAACTATCTTTGAATTTTGAAATCGGTACTTTAACCCATGAGAGTAGAGTTATCATTCTTTTGTTTATGCCTAAGGATATTTTATCCTGCTCAATAACTGACTACAGAACTATCTTTCTCCTAAACTGGTTACAACTTGAGCCTATAGGACCCAGTCTGTTCTATTATTTACCCATAAAAGTCATAGATTCAAACATTTCCCAAGAGCATTTGCATGTAAGTGAATGTAAGAAACCTGACTCTCCGATTACTCAATCCGATCTGCTGTCCATTACTCTAACATGCCTCCATATGTTGAATAGTACTTAAAATTACTTAAAAAAACATTTAAAATTCCAGTCTTTTCTTCAAGTGCCTATCTTCCATGCTTGCAAAGTTTCTAAAAAAAACAACCATAAAAGTCCTCTCATGTAGAATAGGAGATAATACTTAATATTTGCAAAATAAATAAATGTTGCAATAAATACCCACTTACGATTTTTTTGAGAGCACTGCTCACTTGGGAAACATGCTAAAAAGCATAATTTTAATCATTTTCATAAGTGATTCTAAATAATTTCCATTACACTACATGTATGTATCCATCTTCTATATATATAGAGAGATAAATCAAACTTACATTATTTAATAGTGGAAATGGAGTATTGAAAGTTTTTAAAACAAAAAAATTCTCACACAATTTCCAGATGTGCACAGCAAGTGAGAGTTTGCGATGAATGCTCCTTTTTTAAAAAAAACAAAATAAATTACTTCGTAACAGTCAAAACATTAGAAAAAATAACAATGCCAGAGACATAAACACCCTTGAAAATGGCTATAGAAGTTGCTAAAAGTGCTTAGAACAATAAAAATTATAAACAGTTTTCATATTCCCTATCTCCAACAAAACAGAAGAATGTTAGGATGCTGAAAAAACTTTATAAAAAATAAATTAAATATTACTTGTTGGCCATATTTAATGACAGATGTTTGATAAAAAGGTTGCTGCCCAAGTATATATATATATATAGCAAACCTCAAGTGGAATGACTATATCGAATCCATAGCTAAATCTGCTGCTAAGAATGTCGGTTCACTCTGCAGGGCCAGGAAGTTTTTCCTGTCTGAATCCATTCTACACATATATAAATCTACCATCCACCCATGTACTGAATACTGCTGCCACATCTGGTCGGGTGCCCCTGCTATTCACCTAGGGGTTCTTGACAAAATCCAATGAAGAGTCTGTAATGTGATCGATGTCGACTTGGCAGCTCAGCTGCAGTCGCTCTCTCACCGGCGTGACATGGTTTCCCTGTGCCTCTTCTACAAATACTTTCACAGTTTCTGCTCCAATGAACTTAGCTTACTGGTGTCCCCTAAGTATGAATTTGCATGAGCTACTAGACTAGCAACTAGGTCCCATCCTTTTAAAGTGAAACCAATAAAATGTAACTGCAATTTCTACTCTGACAGCTTCTTTCCTTGCACTTCCTGCCTGTGGAATTCCCTTCCATATATTTGCTTCCTCAACAGCTACAATCTCCAGGAATTCAAATGTAAGGTCAATAGACATCTCCTCTTTAACTAACTCACATCCTTTTCCTCAAGCTCTTTTGTCCATCCACTCCACCCCCATTACACCGGTATTCTCCTCTGTCTATTACCCTTCTCCTGACATCCCCTATAACTAACCCCTTTTTCTAATCTTTCCCCTATGTAACCCCTGCACAACAGTGGCAGAAAAACTGCCCGACTTGGGGTGAAATAATTTAAAAATATATATATGGGTAATGGATATATGCCTGGTTTAATAGATAATGAGTCAAAATGAGAATTCAGCATGTCAAGTTAAAATTCCACTCAAGTTCGCTACATTCACTTACACAGAAATACCCTTACAAAAAGTATGAATCCATCTCTTAGTCTTCCCCTACCTAACCCCCATCACTTCCAGTGGATCATAGGCTATCAACAAGGAGGCAAGGAGGCTCTCAATGCTTCTTAATTTGTCTTTTAAAGGTTTTGACCCAACACACACCCCCTTATCCTCTGGGTGAGGTAGGCTGGTTGCCAACCAAGACTATAGAACCTAATCTGTCCTGCTATTTAACTAATAACTAGGGGGAGAAGAGATGGAATAATACCATTGCCAAGGGTATTTGTGTGTAAGTGAATACAACAAATTCAACTGGAATTTGAACTTGGCTCTCCAATTTTCATTCCAAGTTGATATCCACTGCGCCACTACACACCTCCTCAATCTCTCCCTAGCTATGTTAAACAGTAGGGCAGACTGAGCTCTTTATCCTTGTTTTATGACCAGTCGAGGAAAATGACAATTCTGAATGCAAAACCTGAGGAGGGTTGTTTGGAGAGCATGTAGAACATTATGCGCACTTGTTCTCTGCATTCCGAAATGTGTGGTTGGTTTTGCACAAGTCTTCATCACTATAATCAAATCATATGTGCGAGTAGTCTGGCTGTTCAACTCTAAGAACTGAGATGTCAGACCCTCATACAATCAAAAATGACAGGAGAATACACAATGGGTGGTAGCAGGATGTAGAATAATAATATATCTGACAATAATTTTGACCTTTAAATTGCCAGTTTGATTAAAAAAAAGAAAAGAAGTTACGATGAAGTGTAATGATCTCAATATTCTCTATAGCCATTCTAACCCCAGGCTCCTTTACAATATCCCCATCATCACAAAATGAGTAACATCAGGATATTCCTTGTGGTGCAGGGGATATTGACTCGGGATGATAAATCGGGGAGCCAAGCTCAAATTCTAGTTGGAATCCTTGCATTCACTTATGTACAAATACCCTCCAGTTATGGGTTAAATAATAGGACAGATTGGATTCTATAGCCTTGGCTGGCAACCAGTCTACCGCAGAAAGCAATGGCAACCTACCACGGGATAATCTTCTGCCCAGTCAGTCATTACTATTTCAAGATGATTGCCCAAAGCGTGTATTATATATGACACTTAACTGACTGATGTCTATTAATTAATTGATAAAAAACAAAAAGCAATGGCAACCTACCGCGGGATAATCTTCTGCCCAGTCCGTCATGTCTATTTCAAGATGATCGCCCAAAGTGTGTATTATATATGGCACTTAACTGACTGATGTCTATTAATTAATTGATAAAAAACAAAGATCTGCTTAAGGTGGGCTGAGTTTCAAATCCAGCAAACATTTGCTTTTTTTTAAAGAATATGAAAAAAAAGAGAGAACAATAAAAGAACGATTGACATAGAATTAAAATTTTTCAAAGTTAACTGGAAAGAGCACCACAAGAGAAAAGTGTGAGCAAAGAAACTGTTAGCATCGAACTTATGATTACATTTATCCAGTTTAAGTGTAAAATGATTGGACATAGTTGCAAGAAGAGAGTTCCTCAAGTGAGATGAGCAAGTTGAGAAACTGTTAGCATCGAACTTATGATTACATTTATCCAGTTTAAGTGTAAAATGAAAATTGGACATAGTTGCAAGAGGAGTTCCTCAATGAGATTGAGCAAGTTGAGAAACTGAAGATCGAACTTATGATTACATTTATTCCAGTTTAAGTGTAAAATGATTGGACATAAGTTGCAAGAAGAGCCTCAATGAGATGAGCAAGTTGAGAAACTGTTAGCATCGAACTTATGATTACATTTATCCAGTTTAAGTGTAAAATGATTGGACATAGTTGCAAGAAGAGAGTTCCTCAAGTGAGATGAGCAAGTTGGAAACTAAGTTATTCGAACTTATGATTAAACATTTATCCAGTTTAAGTGTAAAATGATTGGAACATTAGTTGCAAGAAGAGATTCCTCAAGTTTGAGATGAGCCAAGTTGAAGAAACTGTTAGCAAAATAGAACTTATTGGATTACATTTATCCAGTTTAAGTGTAAAATGATTGGACATAGTTGCAAGAAGAGAGTTCCTCAAGTGAGATGAGCAAGTTGAGAAACTGTTAGCATAGAACTTATGATTACATTTATCCAGTTTAAGTGTAAAATGATTGGACATAGTTGCAAGAAGAGAGTTCCTCAAGTGAGATGAGCAAGTTGAGAAACTGTTAGCATAGAACGTATGATTACATTTATCCAGTTTAAGTGTAAAATGATTGGACATAGTTGCAAGAAGAGAGTTCCTCAAGTGAGATGAGCAAGTTGAGAAACTGTTAGCATCGAACTTATGATTACATTTATCCAGTTTAAGTGTAAAATGATTGGACATAGTTGCAAGAAGAGAGTTCCTCAAGTGAGATGAGCAAGTTGAGAAACTGTTAGCATCGAACTTATGATTACATTTATCCAGTTTAAGTGTAAAATGATTGGACATAGTTGCAAGAAGAGAGTTCCTCAAGTGAGATGAGCAAGTTGAGAAACTGTTAGCATAGAACTTATGATTACATTTATCCAGTTTAAGTGTAAAATGATTGGACATAGTTGCAAGAAGAGAGTTCCTCAAGTGAGATGAGCAAGTTGAGAAACTGTTAGCATAGAACTTATGATTACATCTAGAAATTTAAATGTAAAATGATAAGCCCTTGCTGCTAATCATTTCACCCCAAGCAAAGTAATAAAGCCACAGAGATGCAAAGAGTTACTGAGTTTTTTGTTATTTTTTTTATCATTTCACCCCAAGCAAGGTGGTACTGCCACTGATGTTCAGGGGGCTACATAAGAGAGTTAAAGTTTTAAACAGGGTAAGAATGAAGACAAAGATGAACCAGCTACAGTGGTTGAAAGAGAAAGGGCAAGAGAAGGATGTGAACACAGGAGTGAAGACAGTTACGAAGGTAGAGAGAAAGGAAAAGAACAAGATACACGGGATGATGTAGAAAGAGCTGAAGTTAAGCGGATAAGATATGGGAATTGACTTTGCATTTAAATTCTTGGAGGTTGTAGCCATCAGGAAAGCAAGTATATGAAAGGAAGCTCCACAGGCGGGAAGTGTGAGAAATGAAGCTGCTGGTGTAGAAAAGAATATAAGATAGAGGAAAGAGAACAATAACATAGCAAAAATTAAGAAGATAATGATCGACATTGAATATAAATTTTTGAAGATCAAAGTAAACTGGAAAGCAAGAAGACAGAAGAGTCTTTCACAAATGAAAAGAGCAAGAGAAGAAATTGTTAGCATTGAACTTACATCTCGTCATTTCAACTGTTAAAGGATGAGATCATGCTGCCATTCTAGTCAGTTAAGTACCATACGTGATACATGCTTAGGCGATCATGTCTTGAAAGAGACATGACTGACTGGGCAGAAGATTATCCCACAGTAGGTTGCCATTTACTTTCTCCGGTAGACTGGTTGCCAGCCAAGGCTATAGAAACCAATCTGTTCTGTTATTTAACCCATAACTGGAGGGAAGAGATGGTTTAATACCTTTCCCAAGGGTATTTGTGCAGAAGTGAATGCAAGGAATTAAACAAGGAATTCAAATTTGGCTCACCGATTTCTTGTTACAAGCCGATTTCCACTGCACCACAAAAGCTTGGGTAACAAAGAGGAAAGTTCATTAAAACAATTACCATAACACTGCAGATGCTTGTTTCATCTAGAATCTCTAAATACATAGCAGAAGACATCAGTGAATTTTTTTTTTTAAATCGTTTCACCCCAAGCAAGGTAGTTTTACTGCCACTGGTGTGCAAGGGTTTACATAGAAGTGATGAAAAAGAGGGACAAGCTATAGAGGGTGTCAGGAAGTGGGTAAGCAAATGATGAGAATAGAGTGGACAGAAAAAATAACATGAGGGAAACGATGCAAGCCAAAGAGTTAAAAGATGATTATTGACCTTACATTTAAATTCTTGTAGATTGTAACTGTCGGGGAAGCAAGTATATGAAAGGGAATTCCACAGGCAGGAAGTGTGAGAAAAGAAGCTGATAGAGTAGAAGATGATGTTACATTTTATTAGGCTTACGGCCATATTTCGTTCAATCACCGAAGTTAAGCAACGTTGAGCTTGGTCAGTGCTTAGATGGGTGACCGCTTGGGAATACCAGGTGCTGTAAGCGTTTAGTGACGGATGTGCGTTGTGGTGCAGTGGATATCAACTCAGAAAGAGAAAGCGGTGAGCCAAGTTCGAATTCCAGTTGAATACCCTGCATTCAGTCAAGCACTGGTACCCTTGGGAAAGGTATTAATCCGTTTCTTCCATCCAGTTATGGGTTAAATAACAGGGTAGGATTTGGGGGCCCTGCCCTTAAAAACAAATCCCAATGAATCTTGATACTCCAAAAGAAAAAAGTATTACTAGACACAAAACTTATATAGAAACAACAATAAATTGTTGAAAGAAAAAGGTATTACCAGCAATAAATAAAAATAAAATTTAGTTGGCAAAAAATGACCCGCCGAGGTTGATATGCCATCAAAACAAAACAACCAACCAACATTTTATTGGCTTCACTATAAAAGGGTGGGACCTAGTTGCTAGTCTAGTAGCTCAAGTAAATTCAGGCAGAGGAGGCACCAGGGAGTAAAGCTCACCAGAGCAGAAGCTGTGAAAGTATTTGTAGAAGCTGAGTTACCAAGTCGGGATCAAACACATTACAAATTCTCCGTTGGATTTTTGAAAAACACAAATTCAAGGTTACTCTCTGTTTAATTTTGTCCTGTTTACCTGTAATATGTCCTGTGAGTGTCAAATTTTCCAAGCTTTCTTTGTTCATTAGGTACCTTTCATTAGAAAGTTCAAATATTTCTTTCTAATTCTAGCACAAGTGTCCTTTTTGTTTTCATTTTCCTGGGTACTTTCTAATTACCTATATGTTCAGTCATTATCTGTTAGTCATCCCACATTTTTTTTTTTCTTTGTGAGAAAATTGTCCAGCATTCACTGCCATAGAGAAGGTTAGAAATTAAATAACAGTTCAGCATTCTTTTCATCATCAAATTTATCTTATTTAACAGTCAACTTGGTCAAAACTATAATGGCTGTCTTCAGTGGAATTCCACTTACAATTTTTGAGGTACAGACAAATTCTAGAAGTTTCTTTTTTTATGTAAATTTTTTCAATCATTTTACCCCAAGCAAAGTAATAAAGCCACTAGGTTGTAAGGGATTACTAAGTGTTAGAGAATAGAAAAAAAATCACTTAAGGATATTAAACAATAAAAGGAAAATTAAGAAGATAGAAGATAACAATTGACATTGCATTTACATTTTTGCAGGTCAAAGTTGATTGGGAAACAAGAAGCCAAAAGAGATTTCCACTAGTGGGAAGTGCGAGAGAAGAAACTGTTACCCTAAAACTTACTTAGTTTTATTTTTTTGTTTTGTTTTGTTTTACAGCGTATCAACCCATCTTGGGTCATTTAATGCCGAATCGAATTATTAAAAATCGAACAAAAGGTTAAGAACAATTTTAAGAAGTTTGTATATTTAACAAATTAACATATATAACAGACTGATATATTTAGACAAATTCATACATTTACAAATTTATATATTTAACACATTTTAAATTAATAAATATTTTATAAAAATGTACACATTTAATTTGGCTGTTTAGATTTTATGGCATACCTTTTTTTTTTTTTTTTGAATTAAATAAATTCAATAATTCTTAAAGACAATCCATGATTCGATCCTATAGATTAGTGCTACAAATCACAAAGATCTTTACCAAATAACAAAAGCCACATCAGCTGAAAACTTTCAACAGCAGCAACAACTAAAATGGATAGCACATGTAACTTAAAGAGCCAATAATGACATCAATGAAGTTGTTAACTTTCTACACTGAAAATGTGGTGAACATGCTTCAGTACAGACATGAAAGACACTTCAGATTGCAGGGAGACATGTGTGCCAACACCAGTTACATCCAGGTTTTTCCCATTAGCAGTGGGACAGTTTAGTGTGTCTAAATATACAGATATCTCTGCAACTGGTCAAGATCTGGGTTTGTGTAATATTCCTCACACCAATAAAAGCAGGGGGAAAACCAGCAGTAGGCAAGACACAGTGTCTTGTAAAGTCAGTCCCATAGACATCTGTGTTCCTCAAGTTGCTGTGGTTTCCAAGGCAGTGTTACTGTTATTGCTTCCTGTCTCTTTCCCCTCTCTGCCACTTGCCACCTCCCCGTCGTTGTTGGGTAAGTTAAATGTTTCCCCCCCATCCTCAACACACTCTTGTCATACTTTACAACAAAAACTAAAGATTTGGCAGGAATCTCTCATCAAGACTAGAAATAATTCTAATAGAAAACATGATAAGTTTAATTTCCTTAAAAAGAAAAAAATAAATAATGAAAACTCTCACAAAATAAAGGGGTTTTTTTTATTATCTCCCTTGGTCTGCTTCTTCAATGTTGGGAGTTCATTATATTTCACAGAATCTATTTTTATGCTTGTTATTCTTGCTTGTTGTTTTGACTCATTAACTTCCTAAAAACTGTCCTTTAATTCTTCTTCTATGTGTCATGTCCCTTTAGACTGTAGGAAATCATGGCCTTTCACATTTCCCTAACCCTTGTCACTCTTAGTACCCCATCTCCCATTGTCCCACTCAATCTCCACTCCACCATCCATCTGCTCAAGTCCATCAAATATTTCACATGTTTCTTTCCCTTGTCTCTCTTTCCCTCTATACATCCTGTGAGCATCAGATTCTCCAAGCCCTCTTTCCTCATTACATGTCTCATAAACTTCAGCTGTCTTTTCCTGATGTTAAGTATCAGTTTCCTTCTTGTGTACATCTTCTCTAAAACCTTGCTGTAGCTCTCAAGTTTTGTCCATGGTATCCTCAGCATCTTTCTGTAGAACCATTTTTAAGTTGCTTCAAGTCTTTCCTTCATCATTGATGAGATTGTTCAGCATTCACTGCCATATTGAAGGACAGACATCATGTAACAATCCAGTACTCTCTTTTTTGTTTACAGCAAATTTTTTCTGTCTCTTAATACTCTACTCAGCTGCAGGAATGCATCCTTGGTCATGCTAATATGCCTTCAGATTGCCATATCACACTTTCCATCATTTAATTAAAACTTCTATAAATAGTCTACATTTTATCTGTCTTGAAAAATAAGCTAAATATTTAATTTGCTTGAATTTCTTCCTTGTAATTATTCTTATTTTTATACTATTGTAAAACCAATACGAGGCCCAAAAGCCAGCCAAGGTAGAGGGTTTACTAAATAAGGTTTTAAAACAAGAAGGTTAGGAAAAAAAAATTCCTTCAATACTAGAAAGGATAACAGAGTGGACCTGAGAACAACAGCAATTAAGAAGCGGTTCCATGCTCCTCACAACTTCCCAATCAGAAGCCTTGCTGCCGGGTGCAGTTTATCGTCATGCCCAGGACTGAAGTGAGAGAGAGAGAGAGAGGAAAAGAGAGAAAGAGGAGTGTGGGTAAGGCTTCATATGATCATTCTGGTTTATCCAGTAATGCTCTGGAACAATTTCTCATGAGCCAGTCCTGACAAAGAAATCATAGGTAAAGTGAATACAAAAGAAATGATATTTGGAAAGTTACACAGTCTAATAAAGCAAGAGCGGCCGACCCTCACAACATCTTCCCTTCTTACACGTTGCCATCTTGTAACACAAATCGTGAAGCCACCAGTACTTTAAAACTAATACTTTGTTTTTTGTGGTTTTTTTGGGCTTTAACAAGTGCTCTAATAGAGGATGGAATTGAAATCTGAATACACATTTGGATAGCCAAAGACTCATTCCAAAAGTTAAGTAATGTATTAAGAGACAAAAAACATTTAAGAACAAAGAAAAGTACTTAGCTTTTAGGTGATACCAGTCCTAATTTATATAGCACTGAATGCTGGACAATCTCCTCACTGAAGATGAAACAACAAAATTATCACTCTACAGAAGGATACTGAGGATACCATGAACCAAAAAGAAGAGCAACATCAAAGTGAGTGAGTGAGTGAGTTTTGTTTAATGGCATATCAACCTCTGTGGGTTATTTAATGCCTAAAAGGTAGGGTTATAATGAATTGTTCAAATATAGTGAGAAGGTTGATTTAATCAGATTTTAATGAACAGTTTTTGTTTTTATTCTTTTTTATTTTAGGAAACTCAAAATGTTTTCTAGTTTTGTATTCAAAAATGTTTTTCTAAGTTTTTTTTTTCCTTCAAAATGTGTTATGGCAATAATTTTTTCTTCAAAAATGTATATTTTTCTCTAAAAGTCTATTTTTATATACATATTTCTATAAAAGTGTATTTTTACACTTTCATAGTGTTTTGACCTCAGTTTGGGGGTTAACTATTTAGTTAATAGCTGGGACCCTAACAGATGCTACCACTTCAGGTCAGGGTGGACCTGGGAACAACAGCAATTAAGAGGTGGTTCCATGCTCCTCACAACCTCCCAATCAGAGACCTTGCTACCACTTCGGGTCAGGGTGGACCTGGGAACAACAGCAATTAAGAGGTGGTTCCATGCTCCTCACAACCTCCCAATCAGAGACCTTGCTACCACTTCGGGTCAGGGTGGACCTGGGAACAACAGCAATTAAGAGGTGGTTCCATGCTCCTCACAACCTCCCAATCAGAGACCTTGCTACCACTTCGGGTCAGGGTGGACCTGGGAACAACAGCAATTAAGAGGTGGTTCCATGCTCCTCACAACCTCTCAATCAGAGGCCTTGTTGCTGGATGCAGTTTACAATCATTCCCAGAACCAAACAAGATTTTAGAGAAAATGGAAACAAAAAGGAAACTTTATACTTAACATCAAGAAGAGGCAGTTGGGATTTCTGGGGTACAAAATGAATGCTTGGAAAATCAGATACAGGACAAATTGAGTTCAAGATGGACCGAGAAAAACAATGCATAATATACTTCTTCTATATTACCATTTCCCTTCAAAATATAGGCAATCATGGACTTCCACTTTTCCCTATCCCTTATCATTCTTAACATTTCTCCTCTTGATATCTCTCCCAAACCCTGTTCTGTCATCCACTTGCTTTCCCTCTATCCATCCTGTGAGTGTTAGATTCTCCAAGCCCTCCTTCATCATTACATTACAGCTATCTCTTCCTGATGCAAAGTTATGAGCTTGAATAACTGGATGGAAATTTAGGAGAAATAGCAAAATAAAATTCATTAAGAGCTACAAAGGCCAGGAAATTTTGTAGAGCCATGATCGACTATGTTCTGAAAGCTTATAAAAACAGTAATAAAATCATTGATTTTTGTTTTATGCTAGGATTCTTCTAAAATTGATTTTATGATCATATAAGATCAACTTCAATATACTGTGTTTTTTTTATTCATGGCTCTCCACAACTATCTTTTGTAAAGTATTGTTTATCTTTTTGCTATGCTTCTTATTCTCTATTCTGCCAACCACCTCTTTCCTCTCAAGTCTTCAATATTTCTTGTGGGTGTCACATTTTCTAAGCTCTCTTTCTGGTTCTAAATGTAAGCATTTTTAGCATTTCCATTTTCCTTCAAACTTCTGTTACTCCCATGTTCAATCCATGGCATTCTTAACACATTTCTGCAGAACCATATTTCTGCTCGTTCAAGTTTCTTCTGTATCTGTAAGAAGATCGTCCTGCACTCACTGCCACATAAGAGAACCACTCTTACATGACAGGTTAGCACTCTTTTCTTTGTTTCTAGCAAAATTTTACTTTGCTTAGCACTTTTGATATTCCAATGCGCCTTCAGATTTCAGTATTAACCCTCTAGGGCCATTCGTATCATATTTGATACAGTATGAAATATTTTCCTGAAAAATTTTTTAAGAGAAATATTTTATAAATTTCAAATGAAAGCAGTACTGACTGCTCAGTCAATGAATACCAAATGTTTCCTTATAGGGAAATACCAAATGTTTCCTTATAGGGAAATACCAAATGTTTCCTTATAGGGAAATACTGTATCAAATATGATACGAATGGGTTAAACTTTTCCATCCTCTTTTAAAACATCTCCAAACAATCTAAAACAAAATATTTTTTATATGACATATTTGAAGTAATGACCAATGCATTTAGATCTCCCTTCCGAGCATTTTCTCTCCCTAATTTGAAATTATTGTCCATGGAAAAGTAATAAAAGGAGTATAAATGAAATGGTAGAAGGTAGTAAAATAAAAGAAAGTTTTAATGATTCCATTAATGAACAAAAATGAAAGTCTGCTAGAATAAATATATCCAATTTTTATGAGCAACTTCCGACCAGATACCATCAATAAGACTTCCTTAGTAACAGTTATTCAACCGTTACTGGATTCTGTCACTCCCATCCCAAGAATCTTGTCTCTTCCGATTCCACCATGATATATTTGTTCTTTTTAAATCTTTATGTTCTTTTTCTCTTGTAGCTATATTGGAAAAGAAAGTAAATAAAAATTGGGAAAAATACTGACTCAAGGGAGAAGTAGGAACCACAGATAAAAAATGAAAAAGAAAATGAGGCGAGGTGGGTAGAGAAAAAAAGAATTGAAGAAAATAAGAAATGGAAAAAAAAAATGATGGAGGAAAGAAATGAAAAAAAAATACTTTTTTATGTGTTGTTTTGCTTCAGGCTATGGCCAATCATAGACAGCTTTCTATATGTTGCTCTATGTAATTTCTGACACTTTACAATCCCTTTATGTGATGCATAGTGAAATCAGAATAAGAAATCAAAGAGCTCAGTTCCAATTTCAGTCAGGTTCATTGTATTCACTTACACACAAATATCCTTAGGAAAGGATATGAATCCACCTCTTCTTCCACACTATATACGGACTAAATAGTAGGACTTGTATCTAAAAATCATATTTATTTTCAAAAAATTATTAATGCAGTATTCACTCACAAAAGAAAAAACAAAATAAAATAAAATAAAAATTATTCTTACAATCTAAAAATATGCTTTGGCTTAAAATAACCCACAAAGGGTTGATAAGCCATAAAAAATATTTTTCTTTGTCCTTGTTCTGCCATTTATCAAATTATTTGTTCTTTATACCCATTTCTCTTCCTTCCAATATGTTCTGTGAATGTTAAATTCTTGAGACACTTTCCTCATTATAGGTCCAAGTAGTTTCAAATGTCTCTTTCTGATTGTAAGTATATGTTTTCTTAAAATTTCTATTTAAAAATTTTCTATTGTCCACATGTTTTATACATAATATTAAGAACATTTGTCAGTAGAACTATATCTCTGTCCCCTCAAGTTTCTTTTTATCTCTGAAGACATTGTCCAGCATTCCCAGTCATATAGAAAATTAGACATTACACGACAGTTCAGCAAACTTTTCCTTGTTTCTAACAAAATTTTCTTATCTCTTAATACTTTGTTTAATTTCTGGAAGGCAACTTTCACTATTTCTATATACCTCTGGATTTCTGTATCACATTTTACATTGCTTGTAGGCTTTAAGGCCTATCACGTTGAATACACCAGTTCTCGCTCAATCACTGAAGTTAAGCAACATTGAATCTGGTCAGTACTTAGATGGGTGACTGCTTGGGAATACCAGATGCTGTAAGCGTATAATGATGGATGTGCGTTGTGATGCAGTGGATATCGGCTCAAAAAGAGAAATCAGTGAGCCAAGTTCGAATTCCAGTTGAATACCCTGCATTCACTTAAGCCCTGATACCCTTGAGAAAGGTACTAATCTGTCCCTTCCCTCCAGTTACAGGTTAAATAACAAGGGTAGGACTTGGGGCCCTGCCCTCAAAAACAAAATCACAAAGAACTTTACAAAATCACAAAATCAGTTAAAAACTTCCAACAGCAGCAAAAACTAAAATTAGTAGCATATGTATCTAAAAAGAAAAATAATGATTTATCAAGATGTTTAGATGAAAACTTCCATAAATACTAAAAAAGAGTGATAACAGCTCATGTACCTAAAAAAAAAAAAAAAAAAGATTTTATGAGAGAGTGAGAAGACTTTCGTAAGGAGAAGATAAAAAGGGTTAATAAAGGAATGGAATTTAGGAAAATTCCATTTAAATTTTTGATGACTGTATGTGTCAGGGAAGCAAGAATTCAGAAGAGAGTTCTACAGACAATTCGTGCAAGAAAAGAGTTGTTAGAATATGAGAGAGAGAGTTGTATCTAGCTCGTTTCAGAGTCAAACAGTGAGACCTAGTTTCCAATCTAGAAGCATGCTTAAATTAATGCAGTCAAGGCACTAAGGAAAAGAGTTCATCAGAGCAGTTGCCATGAAAATATTTGTAGAAAAGACAGAGGAGAAACCACATCATGAAAAAATGAGAAATCAAGATACAAGGTCAGAATCAATTACATTACAGACTCTTCTTTGTCAAAAATCTCAAGATATATGGTAGGAGCACCAGAACAGATATGGCAGCAATATTCAATGCACGAATGAACGGTAGATTTATAAATGTGGAAAATGGATTCTGATGAGAACAATTTTATGGCACAACAGTGAACTAAACTCCTTAGCAACAGACCTGGCAATTGATTCAATATAATTGCTTCTTTTCAAGTCAGTAGAGAATGTGAGCTCAAGAGGACACAAAGAGTTGCTCTCCTAGAGTTCAGCAACTCTTAGGATTTAGTATGCATTGGTTGAATAAATACAGTGAGAAAATACATCCCTGTCTTACTCCACTGTGTATTTTTACATTAGCAACTGAACTAGTTCTTCTATCTATAGACAGACTATTTGATCCAAGTAGTGATGTTATATACATTTTTTTTTTTTTTAATCGTTTCACCCCAAGCAAGGTGGTAATGCCACTGAAGCGCAGGGGGCTGCGTAAGAGTGAAAAGATTGGAAAAGAGAAAGCCAGAAACCACATCCTAAACAGGAAACAAGGGATGAGCCTCTTCACCTGTTCAATAGACATGGGTGAAGTGTGAACAGGGCGATTGTTTAGTCTATCTACTCCAATTTAAAAAAAAAAAAAGCTTAGGTTGGTGACTTATGAACATTAATGACTATGTCCCAATCCTCATGAATATGTTAGACACTGTTGGGAGGGTGGGTGGGTGTAATATTGTTGTCTAGCGATTAACGTCACTCAGATGCTTTCCTGACATTATCGGACTCTCTGCCTTTTGGCAGAGAGGAACCCTGACAAGATTCTGGAAGGGTAGAGTCTCGTCAGGGGAAAAGTAGAGTAAAATTTTTGCCCAAGCTATATGGTTCTAATTGCCCACATTAAAATGGCCTTGTGTCACATTTTCTCTGATGTGGGGAGGTAGCTAAATATCTATATTACTGTCTAGCAGTGGTTATCTACTTCACTCAGCTGGTGAGTATTGTATTTTGTAATTCTAATGATTGCGGGTGTGTGTTGTGGTGCAATAGATATCGGCTCGGAACGAGAAATTGGGGAACCGAGTTCGAATTCCAGCTGAATTCATTGCATTCACTTACGTGCAAATACCCACGGGAAAGGTATTAATCTGTCTCTTCCTTCCAGTTATGGGTTAAATAACAGGACAGACTGGGTTCTATAGCCTTGGCTAGCAACCAGTCTACTGCAGAAAGCAATGGCAACTTACTGCAGGATAATCTTCTGCCCAGTCAGTCATGTTTCTTTTGAGACATGATTGCTTAAAGCGTGTATCACATATGGCACTTAACTGACTGAGTTAAATAGTCAGATGCTAGGGTTGATGTGGTCGCAGAAATTGTATAATGGTTGGAATCATAATTAAAACTTCTACTGGGCATAAAGTGGATGATCGGTTTTCTATTGTTACGAAGTAATAAACTGACCCACCACTAATTATACTTAATATAATAATGTAATATAATCTATCTCTTCTCCCTCCAGTTATGAGTTAAATAATAGGACAGATTGGGTTCTATAACCTTGGCTGACAACTAGTCTACCGCAGAAAGCAATGGCAACCTACTGCGGGATAATCTTCTGCCCAGTCAGTCATGTTTCTTTCGAGACATGATCACCCAAGCGTGTTTCACGTATGGCACTTAACTGACTGACTGAATTCTAAAGATTACTATTTCGTTTTCCAACCTCCGTTTCAGTTATTTCTCATTCAGTAACCTTTTTAGGTTACAACAAGTGGAAGCTCATTATTTTCATCTTTCCCACATAAATCAAGTAAGCCAGAAAGAAAATAAAAAAAATTTTTTTTTTTCCACAATTTCCTTAATAAGAAGATCAAAGAAAAATAACTAAATTCTTCCACATCCTTTCAAAGAGGGCCACCCATTCAAAGGTTAGCAATCAATACTTCTTATGTTTTTGCCGTAGCTTTTCTTTTTTTTTTTTTTTTAATCATATCACCCCAAGCAAGGCGAAAACGCCACTGATGCGCAGGGGGCTACGTAGGAGTGAAAAGATTGAAAAAGAGAAAAACCGGAAACCACATCCTAAACAGGAAACAAGGGATGAGCCTCTTCACCTGTTCAATAGACGTGGGTGGAGTGTGAACTGAGCGATAGTTTAGTCTATCTACTCCAATTGAAAAAATAAAGTAGGATAAAAAAAAAGAGTGAAAAGATTGGATAAGAGAAAACCGGAAACCACATCCTAAACAGGAAACAAGGGATGAGCCTCTTCACCTGTTCAACAGACGTGGGTGGAGTGTGAACCAGGCGATAGTTTAGTCTATCTACTTGCTGCATTTATTTATTTTCTGAAATATATTTTATGTTCTTTAGAAGAATGAAATTAAGGCAAACAAAAGTATTTCTCTCTCTTTTTTCTATAATAGCTGTTACATTTGCATCCAAACTTCATACATTTTTATTAGGCAGATTCATTATTTAGTTACAACAATCTCTATCCAATATCTGATATTCATTTATATACACATTTCATATAGAAAATATAACAGCTAATAATGAAGTGTTACAAAATAGCAGTCCTCCTATGTGGAAGTAAATGCATGATAATCTCCTCACAGATGCAGAATTTCTTTAAAGTAACAAAAATGCAGTTCTCCAGAAGGATGCTGAGAATACCATGAACTGAACACATGAGCAACAATGCAGTTTTAGAGAAAAGGAAAATGAAAATTACAATTATGCTTAATATCACAAACAGAGAGTAGAAATTGGTAAAATACATAATGAGGAAAGAGGGATTGGAGAATTTGATACTAACAAGATATACTGAAAGCAAGAAGAACAGAAAAAGAGGTATATAAACCTACATAAAGAACCTCTGTAAATGGTTGGCTGGACAGCATTTGGGAGAGATAGCAAAAGAATAAAATTTACTCAGAACTACAAAAGACAGAAACTATGGAGAGCCATGATCACCAACATGAAGAGACATGGCATAGAGAAGCAGAAGAATATCCTGGCAAGTTCATTCCCACCCTTTTGTGACTGTATGGCTCAACATGTGAGCAATGATGAAGTTTTAGAAAGGACATTTATACTTAACATGGAGAGTTGAAATTTCTGGGACATTATGAGGAAAGAGAGCTTGGAAAATTTGATACTCACTGGACAGATTGAAGGCAAGATAACCAGAGGAAAGCAATGCATAACCTACTGGGTGAATTTGAGTAAATGGATGATTGAACAAGGTTTCAGAGATATAGCAAAAAAGACAAAATTTATTAAGTGCGACAAAGGACAGGAAATTATGGAGAGTCACGATCACCAAGATCTTGCCAAGAGACAGCACATAGAAAGAGAATGATAGAACAGCAGTAGTATTATTTAGTTATTACAACCTCAATATCTGCTATTCATTTACATACACTTTTCATATACAAAATATAAAAGCTATTACAGGACAGAAATAGTGTTACTTATTTTTTGCCATTAGGGTTATTATTAATTATTCATGAGGTAAGTACTGGGAAAAAAAAAATCATTATTCTGATGTTTAATCATTGATTTTGAATAGTGGGTAGGGATTTAAGCACTGCTAAGTAATATTGATTATTAAAGCATTTTTATTATTGATATTATTTATCTTTCGAAAGGATTTACTTATTACAAAGAATATGAATTGGCGGGTAATCATGAAGGACAAAAGGACAAAAACATATATCCTTGTAGTCTTGTGCTCTGTAAAAAAAAAAAAAACACCTTGTGCCAGTCCTTATCAAACCTAATAAATATCAGCAAACATGATCCTTTATTCCTGCCAAAAGTATCAAAAAGACATTGCTATTATTATTATTATTATTATTATTATTATTATTATAACTACCTTAACACCTCAGCAATATTTATTCTGTTAAAAAGCTGTTGTATACCTACCTATATATAGTAATAGTATATTCCTATTTTCTTAAATATGTGGACACTATTGAAGTAGAAGAGTAGAGTGATTGTACTGACTAGCAGTTCACTACCTGTGTATCTACTTTACACAGCATGAGTTTTTTATTTGTTGATATACTATTATTCCCAACCTCCATTTTAGTGATTACTCATGCAGTAACCTTTTAGGGTTATAACAAAAGCAATGATGAGAGTTATAATAAAATCTACACATATGATGAAAATGAATTTATACATTTTTTTTGTTCTTAAGTATTGACAACAAAGTTAATAAATACTATTATTATATTGTTTATTAAAATAATTGGTATAACATTGACTAATTACCAATTGATTTAAACTTTATAAAATGGTAAATAGTAAGGATTTCAGTGTAGTTAGTTCAAATAGTTTAACAGTTTAGCAAATGTTTATAAATTTATGAACAAAAGATTGTTTATTCATATTTCTTTCTTTATAAATTGGTAAAAGATAAAAATTGCACTGTATTAGTTTTTAGAATGTTGTAAATATAAAATTATTCTTTTCAATAAACAGTCTAATAAATAGTGTTTAATATTTTTACTGTCAATTCGCAAGAAAGAAAATTCACTTTCATCATATGCTTAGGTTTTATTGAAATTCTAATCATCAGTTTTGAAAACAATAAACATTGCCAAAGAGTGAAGGTACTTAAAATAATAGCGGTGTCAAGAGAAAACACCTTTTGACACACTGCTTATGGTGGGAACGAAAGTCGAAGTTTGCC
Source organism: Ascarosepion bandense (assembly GCA_037127315.1). Classification (NCBI taxonomy): domain Eukaryota; kingdom Metazoa; phylum Mollusca; class Cephalopoda; order Sepiida; family Sepiidae; genus Ascarosepion; species Ascarosepion bandense. Next base: position 2,659,962 of record JBBBDQ010000900.1, read on the forward strand.
TAAATACCAATACTTTATTTCAAAATTCCAGACACTATACAGTTAATATGAAAAATCGATTTTTCTTTTTATATACCATATCCTTTCAGAATGTGGACAATCAAGGCTTTCTACAACTTCCTCTCTTTTGTTGGTTTAAGTAATTTTTATCTTTTTACCAATCATCTTGGCCATTTTTCTGTAATCCATTTACTTGAAATTATCAAATAGGTAACTTGCTGTTTCTCCTTGCTTCTCTTCTACTTACTGTCCTGTGAGTGTTAAATTCTCTATGTCCTCTTTCATTGTTATGTCCTAAAAATTACAACTGGCTCTTTTTTAATATTGGTAGTAGTTTCTTTGTAGTTCCTATTCTTCATGATATTTTTTTGAATTTGTCTGATGCTTCAAGACTCTTCTTTATAAGGAAAAATGTCAAACAGGTTAAGAGATTAGATATTCTCCAGCTGTTCAGCACTCTTTTCTTTGTTACTAAGGATATTTCTGTTTTGTAACCATCCCGGACATGATAATAAACTAGATCCAGCAGCAAGGCCTCTGAATGGGAGATTTTGAGGAGTCTGGAACTACTTCTTAATTGCTGTTGTTCCCAGAACCAGCCTGACCTGGAGTGGTAGCATCTGTTAGGATCCCAGCTAGGAGCAAATAGTGAACCACCAAACTGGGTTCAAAACATTATGAAAGTATAAAAATATATTTTATAGTAAAAATACAAGCAATAAATCTTAATAGTAAAAAAGAAAATAAAAAAAATTCCAGCAATAGACTTTAATAGTAAAAAAAAAAATTACCAAAGCACCAAAGAAAATTAAAGTTTAGCATTAACTGACCCATAAGGAGTTGATATGCCATTAATCAAACAAACCAAATCAATCCCATAATTTACTTAGTTTGCTGAATGAAATATTTTCAATATTCCTATTGCTGAATGAAATATTTCACTATTCCTATGAGTAATCATCAAAATGGAGATTGGGAATAATAGTTTATCAACAAATGCAAGACTTTCACACTGTGTGAAGTAGATACACTGCTAGTGAACTGCTAGTCAGTATAATCACTCTACTCTTTTACTCCAATAGTGTCCACATGTTTAAGAAGATAGCTTTTGGATATTAGTGTCATGCTTTCTGTCATCAGTTACTCCACTATCCAGATAGTTAAAACTTTGTACCTGCTTGATTTTAACATCCCAAATATGTAACTCCAAACTCAGGCTGTATCTTTTGCTGACAACTATGCATTCTGCCATCTAATGGTTTATCTTTCTTCTTGATTTCCTAGACGACCTTCTCTAATATTCCTTTCTAATAATCAGTCAGTTGAGTACCATACGTTATACATGCTTAAGCGATCATGTCTCTTTTGAGACATGACTGACTGGGCAGAAGATTATCCCGCAGTAGGTTGCCATTACTTCCTGCAGTAGACTGGTTGCCAACCAAGGCTACAGAACCCAATCTGTTCTGCTATTAAACCCATAGCTGGAGGGAGAATAGATGGATTCATACCTTTCCCAAGGGTATTTGCATGTAAGTGAATGCAAGTAATTCAACTGGAATTCAAACTTGGCTCCCCAATTTCTCATTCTGATATCCACTGCAGCACAGCACACATCCAATATTATTCTATTAATCACACATACTTAATTTTTATATATTAACTTTTATCATTCCAATCCCTAAATACCACCACTCCATCAACAGGAGAGTGGGTCATCTATGCTTTTTGTCCCTTTTACAGGTAGAGGTGTTGACCCTACACAAATCTCTTTATCCTCTTAGCAATGTAGACTGGTTGCCAACTAAGGCTATAGAACCCAATCTGTCCTGCTATTTAACCCATAGCTGGAGGGAGAGAAGTGATAGATTAATACCTTTCCCAAGGGTATTTGCTTGTAAGTGAATGCAACAAATTCAACTAGGATTCGAACTTGGCTCTCCAATTTCTCATTCTGAGCCAATATCAATAACACAGAAATGCACAGCCATCATATAATAATAATATATAAATGTTAATATAGATATTATTCATGAATAAACATATATGTCCAGAAAGTATTTACTTTATACAATTATATTCTTTTTCAACATGATCTCTTTCCTTGTCAGTAAACAATATTAATTATAATTTCTATATGGACAGCAAGAATTTACACTCTTGACATTATTCAGTTTATTTTCCTCATCTTTGTGGCCACTTGTACAGCATTTCAGCCATTGTATGCTCAGGCCTTCTTCAGGTTCTCGGAATTTCAAACCAAACTCTTTATTACGATTACTGGGGTATATCATTCTCATTCCTTGTACCAAGCCTCTTTTGGTAGTCATGAGTTATCTCCTAACTGGACTCTCCAAGTTACTTGTTCACCACTGTTGTAACCTGGGATTGAACTTACAATTCTTTGGGTCAAGACACTGGAACTAACCAACATCTATATCCACTGGGCCATGTGTCCTTAAGAGCAACTGAATTTCTGTGGCTTATAAACCAGTATAAATCAGTAACACTTGAAGAAGGCTGGAGTGTACAACAGCCAAAATGGTAACAAAGATGAGGACAATAGTCCAAATAATGTAAATAGTGTAAATACTACCTCATCTCGGAAATATAGACAAATACTAGCAAGAATTTATTTAAACAAGTTTTGTTAAATTTAACCTAAAAGGTTCTCATTATTTTTTAATTTTTGAATAAGTGCTAACTCCAGATCAAAGTTGTGGATAAAGTTCATGTTTTTATTCTGGTTTAGTTCAAGTTCTTTCAAGCATCTCCCTCATTATCAAGAACTGAGTGTTGACAGTATGGCAAAAAAGATTGTAACTTGTTCTTCTTTCTCATGTAGTCCCCTGCATACCAGTGACAGTAATGCCTTGAAGAAAAATGATAAAATACACACACACACACACACACATATATATATATATAACAAATTATTTCAAAATTGGAAAAAATGCAAAAAAAAATTAAATGGACAATGTTGTTTAAATTTAACAAAACTTGTAGATTCAACAATATACAGTGAACATTTCAAATCAAAATTCAAGCCTTACCTATACTTCAGGTTAAGGACTTATTGATCCACCACCCTAATATAAAGTGTCAATAAAGATAGGCTTTTACAACAGGCTTTCATCAAACAACCCAAAACCATTTGCTATTCAATAAATCTATCAAGCATGCATCAAAAATAAGGTAGCTATGGTGACCAAACACATTGATAAAGGCATCATTAGAAAAAGATGTAATTTGGAAAGGTTGAACAATAAAAAAAAGTAAGATCAACAAATTGCACATATCGAGATCAAGAGACAGAAAAGCAAATATTCAACTCTTACTTGATGGCAAAAACTCAGATGTTTAGTAAATTCAATCATACTTATCAATTCTTCAGCTTTTTTTCCTAGGCATAAACTGAATAATAATAATAATGATGATGCTGAATAGGGTGGAGAAGTAGAAAATGAAGAAGATGAGGATAAAGAAGAAGGAAAAGGCAGAGGCTAATAATAATAATATTAATGAGAAGAAGAAGAAGAGGATGGTGAATAGGATGGAGAAGTAGAAAATGAAGAAGATGAGGATAAAGAAGAAGGAAAAGGTAGAGGCTAATAATAATAATATTAATGAGAAGAAGAAGAAGAGGATGGTGAATAGGATGGAGAAGTACAAAATGAAGAAGATGAGGATAAAGAAGAAGGAAAAGGCAGAGGCTAATAATAATAATAGTAATGAGAAGAAGAAGAGGATGGTGAATAGGATGGAGAAGTAGAAAATGAAGAAGATGAGGACAAAGAAGAAGGAAAAGGCAGAGGCTAATAATAATAATAGTAATGAGAAGAAGAAGAAGATGATGGTGAATAGGATGGAGAAGTAGAAAATGAAGAAGATGAGGATAAAGAAGAAGGAAAAGGCAGAGGCTAATAATAATAATAGTAATGAGAAGAAGAGGATGGTGAAGGAGATGGAGAAGTAGAAAATGAAGAAGATGAGGATAAAGAAGAAGGAAAAGGCAGAGGCTAATAATAATAATAGTAATGAGAAGAAGAAGAAGATGATGGTGAATAGGATGGAGAAGTAGAAAATGAAGAAGATGAGGATAAAGAAGAAGGAAAAGGCAGAGGCTAATAATAATAATAGTAATGAGAAGAAGAAGAAGATGATGGTGAATAGGATGGAGAAGTAGAAATGAAGAAGTTAATAGGAGTTGGGGGGAAGAAGGAAAAGGCAGAGTTAATAATAATAATAGTAATGAGAAGAAGAGGATAGAATAGGATGGAGAAGTAGAAAATGAAGAAGATGAGGACAAAGAAGAAGGAAAAGGCAGAGGCGAATAATAATAATAGTAATGAGAAGAAGAAGAAGAGGATGGTGAATAGGATGGAGAAGTAGAAAATGAAGAAGATGAGGATAAAGAAGAAGGCAAGGCAGAGGCTAATAATAATAATAGTAATGAGAAGAAGAAGAAGAAGAGGATGGTGAATAGGATGGAGAAGTAGAAAATGAAGAAGATGAGGATGAAAAAGAAGAAGGAAAAGGCAGGAGGCTAATAATAATAATAGTAATGAGAAGAAGAAGAAGAGGATGGTGAATAGGATGGAGAAGTAGAAAATGAAGAAGATGAGGATAAAGAAGAAGGAAAAGGCAGAGGCTAATAATAATAATAGCAATGAGAAGTTAGAAGAAGAGATGGTGAATAGGATGGAGAAGTAGAAATGAAGAAGATGAGGATAAAGAAGAAGGAAAAGGCAGAGGCTAATAATAATAATAGTAATGAGAAGAAGAAGAAGAGGATGGTGAATAGGATGGAGAAGTAGAAAATGAAGAAGATGAGGATGAAGAAGAAGGAAAAGGCAGAGGCTAATAATAATAATAGTAATGAGAAGAAGAAGAAGAGGATGGTGAATAGGATGGAGAAGTAGAAAATGAAGAAGATGAGGATAAAGAAGAAGGAAAAGGCAGAGGCTAATAATAATAATAGTAATGAGAAGAAGAAGAAGAAGAAGAGGATGGTGAATAGGATGGAGAAGTAGAAAATGAAGAAGATGAGGATAAAGAAGAAGGAAAAGGCAGAGGCTAATAATAATAATAGTAATGAGAAGAAGAAGAAGAAGAGGATGGTGAATAGGATGGAGAAGTAGAAAAATGAAGAAGATGAGGATAAAGAAGAAGGAAAAGGCAGAGGCTAATAATAATGAAGGTAATGAGAAGAAGAAGAAGATGATGGTGAATAGGATGGAGAAGTAGAAAATGAAGAAGATGAGGATAAAGAAGAAGGAAAAGGCAGAGGCTAATAATAATAATAATAGTACGAGAAGAAGAAGAAGAAGAGGAGGAGGAGAATAGGATGGAGAAGTAGAAAATGAAGAAGATGAGGATAAAGAAGAAGGAAAAGGCAGAGGTTAATAATAATAATAGTAATGAGAAGAAGAAGAAGAAGAGGATGGTGAATAGGATGGAGAAGTAGAAAATGAAGAAGATGAGGATAAAGAAGAAGGAAAAGGTGAGGCTAATAATAATAATAATAGTAATGAGAAGAAGAAGAAGAAGAGGATGGTGAATAGGATGGAGAAGTAGAAAATGAAGAAGATGAGGATAAAGAAGAAGGAAAAGGCAGAGGCTAATAATAATAATAGTAATGAGAAGAAGAAGAAGAAGAGGATGGTGAATAGGATGGAGAAGTAGAAAATGAAGAAGATGAGGATAAAGAAGAAGGAAAGGCAGAGGCTAATAATAATAATAGTAATGAGAAGAAGAGGATGGTGAATAGGATGGAGAAGTAGAAAATGAAGAAGATGAGGACAAAGAAGAAGGAAAGGCAGAGGCTATTACTAATAATAGTAATGAGAAGAAGAAGAAGAGGATGGTGAATAGGATGGAGAAGTAGAAAAATGAAGAAGATGAGGATAAAAAGAAGGAAAAGGCAGAGGCTAATAATAATAATAGTAATGAGAAGAAGAAGGAAGAAGAGGATGGTGAATAGGATGGAGAAGTAGAAAATGAAGAAGATGAGGATAAAGAAGAAGGAAAAGGCAGAGGCTAATAATAATAATAGTAATGAGAAGAAGAAGAAGAGGATGGTGAATAGGATGGAGAAGTAGAAAATGAAGAAGATGAGGATAAAGAAGAAGGAAAAGGCAGAGGCTAATAATAATAATAGTAATGAGAAGAAGAAGAAGATGATGGTGAATAGGATGGAGAAGTAGAAAATGAAGAAGATGAGATAAAGAAGAAGGAAAAGGCAGAGGCTAATAATAATAATAGTAATGAGAAGAAGAAGAAGAAGAGGATGGTGAATAGGAGGAGAAGTAGAAAATGAAGAAGATGAGGATAAAGAAGAAGGAAAGTGCAGAGGTCAATAATAATAATAGTAATGAGAAGAAGAAGAAGAAGAAGAGGATGGTGAATAGGATGGAGAAGTAGAAAATGAAGAAGATGAGGACAAGAAGAAGGAAAAGGCAGAGGCTAATAATAATAATAGTAATGAGAAGAAGAAGAAGAAGAAGAGGATAGAATAGATGCAGAAGTAGAAAATGAAGAAGATGAGGAGGAAGAAGAAGGAAAAGGCAGAGGCTAATAATAATAATAGTAATGAGAAGAAGAAGAAGAAGAAGAGGATGTGGTGAATAGGATGGAGAAGTAGAAAATGAAGAAGATGAGGAGGAAGAAGAAGGAAAAGGCAGAGGTCAATAATAATAATAGTAATGAGAAGAAGAGGATGGTGAATAGGATGGAGAAGTAGAAAATGAAGAAGATGAGGACAAAGAAGAAGGAAAAGGCAGAGGCTAATAATAATAATAGTAATGAGAAGAAGAAGAAGAAGAAGAGGATGGTGAATAGGATGGAGAAGTAGAAAATGAAGAAGATGAGGATAAAGAAGAAGGAAAAGTGCAGAGGCTAATAATAATAATAGTAATGAGAAGAAGAAGAAGAGGATGGTGAATAGGATGGAGAAGTAGAAAATGAAGAAGATGAGGATAAAGAAGAAGGAAAAGGCAGAGGTCAATAATAATAATAGTAATGAGAAGAAGAAGAAGAGGATGGTGAACAGGGATGGAGAAGTAGAAAATGAAGAAGATGAGGATAAAGAAGAAGGAAAAGGCAGAGGCTAATAATAATAATAGTAAATGAGAAGAAGAAGAAGAGGATGGTGAATAGGATGGAGAAGTAGAAATGAAGAAGATGAGGACAAAGAAGAAGGAAAAGGCAGAGGCTAATAATAATAATAGTAATGAGAAGAAGAAGAAGATGATGGTGAATAGGATGGAGAAGTAGAAAATGAAGAAGATGAGGATAAAGAAGAAGGAAAAGGCAGAGGCTAATAATAATAATAGTAATGAGAAGAAGAAGAAGAAGAGGATGGTGAATAGGATGGAGAAGTAGAAAATGAAGAAGATGAGGATAAAGAAGAAGGAAAAGGCAGAGGCTAATAATAATAATAGTAATGAGAAGAAGAAGAAGAAGAGGATGGTGAATAGGATGGAGAAGTAGAAAATGATGAAGATGAGGATAAAGAAGAAGGAAAAGGCAGAGGCTAATAATAATAATAGTAATGAGAAGAAGAAGAAGAGGATGGTGAACAGGATGGAGAAGTAGAAAATGAAGAAGATGAGGATAAAGAAGAAGGAAAAGGCAGAGGCTAATAATAATAATAGTAATGAGAAGAAGAAGAAGAGGATGGTGAATAGGATGGAGAAGTAGAAAATGAAGAAGATGATAAAGAAGAAGGAAAAGGCAGAGGCTAATAATAATAATAGTAATGATAAGAAGAAGAAGAAGAGGATGGTGAATAGGATGGAGAAGTAGAAAATGAAGAAGATGAGGATAAAGAAGAAGGAAAAGGCAGAGGCTAATAATAATAATAGTAATGAGACGAAGAAGAAGAGGATGGTGAATAGGATGGAGAAGTAGAAAATGAAGAAGATGAGGATAAAGAAGAAGGAAAAGTCAGAGGCTAATAATAATAATATTAATGAGAAGAAGAAGAAGAGGATGGTGAATAGGATGGAGAAGTAGAAAATGAAGAAGATGAGGATAAAGAAGAAGGAAAAGGCAGAGGCTAATAACAATAATAGTAATGAGAAGAAGAAGAAGAGGATGGTGAATAGGATGGAGAAGTGGAAAATGAAGAAGATGAGGATAAAGAAGAAGGAAAAGGCAGAGGCTAATAATAATAATAGTAATGAGAAGAAGAGGATGGTGAATAGGATGGAGAAGTAGAAAATGAAGAAGATGAGGATAAAGAAGAAGGAAAAGGCAGAGGCTAATAACAATAATAGTAATGAGAAGAAGAAGAAGAGGATGGTGAATAGGATGGAGAAGTAGAAAATGAAGAAGATGAGGATAAAGAAGAAGGAAAAGGCAGAGGCTAATAACAATAATAGTAATGAGAAGAAGAAGAAGAGGATGGTGAATAGGATGGAGAAGTAGAAAATGAAGAAGATGAGGACAAAGAAGAAGGAAAAGGCAGAGGCTAATAATAATAATAGTAATGAGAAGAAGAAGAAGAAGAAGAGGATGGTGAATAGGATGGAGAAGTAGAAAATGAAGAAGATGAGGATAAAGAAGAAGGAAAAGGCAGAGGCTAATAATAATAATAGTAATGAGAAGAAGAAGAAGAAGAGGATGGTGAATAGGATGGAGAAGTAGAAAATGAAGAAGATGAGGACAAAGAAGAAGGAAAAGGCAGAGGCTAATAATAATAATAGTAATGAGAAGAAGAAGAAGAAGAAGAGGATGGTGAATAGGATGGAGAAGTAGAAAATGAAGAAGATGAGGACAAAGAAGAAGGAAAAGGCAGAGGCTAATAATAATAATAGTAATGAGAAGAAGAAGAAGAAGAAGAGGATGGTGAATAGGATGGAGAAGTAGAAAATGAAGAAGATGAGGATAAAGAAGAAGGAAAAGGCAGAGGCTAATAATAATAATAGTAATGAGAAGAAGAAGAAGAAGAGGATGGTGAATAGGATGGAGAAGTAGAAAATGAAGAAGATGAGGATAAAGAAGAAGGAAAAGGCAGAGGCTAATAATAATAATAGTAATGAGAAGAAGAAGAAGAAGAGGATGGTGAATAGGATGGAGAAGTAGAAAATGAAGAAGATGAGGATAAAGAAGAAGGAAAAGGCAGAGGCTAATAATAATAATAGTAATGAGAAGAAGAAGAAGAGGATGGTGAATAGGATGGAGAAGTAGAAAATGAAGAAGATGAGGATAAAGAAGAAGGAAAAGGCAGAGGCTAATAATAATAATAGTAATGAGAAGAAGAAGAAGAGGAGGATGGTGAATAGGATGGAGAAGTAGAAAATGAAGATGAAGATGTGGAAAAGGCAGGTGGGGAATAATAATAAAAATAGTAAAAATAGTGAATAGGATGGAGAAGAAGAAAGTAAAGAAGAAATAGGAGAGGAGAGGAATAATAATAATAATGGAAAAAGAAGATGATGCTAAAAAGGATGGAAAGGATGATAATGAATAAGATGACAAAGAAAAAAATGATGAAGATGAGGATGGAAAATGCAGAAGTGAATAGTAATAATAATGATGAGAAGATGATAATGGTGAATAGGGGGTGAAAAAAATTATGAATATTACAATAATGAAGGAAAAAACAGCAATGAATAATAATAATAATAATGGGAAATATAAGACAATACTAAATACTGAATTAAAAAAAAATGATAATTAAAGAAGGTAAAATTGGAGATGAAATATTTAAAAAAATGAAAATTACAATAAATTGTTACATAATAATTAGAATTTTAAATAATAGAAAATAATAATACCAGAAAATTTAATAATTATCCAAAATATTTCATAAATGATTTTTGCTGAGAAATTCTCAGCCTGACCAAGTAGCCCTTCCAAAAAATAATCAAACAAATCTGATATTTGATAAGATTTTGTTAGGTGGGTCAAGCCAACAACTTTGTAGCACCCCTTTATACCTAAATGAAAATAAATTTCCTTTATTTTTTTTCATACCATTTGACATAGTTTAGTCTGACAGTGGGGTGGGGGGGGACAGTAGTAAGTATGGTGGAGCCACAGAATGGGCAACTGAATAAATTTTTTGTTACTGTCCACCATACTTACTACTGCCCCCCCCCCACTACTGTCTCTAAGCAAGAGGATGTGCATCGTGGTGCAGTGGATATTGGCTCAGAACAAGAAATCGGGAAGCCAAGTTCGAATTCAAGTCGAATTCCTTGCATTCACTTATGCGCAAATACCCTTGGGAAAGGTATTAATCCATCTCTTCCCTCCAGTTATGGGTTAAATAACAGGACAGATTGGGTTCTATAGCCTTGGTCAGCAACCACTCTACTGCAGAAAGCAATGGCAACCTACTGCGGGATAATCTTCTGCACAGTCAGTCATGTCTCTTTTGAGACATGATTGCCCAAGCGTGTATCACATATGGCACATAACTGACTGACTAAGCAAGAAGGACCTGTTTGCCACATCTTTTAATCTGGCCTTTAAAACTGACCAGTGGCCATAGTTGGAAAATATACAGGATATCTTAGACTATAAGTAGGTTAAGCTGTCAGGGGCTTGTTTATAAGAAATATGAATTGCCAAAATAATAATCACACCTTAGTTGGAAATGTCATTATTTAAGAAAGAAACATTTGGTGGCAGTCGTGAATTTGGATTTAAAATTAAGAAGAGAAAGAAGGTATTGATTTATCAATCAGAAATAAAGAGAAAGGAAATATTGATTAGTCAAAAGTGTAGGGAAAGTGAGATAGAAATGAATTATCAGAAAGTGAAAGAAAGTTATTGACTTATTATTCAGAAGTGAAGGGAGATATGGCTAGAAAGAAGGAAAACAGTATAAAAGCATGATAATGCTGGAAATTTTAAAAAATGGGATGCATTTCCAGATAAATTAGTTTAATTGATCATTGTCTCCAACTTTGACTGGATCACAAATTGGGTCTAAGTTAATAAAATAGAGATGATTACGGAGGTGGGGAACACACCCACATACACATATGTATATATATATATATATTGTTCAATATATAAAGTTCAACTGACTTATTTTATTTGGTTTGCTGACTCAAGAGTTTTCTATTGGAACACTCATCAGGTTCAGATGTTTGATAAAAATTTAAAAAAATGTTCACATATTTTCTCATTCTTATTTATTACTGACAGATAACAAACAGGTTGAGACAGATATATAGCAGCAGACTGTGACTGATATATACATATATATACTAACAGGCTGAGAGAGATAAATAGATTTAAAGCAACAGGGATAGATAGATAGGAATGGGCTGAGATAGATATTTTAGAACAGGCCAAAATAGACAGATATATAATAAAAATCTGACTGATATATATGGCAGAGTAATGTGATGTAAAGGAAACCAGCAAACATATTTCAAATATCTGCTTTGCAGTAATGCTCTTAGAAAAGGCATGAAACCTCACTTTCTTAGTCCATATTCTATAATTGGTGCTTTGAGAAAATATGCAACTGTTACAGCCACCAAAATAAAGGAGACACACAAACAAATGCCCCAAACTCATATATACATACATGCACACAAACACACACACACACACACACACATAGAGAGAGAGAGAGAGTGGAGGATATATAGACTGGAGATATTCTTGAGAAGATGATAGAGAGACAAATTCAGGACAAAATGGGAAAAGGTATCGGAATACAGAAATTCCTAAGTGGGTGTTACTACTGCTACTACTTGCAATGTTTACGACATTCCACAAATGGTAAATGTTCCCACTTTTCTCCTTTTATTGATTAACAGCTGATGTTGATGACACAAACAGCAACAGCAATACAAGGCACAGCTATCAATATATATATATATAAACATGTTACAGAAATCAAAGAATTTTAACGAAACTTGGTTATAAGCAACTGACAATTTGAAATGAATTGTTTGAACATTATTTTTTATCAATACTCGTATTTAAGTAGATATTCTGTTTTTAATGAAACAGTATTATATATTTATATCTACCGGCCTGATTATTATGGCACACATTTTCGTAATAAAAATTTATCATAAATAATCAGGCCGGTAGATATAAATATATAATACTGTTTCATTAAAAACAGAATATCTACTTAAATATGAGTATCGATAAAAAATAATGTTCAAACAATTTATATATATATTTATATATATATATATATATATATATATATATTACAAAGGATGAATATTGGGTATCTTCTTATGCATACATGCATATTCAAGCAGTAGAATACATTACAAAAGAATTTAAGAATTGATGGGAAGGATGTTAATGGATCTTCACCAAATAAAACACACCCAACTTGGGGTTGGTATAATTTTATTCTTCTCTCTCCTTTTCAAATGCATGTAAATTATATTCTTAAAATGATGAATTGAAAAAAAAAAAGGAAAATAATTTAAATAGAGGCCTGCAATATGCATACGGCTTCCTACACTGCCCACAAAATACAGATACAATTTGCTTTATTACATGCAAATTCGTTTATAGTCTGAAATTATCAATATAGACGTGATACACAAAAAAATGTATGCGATAAAAATAAAGAATTATCTGCAGAAATTGATGATATATAAAATCTCCATATTTACATTTAACGTTGATGTGTTATGGAGTGGATGTTCATGCAGCAGAGCTATTATTTATATGGAAAGTGAAATCAACATGCTGAGTTCCGACTTTGGCTGAGTTCATTGCATTCATTTTTGCTCCTATACTCTTGTGTAGTATGTGCGTTGTGGTGCAGTGGATATCAGCTTGGAATGAGAAATTGGAGAGCCAAGTTCAAATTCCAGTTGAATTCCTTGTATTCACTTATGCACAAATACCATTGGGAAAGGTATTAATCCATCTCTTCCCTCCAGTTATGGGTTAAATAACAGGACAGATTGGGTTCTATAGCCTTGGTTGGCAACCAGTCTACCGCAGAAAGCAATGGCAACCTACTGCGGGATAATCTTCTGCCCAGTCAGTCATGTCTCTTTCGAGACATGATCGCCCAAGCATGTATCACGTATGGCACTTAACTGACTGACCCTTGGGAATGTTAGTCATATAAAATAGGTAAATAGAGACCACGAAATCACTGGGCTTACAGCCTATCACGTTGAATACACCAGTTCTCGCTCGATCACTGAAGTTAAGCAACTTTGAGCCTGGTCAGTACTTAGATGGGTGACCGCTTGGGAATACCAAGTGCTGTAAGCGTTTAGTGACGGATGTGCGTTGTGGCGCAGTGGATATCGGCTCGGAAAGAGAAATCAATGAGCCGAGTTTGAATTCCAGTTGAGTACCCTGCATTCACTTAAGCACAGGTATCTTTGGGAAAGGTATTAATCCGTCCCTTCCCTCCAGTTATGGGTTAAATAACAAGGGTAGGACTTGGGGACACTGCCCTTAAAAACAAATCCCAATGAATTACTCAAAAAGAAAAATGTTGTAAAAATAAAATAACCTTACCCAAAAAAAATCATTGGTTATGACCTTAAATGATCTCATAAGGATTGATAGGTCGTTAAACCTCAAAACAAACAAACAAACAAACCACAGAATCAGTAATCCCAATGAGTAGCCCAGTATCCCAGCAGCAAGGCTTCTGATCAGGAGATTAGCGGCTTTGAGGAATATGCAATGACCTCTTAATTATTGCTGTGCTCAGATCCACTCTGACCTCAAGTGGTAGTACCTGTTAGGGTTCTAGCTATGAACAAATATTGAAACTATAAACAAAAATCAAAACACCAGGAAAGTATAAAAATATGTTTATAGTAAAAACTAGCAGTATAGACCGGCGTTGCTCAGGTGTAATGAAAGCTTTAAAACTAATCCATGGTCCTGGAGCTCAGACTCTTTGGACGTTGGTACGAAAGACTAAAAAGCAATAGTTGTTTACAGTTAAAGCGAAACCATAGACTGAAAGAAAAATGAATGGATATAAGACAAATTTTGATTTCCTGGTATCGATATCAAATAAGTTTTTTTCATCATAAATTGAATTTTGAGTAAATGGTATCATGGCTGAGACTAAGAACTACAATTATACCTACTTAGAGCCAAACCCAAAGCAAAAACTAAAATAAAAGGGCTGAAAAAATACAGACATACATGCAGATAAACAGACACACACACAAACATCTTGCCTTTTATATATATATATATATATAATCAATTTTCTGCACTATTGTAAGAACTGCAACCTTGAAACTTCTGAATATCATTTCTTATGTCTTTGTCTATGAGTGTATCAAATTTGATTAAAATCGAACTTCTATAACCTGATTTTTTTGATTATCGATTTTTGATATTTATTAGGAGTACCTCGACACAAAACCCAGCTAAGAACACTTGCAGACGCTTTTAGTACAACTGTGTAAATTTTCAAGAAAATTGGTTCAGCCATTTCGGAGTCTATAGGTAATGGACACACACTCAAAGTTCCATTTATAAACAAGTTTAGATTAGATTTAGATAACAGCAATACCTTTTTCTAAAAAAGTAAAAGTTACCAACAATATATTTTGTAGCAAATTTCGTAATACATTTTTCTAAAAAAAATTACCAACAATGAAATTCATCATCTATTAACTATAAATCTAAAAAAGCATAATTTTGTCATTTCAGAGTAAACCAATGCACAAAATATCTGTAGCTCAAGCCATATAGTCAGTCAGTCAAGTGCTGTATGTGATACACTCTTTCGAGACACGACTGACTAGGCAGAAGATTTTCCCCCAGTAGGTTACCATTACTTTCTATGGTAGACTGGTTGCCAAACAGGGCTATAGAACCCAATCTGTTCTGTTATTTAACTCATAGCCGGCGGGGGAGAAGAGATGGATTAATACATTTCCCAAGGGCATTTATACACAAGTGGATGCAATGAATTTAACTGGAATTCAAACTCGGCTCATTTCTCATTCTAAGCAAACATCCACTGCACCACAACTTCTTCATGTGCCATGTCCCTTCAAGACGTATCAATCATGGACTTAACATGCATCCCATAAAATTGTGTCCAAAATATTTAGATTTCAGCATTAAATAAGCCATAGAAGTTGATATAGCACGAAGCAAATTCAATCACACCAAACAGGAAAACATTTATAATACAAATATCTCACCTAGCAGATTAATTAATCAGCTGAAGAATATCTAACCTTGAATGCCCAGAAACTTCGAAATTTCAGATTTTATTAAAGTTTTACACTCCCACAGACTATAATGGAAAAAGAAGGATGGTACAAAAATGGCCGCTTCAAAGTAGCAATAAAAAATTTGCTCAATACAGAGCAAAATATCTAAAACAAGGCAAAAATCTCGTGTCCTCTGAGGAAATTTATGAAGGCAAATTTTTGAAGATTTAAGGACTTTATCAAGGAAACTTTAGAGGATGAAACATGTCAGCTAAGACAAGTCTTTATATAGTCTATACAAAAATTATTAATGCTACAAAAATGAACATATTGATATTATATATATAATTACATACAACAATAAATATGAAAAAAAAAAAGAAAAAGACAAATGGGGAAGAAATTCAGTGATAAATAAAATAAATCCCCATAAAGAGGTGAATCAAAACAATGATAATAATTAAGAAAATAACAAAAAAAAAAAAAAAAAAAAAATAGGTTAATTGGGTTTTCAGCCCTTGCCTTTCAGAGACAATTGTGAACAAACATGTAAATTGTGTATGCAACATTTAAAAAGAAAAAAAAAACAAATTATGTATAGCCAGGGAATCAGCAGAAGAAAAAATAATATAATTATTACTCTAATTATATTAAGGCCCAGCAGCCATTCTTTCTGCCTACAGAAGGAAAGCTGCCTAGACCTAATGTATAATGTCTCTAATGTTTTCAAGTGATAATTGGAATGTGCACTGCTAATTATGGGAACAGAATCCCTGGTAAATTACATATGGATTATTTATTGATTCAGATTTTGTTTTATTTCTCTCTTATGCTCTGATGTTTTCAGCCTACTAAGAAGAAACATCTTTTTTAAAAATCAACTGGCATCTTAATTATAAAGTAGTTAACTCAACAGAACCTTATTGCAATTACTACTCACATATAGCTGTGTCCATTCTTGATTCAGGTTTTAAAGAATTTCTCCGTTATATTCAGCATTACACATCATAGTGATGTTGGAGATGGTTAGAGGCAAAATATAGAAAATAAATGAAATTTCTCTGATTCAGTTTGAAATCTTAACCAGTATTACCAGTATGGATGTGCGTTATGATGTAGTGGATATGGACTCAGAACGACAAATCGGGTAGCTGAGTTCGAATTCCAGTTGAATTCCTTGCGTTCACTTACGCGATATTAATCTGTCACTTCCCTCCGGTTATGGGTTAAATAGCGGGGCGGATTGGGTTCTATAGCCTTGGTTGGCAACCATTCTACTGCAGAAAGCAATCGCAACCTACTGCGGGATAAAATTCTGCCCAGTTTGGCGATCATATTGCCAAAACATGTATCACGTATGGCATTTAACTGACTGACCAGTATTTAGCCTGCAGACTCACTATGGTGGTCAAATTGGATTTCAAACATTGGAAAAGTTGACTAATGCAGCAGATGTTAAAGTGTCAGTTAAGTGTCATACAAGATACAAACTTGGGTGATAATGTCTCTTTCAATACATGACTGTATGACTGACTGGACAGAAGATTTTCAGTTGGTTGCCATTACTTTCTGCAGTAGACTAGTTGCCAGCCAAGGCTATAGAACCTAATCTGTCCTGCTATTTCACCTATAGCTGGAGGGAGATGCAACAGATAGAAACTTTCCCAAGGGTATTTGTGTTTAAGTAAATACAATAAATTTAACTGGAATTTGAACTCGGCTCTCCAATTTCTTATTCCAAGCTGATATACACTGCATTACAATGCATATCTCTTCAAAGTGTCAGTCCGTCAGTTAAGTGCCATACGGGATACACACTTTGGGCGATCATCTCGAAAGAGACATGACTGACTGAGCAGAAGATTATCCCGCAGTAGGTTGCCATTGCTTTCTGTGGTAGACCGGTTACCAGCCAAGGCTATAGAACCCAATCTGTCCTATTATTTAACCCATAACTGGAGGGAAAAGACAAATTAATACCTTTCCTAAGGGTATTTGTGCATAAGTGAATGCAAGGAATTCAACTGGAATTCAAACTTGGCTCCCTGAATTTGTCATTCCGAGTTGATATCCAGTGTACCACAAAGCACATCAGTCAGTTAAGTGTCATATGTAATACACGCTTGGGCGATCATGTCTTGAAAGAGACATGACTGACTGGCCAGAAGATTATCCCGCAGTAGTTTGCCATTGCTTTCTGCAGTAGACTGGTTGCCGACCAAGGCTATAGAACCCAATCTATCCTGCTATTTAACCCATAAATGGAAGGAAGAGATGGATTAATACCTTTCCCAAGGGTATTTGCACATAAGTGAATACAATGGATTCAACTGGAATTATCAGGAAAAAAACCTCTTCTGAAAAAAAAAAAAATTAAAAAATTACCTATTGTCTGCCAAAGCAAAGATACAACTCAAAGTGAAAGTAAAATTTTTTTACACTCAATACAAGGCACAAAGTAGAGATTTATTGAATGAGGTTGTTGGATGAGCCTAAGAGGATGTAAGAAGCCCAGTTTATGACAATATATAACAAAAATAACAGTCAACACTAGGATAAGAATGCAGTGAGCAGAGAAGCATACTTTCAGAAGTCTGTTTCACAAAGTATCTGAACAAACTCCCGAGAGGATGCTTTCCCAATCACTACAATTTCTAATTATTTAATTATCTGATTAGCATAATAACAGACAACATGACACTGAAATAGGAAGGTGCATATCACATAGAAATGGTAAAACTTACTTTTTGCATTTAAGTAACATTCAGCATTTATTGACCAAACATTTACTGTTACTATTATTAAAATATCTTTCCCTCACTTCATGTTCCTTGATGTTGTAGATTGCTCAGAGCCAACCCTGACTGCAAATGATGATTTCCATTCAGCATAAAAATCACTACAGCTAATCAATGTTCAATATCTGTTGATATTTTCAAAATAATATTAGTGGGTGCAACTAGATCTGGTCTTAGGTTGCAGATTACTTTTTTCTAACTGTCGGTTTCTGATGTTAAATATCAATTTCCTTTATAACCTCATTGTTGCTCACATGTTTAGTTCATAATATTCTCAGTATCCTTCTGTAGAATGATAATTCTGTTGCTTTAAGTCACTTCATCATTAAGGAGATTGTCCAGCATTCCCTGCTATAAATGAGGGTTGATATCACCTAACATCTCAGTACACTTTCTTTTGTTTTTAACAAAGTTTTTCTATCTCTTGATACATTGCTTAACCTTTGGGACGCATCTTTGGTTACCCCGATGTGAATTCGGATTTCAATTCCATCATATTGAGAACACTGGTTGCTTCACAATTTGTGTTACGAGATGGGAAAGTTTAAGGAGGAAAGATGTTATGAGGGTCGGCCCCTCTTGCTTTATTGGACTGCATAACTTCTCAAATATCATTTCTTTTCTCATCACTTTTCTCTGTCAGGATTGACTCATAAGAAATTGTTCTGGAGCGTTACAGGATGAACCACAATGATCAAAGGAAACCTTACCCACACCTTTTTCTCTCTCTCTCTCACACACACACACACATTTCACATTCCTCCATGTTGTAGATTCCTCAGAGCCAATCCTGACTTCAAATGATGATTTCCATTCAGCAAAAAATCACTACAGCTAATCAATGTTCAATATCTACTGACATTTTAAAATATCAGTGGGTGCAACCAGATCTGATCTTAGGTTGCAGATTACTTTTTCAAACTGTTCAACTGTTTGTTTATTTTAGTACCCATGTTTGTTAAGATAGGTGCTGATGTTAATTAGTCCGTGAACATGTTTCTAAAATCTATAAATGCCTATAAAGGATACAAAAAAATATCACTAAATGGTAATATTGATGCTAAAATTAGATGCTTTTATACACAAAAGATTTGGCATTCATTGGTCAGTGTTACTGACAATTGAAATTTATAAAATTTTTTCCTTAAAATAGTAGTTTAGGAATTTAGACTTCTCAAATTCATTAATTGTTATCACACTTTTTGTTATCTATGAAAGTTTCCTTCCAAAACTTTTTTTTTTTTTACAACAACCTGATTTAGTAACCCCTTTATCATGACTGGCTTTTTAGCCCCATATTGGTTGAACAATAGCATAAAAAAGAATTATAAGGAGGAAATTTATTTAAGCAAATTAAACACATAGCTTATTTTTAAAGATGAATAAAATTAAACTATTTATAGCAATTTTGATTAAATGATATTAATCTTTTAAAAGTTAATGAGTCCCAAGAAATAGCAAGCAAAAAAATAGATTGTGAAATAAAATGTACTTCCCACACTAAAGAAGCAGACCAAGGGAGATAAGAAAAATCAAATGCTGAAAATTAAAATATGCAAAGAAATTAAAGAGAGAAGCAATTTGCTATCTTGTTGATATTTTGTTTTCATCTTCTAATTAAAGGAAGAAATCAGCTTTCCCATTATCTGTTAAAAGGATTAAATTCTTAATTTTTTAATATTCATTTCTATTCCAGCTAATTTATAGGTTCATCATTTATCCATCACACCCAGATGGTGCATAGGGCAGCAACTTTTTGTTGCTGTTTCTGTAACAAACTGTTTTTTACGGGGCAGGGTTGTTAGCCCTGCACCCAACCCCCAAACCTGGAGGACTGGTGGCCCATTCTTGGTCCTTATGTTTACAGCACTTGGTATTCCCAAATGGTCACCCATTTAAGTACTGACCAGGCTCGATATTGCTTAACTTTGGTGATCAGATGGGAACCGGTGTATTCAACACGATATAGCCAAAGACAATTTATAGGTTAGAATAGATATTATTTCACAACAATCTGGCTAAAAAAAAAAAAAATTAGACCACCGGAGTCTGCCATACAGATCTCAAAGTACATTGCTCTTCTACTGAAGTTAATTGTCAGAAGATACCCAACTACGTAGAGTTGTTCTGTACCAAAGCTCAGATAAATAAAAACAAACAGGATAAAAAGAATTGACAAACATGGGCAAGATGAGAAAGAAGGATGAACATGGGCTGGGTGAGGATGGAAATATATAAGCAGGATAAGAAGCAGGGATAGACACAAGTCAGGATTGAAGATGAATAGACCAGGACATGATGAGAAGTACAGATAGACATAGGCAGGATAAGTAGGACAGACAGACTGAAACAGTTAAATTGTTTACTTTTACTCCTGGAAAAGGAGTATTTCAATCATTTTGAAAAGGCATGAATCTACTTCTCCCTGTGTTGTGCCTTCTCAGTGGATATCTTAGTAAAATGTTTCACCAATGGCATGCAACACTAGAAGAGTGTACATGAGTGATCACTCAGAGAAGCCACTCCCCAATAACTATCTAACTTATCCAGGCAGTAGCAGTTGAAAGCACTTACCCTCATATTGAACCATGACAATGGCACTTTGATGTGGTGTAAGGGTTAGCAAGCTGGTCTCACTAAATTAATTATGACTGAATTGAGAGTTCAAGCCTCAGACTTTTGGCCTTGTGCCATATCTAAGCTACACTTAGAAAATCACCATATTGAATATTGAAAATATGACCGAGATACATGCACACAATCACTGAAAATGCGATGAACCAATTAGATATTCTGGAGCAGTTATTTCTTGTGATTTTTATTGTCAGCACTAAAAGTATCTCCAACCAAATGCCACACTGGTGGGAACTGCCAATTTTCCCCTCACCCACATCACAAATTCCTCTTACGATCATTACCTCATCTGATCACTACGAATAGTTTTCATTCTGCTTATACATGAATACGAAAGAAAGATCTCTCTATTTCCTGCAAGAGAATGTATTGATTTTTATCACTGCAAGTTCAATGTTGAAGTTGTTGCTCAAGTTGGGCATGGAATTATCGCCTAGATTGTATTATTTTACCTTCTGGGGAATGATCTGATTCCACACCACCATTTTGGTTAATTTGTTCATGGTCAAATAAATGATCGAACAGGCGAGAGACATCTCAAAAAATTGCAACCACATCACACTGAAGCACCAGTTCCCAAATGATCGCTGAAGTTAAGCAATGTCAATCTTGGTCCTGGGTGTCCACTTGGGAATAACAGGCACTCTAAGTTTGGATGTGCAGATGGTGTAATGGATAATCACTTAGCGTTGTGAATCAGAAATCAGATTTCCAATTCCATAAGTGTATATAACCAACCCAACTAGAATTGTAACTCAGTTATCCAGTTAAAAATTCTGAGCAAATTATCCATGACATTACCTGCACATCCACACTTACAGCATCTGATATTCCCAAATAGTCACTCATCTAGGTACAGACCAGGCTTGATATTGCTTAACTTTGGTAATCATATGGGATCCAGTATTTTAACATAATAGGTGTCCTCGACCGACTCCAACGGAGAATCTGTAATGTGATCGATCCCGACTTGGCAGCTACGATACAGTCACTTTCTCACCAATGCAGTGTGGCTTCCCTGTGTCTCTTCTACAAATACTTTCATTTTCTGCTCCGATTAACTTAGCTCACTGGTAACCCCTATATACGAATTTCCTCGAGCCACAAAATTAGCAACTATGTCCCATCCTTTTACTATGAAACCAATAAACTATAAATGCAAATTCTACTCCAACAGCTTCTTTTCTTGCACTTCCCGCCTGTGGAATTCTCTTCCGTATACTTGCTTTCCTGACAGTTACAATCCCCAAGAATTTAAATGTAAAGTCAATAGTCATCTCCTGTTTCACTAACTTACATCCTCTCTCTCAAGCTTTTCTACATCCACCCCACTCTCATCAGTACTCTCTTCCCTCTCCTACTCTCTTCCTGACACCCCCTGCAACCTCTCACTCCTCATAACATTTCTCCTCATCCACCCCACTCTCGTCAGTAATCTCTTCCCTCTCCTACTCTCTTCTTGACACCCCCTGCAACCTCTCACTCCTCATAACATTCCTCCTCGTCCACCCCACTCTCATCAGTAATCTCTTCCCTCTCCTATTCTCTTTCTGACACCCCCTGTAACCTCTCACTCCTCAACATTCTTCGTATGTAACCCCCTGCACAACAGTGGCAGTAAAATGCCTTGCTTGGGGCAACACAATTATAAAAAAAAAAAAAAAACCTTGTCTGTCAGAAGAAAAATCACAGTGTGCAGCATCTTTGTAAAGGGCCCAAAAACCAGACCAGGGATTAACATAAGCCTTGCAGTCATCCATATAGACTCACTATTAACTTCACTGATTGTATAGTGAACCAGTGGTTCAACAATTATATTCTCTTACATGCAAATACATTGAGAAAGGTAGAAATCCATGTCTTTTCCCTCCAGCTATGGTCTAATTAGTAAAACTTGATCCTTAAAAACAGTTATTTCCCAAAAAAAATAAAACCATCACCAAAATATTTAGATTTTCAGATTAAATAGCCCATAGGGTTTGATATGCCATTCAACAAAACAACCAACAAACAATCGAAAAAACAGGAAACTGTTGCAGCTAACATTACTACATAACGTGATAAAAATACAATAAAGCCTTAATTGAACCATTGAAAGTGTCGCATAATTAAATCTAGAGTCATTAAATCTGGACAGTAATCATGTTATGCATACATTTTATTTACTTGTTAATAAGAGAGAGTAACCTAGTGCCTTCATAAAATTACATTGAAACAAAAACATGGAGTGTGAGGGAGGGGAAGTCCTTGATGTCGCCTATTTCCCAAACAATCCAGTATCGGATACTGAAGTCGTGGAGTGTTTCTTGTGTGGGCCAAGAACTTTTCATCATCCCATCATAATACATATATACATAGTTCAACCTTGATTCATTAACCTAATCCATTACTGAAGGCTGTTCATATTTCAAACTGTTCGTAAACTGAAATTATTTTCTCCATAGTAATCAATAAAATAGATTAATCTGTTGCTGGATCACAAGATGATTATTTATTCAAAATGTTGCCCAAAAAGTTTCGATATAATATTAAGCTCAAATTTCTTAAAAAGGGAAGTACTGAGAAGGCTTGAGCAATGTTTCCCCTGTGTTGACATTAAATCCACTTAAACCCACTATACAGTATCACTCTTACTTTTCTTTAGAGCCATGACTAAGGGCTAATAAAGAAAAAAAAAGGTCAGTACAATAAAATTGAAAAGAAAAAGCACAGCACAACACACAAATGTATACAACATGGCAATCGACTTAGAAATAATTTAATTCGGGTAACTTGGTTCAGCATTGTTATTCGAGAACCAAGGCATTTCTGTTGAAAAACTGATTTGTTCAACTCAACACGGGCAGCCTTCAAGAACCAAGGTTGCTCTGTGTGTGTGTGTGTATATATATATATATATATATATATATTAATGTAGGTTTCATTGAATAATATAGACAAGTTCTGTCTATTAATTTTGTGTAGGATCCGTTCATACCGTCTGATATACTTGATGGTGATATCGTTGAAACACAACAAAAAAATCACAGTAATTGTTGATTTTTTTATCGGGTCTAAGCTTTCCGCTCATATAAGCCATTATCAAAGAGTAAATATTAACACACAGTAAACATAGAACATTTAAGCTATTAACAATAAAGAGAATTAAATTGAAAATATAAGTCCATCCCTACTGTGGCGGATGGCTGAAGACAGTGACAAAATAGTGGCGTTTATATATATATATTAAAGCTTTCATTACACCCGAGCAATGCCAGGCTATACTGCTAGTCATATATAAATGGACAAAATAATTTTGTCATATATGGTGTACTTGTGTCAGAAAGTTGAATATGACTTCCCAATCTAGGCCAGTTGTTATTAATTTCACTGTTTAAGGGGAAAAAAGTGGGTGAGCAGCAACTCAAAATATTATAAGCATACAGCTGGTTTTCACTAATTTAACCATACATATTTTGTTCAGACATAATAGCCACACACACACACACATATATATATATATATATATATATATATATATATAATTTTTTTATTTAATTTTTCAAGTATTCAAATATGTTTCTTTTTTGCTGGTGATAAGGAATGTAAAAATGTTTCATAATTTCCAAGAACTTTCAGCTATTTCTCTTGCCATTCTCAAAGGTGTTATGTTTTTGATGTTATTTTTACCTCATGTTTTGACTGTAACATAATTTATTTGTTGTTTTGAAAAAGGAGTGTTCTTTCAAAGCTCTCAAACACCCCATGTGACTGAAAATCACATGAACAACTTCAAAAAAATCTTTCAATACTTCATTTCCACTATTAAATAATGTAAGGTTGATGGTAGGAGAGAATTATTAGATAACTAGTGTCTCTCTAATAGAAAGGTGCTTTGATATTGTGATTTAAATAGTATTCTTGAATTTTCAATGAAAATTTTTCTTGTAAATTATGGGTTAATAAAAGTTTTTATGGAACTTTAATTAAATAAGTAGCATGTAAGGTATCTACTCAAACAGGTGGTAGTGCATCCAATATAAGTAATTGATTTGTGACGAGAAACATGGTCTTGTACTGGACATTGAAATTCATACACTATTAGTCATCACTAGTTTAGATTTGATGGGTTTATTTTGATTAGAAACCACAAAGTATGAAGTCTTCCATTTTCTATAATATATTGTAAATTTTATATTTTTTGAGAAATTATGGCAAAAAATATGGTGTTTGACAATTTCTTGTATAGCAAATTCATCCTGCTTATAGTTATTGTGCATCTGGTTGCATTAACCCTCTAGGGCCATTCGTATCATATTTGATACAGTATTTCCCTATAAGGAAACATTTGGTATTCATTGACTGAGCAGTCAGTACTGCTTTCATTTGAAATTTATAAAATATTTCTCTTAAAAAATTTTTCAGGAAAATATTTCTTTCAAGGCTTGTTTTCATACTGTATCAAATATGATACGAATGGCCCTAGAGGGTTAAAATATGTTAATGTTTTGTTGTGTGCTATTCTTAATAATGGCATCATCTATTTTTTGTAAGAATAATTTTATTTGTTTATCAATGATGTAGTTGGGAAAATTATTGTTGGCTAATGTTTGTTTTATGTGTTTTAGTTCACTCAAAAATATTATTTAGAAGAAGGAATTTTGGTGTGCTCTATTTAAGAAGTTTGTTATTATTGCTATTTTATATCTTTCAGGGCATTGGCTATTATAGTTTAGAAGATGAGTTCTTACTGGTGGGTTATATATATATATATATATATATTCTGTGCCAAGAAGAAAAGTTAGAAATTATGCTATTCCCATACAAAAAACAAACTGTTAAATGAAAGAACGAAAATTATGACTAAATGCATCCACACTAAGAAATACCTCTTATGTTCATACAACCATGGATAAAAACGCCATAATTCATTTTAGTTTAAAATATTGCGTGTTCAAAAATTCCCTGCCACGTGAGTGTTCAAATAAAACACTGTTACAAGAGCGTTCTTAAAAAGAAAAACAGTAAAATCAGTTATTAAAAATCACCTGAAGACACCACTCATGGTAGAAACCTGGATAGCGGAATAACTCGTTTAAAAATTTTTTAATACAAATGTGCACTGGTCTAACCCTATTATGACCAAAAACTAAGTATTAAACAATCACTATATATATATATATATATATATATATATATATATATACAAACACACACACACAGTTGCATCTACTTATGTATATTATATACTTTCTGAAAGCTTGAGAAGGTTTTTTATTTTCCTAATTAAGAAAAAATAACTGATATCCTATGACAAGTGGGCAAAGGGAATACTGGAGGATCTATCTATGAGAACCGGTGTATTCAACGTGATATGCTTTACGCCATATCACTTTGAATACACCAGTTCTCGTTTGATCACCAAAGTTAAGCAATGTGAGCCTGGTCAGTACCTAGATGGGTGACCACTTGGGAATACAAGGTGCTGTAAGCGTATAGTGACGGATGTGCGTTGTGGTGCAGTGGATGTCAGCTTGGAAAGAGAAATCGGTGAGCCGAGTTTGAATTCCAGTTGAGTACCCTGTATTCACTTAAGCACTGGTACCCTTGGGAAACGTAATAATCTGTTACTTCCTTCCAGTTATGGGTTAAATAACAGGACAGGATGGGGCCTGGAGGCAACCCATCTAGTGTTGGTGTCACAATAAAAACACTCTATGAATTTCGCTATAAACTGTGCCAGGGTTCCAAATGCACAGGGAAGACTGGAGGAGTGTAGTGAGTTCTATCTCGGCCAAGGCCACAGGACGACGATTTATGAAACTTTAGAGTTAGGATGCAGAAGGTAACACCAATCATCTAAGGAACAGACTTTATATTTGTTTTAATTCATAGCACTTGACTTTTTCAACTTCCCTGGTAAGATTAAGGAAATCATAATAAAGTATTTTAACTCAGCTTTAATGAAATTCACTGTCAATGGTTACGCTACCAAATAGCAACCACTTGAGATTCCCTGCTTCTGTTTGTTTTGGTCATGGAGTTGATTTTACAAGACGCATCATCCACAGCCAAAGGAGTGATGACTAAAGAACAACTGGTCCTTCCCCCTTCTAGGGCTTTTATGGATGATAACACCATTCTCATCCCTTTTAAAATTGCTGCTGATGACCTATAACAAAAATAACATGATCTTTTCACATGGGCGAGAATGAAGGCAAAGATCGAGAAAAGTTGAAGTTGAAAAGTTAGAGGGTCTGTCAAGGGAATTCACTTCAAAATTGGTGATAAAACAATACCAACAGTAAAGGAAACGCCAGTAAAAAGCCTCAGACAGATGTATGAAATCCCACTGACCAATCGACATCGGGGTACAGAGGTCCAGAAAACAGCTTTAAGGGGACTAATTTTGATCAAAAAGAACCTATCTGCCTGGCAAAATTAAGGCATGGTGCTACCAATGTGGTCTATTACCTCACCTTTTGTGGCCTTTGCAAATTTATGAAATTGCACTATCTTGCACTGAGCAAGTGATCAATAAATATTTGTATAAGTGGCTTGGAGTTCCTCCTTGTTTTTCGAAAGTGAGGCTTTAAACCAACTCTGAACATCTGCAGCTCCCTATACCCTCATTGGTAGAAGAATTCAAGGATGGAAAGGTACACCTTCATATGGTGATGATAGACTCAGCTGATGATTGCATTAAGAGGGTGCATCTAGAGATTAAATCTGGTACAAAGTGCTCCGCTGCAGAGGCAACTCAAGAAGTGGAAACCAGCCTGCGAGTCAGAGATATTATGGGTGTGACTCAAAATGATCGAGCTGGATTGGGAAACACGATGGACAAGTTCTTCTCCAATGGGGAACTAAAGGGAAAGAAGCATATGGTAATGGAAGAAGTCAAAATGTTCGAAGAGGCGCATAGAATAGTCATTGCTGTTACTCAAACTAAACAATGTAAGTAAACAACCTGGAATGATATCGAAACCTATTAAACTTTCATGAAACTTGTTAATCACGATGGAGCCATTGGCAATATATTTTCTTCTTCGATCTACGTACGACCTTCTCCCAAATGAAACAAACCTCAAAATGTGGGGATACATACATACAGAGCTCTGTTTTTCGTGTAAAAAAGACCGAGGTACCTTGTGCCATATCCTTTCTGCTTGTCTACAATCACTCCGGTTCACTCTGTATGTATATATTGTTTTTTTTTTACCCTAATTGAAAGGTAAACCTTATGAGTGTTCCTTGGTTTCCAGTCATTTTATGAAGCAATCTCCTTCAAAAAATAAAAGGTGGATAACAAAATCTGGATATATGAAGCAAAGAAGAGAAGAGAAATACGAATGCCTAAGCTATAAATAAAAAATAAAAAAAATTGGAAAACCCATACACAAACCATAGCCGGATTGAGGTCATAAACAGACAGGAAATGGTTGATGGATAACGAAAATGACAGATTGGAGGAATGAAAAAAGATAAGGATTATTTGCAGATGTCTACTTAATTTTGATGGGATGGTAACAGTGCGGATTTGTTTGTGCGTACATACTTATGGATTTAGATGGGAATATGGCCAAGTGGTTCAAGCATTTCTAATTTTGACCACAGGACTCATGTTTGGATCTGCTTTAATACAGTATAACCCAGATATGAAACTCTGATATAAGAGAGATTTTCTCTGGTCCCAAATTAGAGCCTGTGGTAATGTATATAAAATGGACCAAACCCAAATATAAGAGAACTCTTATCCGGTTCTGACAACACTCTTATATCCGGGTTACACTGTAGTAAGTTTGATAAAGTCAAATTGGCACCTCGTCTAAAAAGTGACATAAAATCTGTTGTTAACTGGAGCAAGGAGTAGCATGTTAATTTTAATGTCTGAAAAATGAAATGCTTTCTTTTAATCATCTGAGAGAACCCTTTTTACATTCTTATTACTATGGCTGATGCTAACCTCCAGGAGAATGACTCATTGCACATTCTTGGCCTGACATTTTCAGTTGATATGAATAAAGTAAAAAAAAGCATATTGATTCAATTGCTAAGTACGCAGCTAAGAATGTAGGTTCACTATGTCGTGCAAGACAATTTTTCTTAGTAGAATTTATCTTGCATATTTATAAGTCTACCATTTTTCATCTTTTTGAATTTTGCAACCACATCTGGTCTAGTGCTCCTGCTATATATTTGAAGAATCTTGAAAAGAAGAATCTGCAATGTTATTTTTCTCATATTCTTTAGCATTTGGTAATCTTTTGCATCCTAGTGGCTTTATTCACTTACTTGGGGTGCAATGATTAAAAAAACTATCATCAATTTATTAAGCTGATAACTTCTTGATATTGGTATATGCAGAAATGATACCAGCATGTGACACCATTCAGAGAAGCCTGAAAACCATACCACAGATGACCCGAGCCTTCTAAGTGAAATTAGACAAACGAATCAATGAGTGTGCTATCCCAAAATGAAAAGTCATTATGATTGAAGGTTTCATATGTACTGGCTTCATATACATCAGGTGCATATTATGAATTCGTAATATGCGCCTAATGACTGCATAATGCATGAAACTCTGAGTCATGTCATTGATGTAGGACAATATATATATTTATTAATATATACATAATAGCTTTGTTTCTACTACACTGAGCACTGTTTTATTAACACCAGCATAACATTTTTATACATGTGTGTATTCTTATATATAAATTTATTAATTCACATAACTATTATATATATATATATATATATACACATATATATATGTGTTTTTGCTCTGCGTAACTGCCTTTTTGTTAACACTTTTTGGTTAGTTTAGTATCGAGCACTTTTCTTTCCTGGCGGTTCGTTCCGTTCGAGGGTTTTTTTCTTTACTGTGAAGAACCGTATGCATTGTCGGTCCTACGCAGTTTTCTTTTTTTCCCCTCTTCGTCCAAAGCTCTATAGCCGAGGACGATAACGGAGTTAGATTCTGCTGTTTATTCATAGTCTTTAAAAGTTTCTTGTGTAACATTTTAAGATTGGAATACGTACAGAGTCGGTTTTATTATTATTATTTATATATATATATATATATATATATATATATTATATTCACATAACTATTATATACACTTTGGGCGGTCATGTCTTGAAAAAGACATGACTGACTGGACAGAAAATTATCCTGCAGTAGGTTGCCATAACTTTCTGCAGTAGACTGCTTGCCAGCCAAGGCTATAGAACCCAATCTGTCTTTTTATTTAACCCATAACTGGGGGAAGAGATGGATTACTACCTTTCCTAAAAGTATTTGTGCATAAGTGAATGCAAGGAATCAAACTGGATTTGTCTTTCGAAGCCGACATCCACTGCACCACAGCATACATCCTACTTCATATAAGTACCTTTCACAAAAGATTGTGCACCCTTTCCTGAAAGTAATTTAGGTCTACTCAGCATAGTTTTAGTATAAGCCACAGACTGACTGTAGGCTTTGTAGAAATACAAATATGACTGATCAGGTATCTACAACAAGGATTAGTTAGTCACCCTAGCAGATGGCTATTCTTGGAAATGAGCATCCAGCAATTTCCATTATATATATATATATATATATATATACAGACCCTCACACTGATCTTGACACATGAGGCCCAAAAACCTCGAATCGAGTCAAGAGACTACTCACACAGATGATCTGATTATAATGTTGACAGCTTATGCAGATTGATTTGTTTTTTATGGTTTATCAACCCTTTTGTGGGTTTATTTAAAGCCTTAATATATATAGGGTTGTAATAATAATTTGTTTTTGCAAGTGAATATTGTATTAACAATTTTGGGCAGATGTTAATGATTTTTCCAGATACAATGCCTACTATTTAACCCATAGCTGTAAGGAAAAGAGATGAATTCGTACCTTTCCCAAGGATATTTTAACATTAGGGAATTCAATGAGCCTGACTAGAATTCAAACATGGCTCCTCAATTTATTCTAAACCACAATTCAATACCCCCACCCACACATCCATGGCTTTTGTAAAGCCAGCTACACTTTTTGGAAAAAATAACAGAATTCCAGAAAGTCTCCAAACAGTTCTCCATAGCAGGAAGAAAATACTCAACACTAGAAAAACCCAATTTTTCTATAACCAAATTATCATCATCATCATCATCATCATCAGCCATGTAGTTCCCTGTTCTTTACAAGTCTCCTCCACACTTCTATCTCTGGCATAACCAATTTGAGCTCATATAATGTTTCAACCCAAGTGTTCATGAGCAGGATAGTGGGGAAAGTTGTTGCTGGCCTCCCTTAATATTGTTAGCCATGCATTGGGTCCCAAAACATTGCAGTTGAGGCTGGTTCATTGTGTCAAAACAGATGGCTAGCAGCACACATTCTTCTTGAGACACCTTCAAGAAATTGCCACACAGGTCCTCATTAGACATATGGTCTTTCCAACCTACATTGAGATTTTGTTGCAATAGTTTAGTATAAACTAGCAGTATAGCCTGGTATTGCTCGGGTGTAATGAAAGCTTTAAAACTAATCCTTGGTCTTGGAGCTCAGAATCAGCCTAAAGAATATTTGTGTGAAGTTTGGTGAGAATCGGATAAAAATTGTGGATTTGTATAAGGGGCATACAAACACATATATATATATATATATAATCGATTTTCTGCACTATTGTAAGAACTGCAACCTTAAAACTTCTGAATATCGTTTCTTATGTCTTTGTCTATGAGTGTATCAAATTTGATTAAAATCAGACCACTCCTTCTATAATTTGATTTTTTCTATTATCAATTTTTGATATTTATCAAGGGTACCTTGACACAGTCAGTTAAGTGCCATACGTGATACACGCTTGGGCGATCATGTCTCTTTTGAGACATGACTGACTGGGCAGAAGGTTATCCCGCAGTAGGTTGCCATTGCTTTCTACGGTAGACTGGTTGCCGACCAAGGCTATAGAACCCAGTCTGTCCTGCTATTTAACCCATAACTGGAAGGAATAGACGGATTAATACCTTTCCCAAGGGTATTTGCGCGTAAGTAAATACAATGGATTCAGCTGGAATTTGAACTCGGCTACCCGGTTTCTCGTCCCGAGCCGATATCCACTGTACCACAACGCACATCCTAGTTGAATTCCTCGCATTCACTTACGCGCAAATACCCTTGGGAAAGGTATTAATCCGTCTCTTCCTTCCAATTATGGGTTAAATAACAGGACAGATTGGGTTCTATAGCCTTGGTCGGCAACCAGTTTACCGCAGAAAGCAATGGCAACCTACTGCGGGATAATGTTCTACCCAGTCAGTCATGTCTCTTTGGAGACATGATCGCCCAAAGTGTGTATCGCGCATGGTACTTAACTGACTGACCTTGACACAAAATCTAGTTTAGAACATTTGCAGACGCTTATAGTATAACTGTGTAAATTTTCAAGAAAACCGGTTCAGCCGTTTCAGAGTCAAAAGGGGGACACACGCACATACACAAAGTTCCATTTATAAATAAGTTTAGATAGATATTGTCTTTGTTTTTCTCCGCCGATATTTTCATCATCCATGTCTGAGCCAAAGATGAGAACCGAAGTAATTTATTAAGGATTAAAATTAGGGAATAATTAATTAGGGAATATTTTTTTCAGATATTACATTTGAAAAGGTATGTAAAATATAACTCATTTTTTCGGTTTTAATTAGTTTTTATAAAGTAAATTGTAAATTGTCAAATTATTTTTTATAAGAATGTTTTAGAATGTCGATTTACTTTATTAAAAATAAATAAAAACAAAAATCTACTTCAATTTGTTGATGCAAATCAAAAAACACAAAGAAAAATGAAGTAGTTTTCCTCTCAACTTCATGGATTGATTTCTTAAAGGTGTTATTTAACTCATTAAGAAGTGGTGTAGTTTTTCTCATTTCTTTTACACAAAATAAAATTAATCATGAGTATAGCAACAATATTTTAAAATGTCAATAGCAACCAGATTTTAAAATACCTAAATTGTCATTTTTATTTAGATTACAGTTTTAACAGAATGTTTTAAAACATGTAAATTTAATTATTTAAAAAAATGTTTTTACAAATATAAATAAAGTTATTTCCCTTAGATAACATTAATTAATTAACAGAGTACATTTCATGCACATTTCCAAAAACAGAAAAATTCACAACTTTCGTTTACATTCATTTTTGTCTTAGCAATTTACCTCGAAAGATGATCTTGGATGAGACTGAAAGTACTCAAGACAATAAAAGGAATGAGAAAAATTACAGTACCTTCCT
The DNA here is from genome assembly GCA_037127315.1 of Ascarosepion bandense. NCBI lineage: Eukaryota > Metazoa > Mollusca > Cephalopoda > Sepiida > Sepiidae > Ascarosepion > Ascarosepion bandense. The sequence goes on from JBBBDQ010000900.1 coordinate 2,692,826, forward strand.
TAATGAGTTTGAGTTTTGTTTAACAGCAGATCAACCTGTGGGTTATTTAATGCCAAAAAGGTGGGGAATTAAGGTTTTGTTTTTTTAATGTTCTGTTATATTGAGAAAGTTGATTTTATCAGATTTTGATGAAATTTTTTTTTTTTTAGAAATCTGAAAATGTCTTTTAGTTTTGTATTCAAAAGTTTATTGCTGGAAATATTTTTTTTCCTTCAAAAATGTATTGTTGATAAAATTTTTCCTTCAAAAATGTACATTTGTATATAAAAGTATGTTTTTATATATATATATATATATATATATATATATATATATATTTCTATAAAAGTCTGTTTTTATAATTTCATAGTGTTTTGACTGCAGTTTGGGGGTTAATTATTTGCCCATAGCTGGGACCTTAACAGGTGTAGTGGACTTGAGAACTACAGCAATTTTTGTTTTTAATTATTTTTAATAAAGTAAATTGCAAGCTTCCAATCAGAGTCCTTACTGCCGGATGTAGTTTACCGTCATACCTAGGGCACTTCCTTAATGAGTTTAATAATAGCATTGATAAATTCATCAGTGAATTCAAGAGGATTAAAATAAAAATAAATATATCTAATATGTCTAGATTATTCAACCAAATATACTTGAATGAGGATATGCTACCAATCAATAAATAAATGTATACGTACAAATGAATATGTTAGACTCCATATTATTCAAAGATCTAAAAATATAATCATATAATAATTCTGCTTGTTCTTTCCTTAGTTAGTTACTTAGTTCCTCCATCCGTTACACCACTGAAGAAAGATAACACACTTACTCTCTACACAAGCTTTTCCTTCCCCTCTATCTTTTTATAATCTATAACCGCTACTCTCCTCAGCCTTTCTCTCACATTTGCCAAATGGAAGGGTAGTAAAGAGTGAGAGAGTAGGAGGAGAGAGCCTATAGCATTACCTTATCAGTAGCAGTTTAAGCTGGTGGTTGTAGCGCGTGTGTATATGTGTGTGTACTGTACAATATAGTAAATTTTGGTAGGTTTGTTGTCCTATTCCGCGACCTAAAAATGAAATTTATGGCCTCTACACCCTTGGCCATTACTCAGTTGGTCTTTTCTGTTTACAATGGACACAGCAGACATGATTTTTCAGTCATTAAAAAAAAAAAAAAATTTCTTTTTCAAAATCTCTCACAAAATAGCGTACAGTATTTTGGTTATGGTCCGTGCATACGCCGCTTAATATAAGATTACAGTAAAGTAGCTTCTATGAACATTACTTTTACAGATATTTTTTATAAAATTACACACTGTGTTATCATTATCGTATTATCCAATACCTTTATGTTTAAGACATTACTATCATTTGTAGCATGACAAAGTAAAATTTCTCCAATAAATCATAATTATCCTTCTGTGGAAATTCCACAGGTTCCACTAGTTAATAATATTACTGTAAATTCTGCAGAGACTGAAAGATGGTTTTCTGTGATGAACATGATTTCTTCATTTAGAATAAATTGTCTTAAAACTAAAAATATTGCAAATCTTCTAGTCATAAATTTGATATATTTTTCATTGGATCTTCGGGACTGCAGCAATTCATTTCAATTCTTCCTAAGAAGCCATAATACAGCTGATAACACTAGAGTCAAAAAGTATCATACTTCTAAACAAAAATATGATGATAACAGAATTTCAATCCGGAAATAAATAAATGTTTTCTATTAAATTGTTAAATGGTTTTATTCTTTTTGATGCAATAATGTGATTTGTTTCTGTTCTTAGATTAGGATGCCATTACAGAAATATACATATTATCCTGCGTTGATGGCATGACTTGGAGTTTCATGTGTTGCACAATCATCAGGTGCATATTATGAATTCGTAATATGCACCTAATGACTGTATAACGCATGAAACTCTGAGTCATGTCATTGATGTAGGACAATATATATATTTATTAATATATACATAATAGCTTTGTTTCTACTACACTGAGCACTGTTTTATTAACACCAGCATAACATTTTTATACATGTGTGTATTCTTATATATAAATTTATTAATTCACATAACTATTATATATATATATATATACATATGGAAAGATCTGGAGATTTAAGAAATGGATTAACAACCGACAATTTATTTGTTTAAACATTATTTTTAAGATATTCAGATATGAGTAGATACTGTTTTTAATTAAATATAAATATGCTGTTTAATTAAAAACAGTGTCTCTACTCAAATATGAGTATCTATTAAAAATAATGTTCAAACAAACATATATATTCTAGAGACCATCTATTTTTCATTAATATGATTTCATAAAAATAAAATAAACATACTGTTGTAAAGCGATAAAAATCTGTTGGGTGAATAAATAAAAAAATCCATTATTTCTTTTGAATAGATAGATAGATAGGTATGAACAGAATGAAATAGATAGATAGATAGATAGATAGATAGATAGATAAGTGAATGAATGAATGATAGATAGATAGATAGATAGATAGATAGATAGATAGATAGATACACAGAAAATTAAATAGATAGATAGATAGATAGATAGATAGATAGATAGATAGATAGATATGAACAGAATGAAATAGATAGATAGATATGAACAGAATGAAATAGATAGATAGAGAGATATGAATGAATGAAATAGATAGACAGAGAGATATGAACAGAATGAAATAGATAGATAGAGAGATAATGAATGAAATAGATAGATAGAGAGATATGAACAGAATGAAATAGATAGATAGAGAGATATGAACAGAAATGAAATAGATAGATAGAGAGATATGAATGAATGAAATAGATAGATAGAGAGACAGTGAACAGAATGAAATAGATAGATAGAGATATGAATGAATGAAATAGATAGATAGAGAGATATGAATGAATGAAATAGATAGATAGAGAGATATGAATGAATGAAATAGATAGATAGAGAGATATGAATGAATGAAATAGATAGATAGAGAGATATGAATGAATGAAATAGATAGATAGAGATATGAACAGAATGAAATAGATAGATAGATAGATATGAACAGAATGAAATAGATAGATAGATAGATATGAACAGAATGAAACAGATAGATAGATAGATATGAACAGAATGAAATAGATAGATAGATAGATATGAATGAATGAAATAGATAGATAGATAGATAGATATGAACAGAATGAAATAGATAGATAGATAGATAGATACATAGAATGAAATAGATAGATAGATAGATAGATATGAACAGAATGAAATAGATAGATAGATAGATATGAATGAAATGAAATAGATAGATAGATAGATATGAACAGAAGGAAATAGATAGATAGATAGATATGAACAGAATGAAATAGATAGATAGATAGATATGAACAGAATGAAATAGATAGATAGATATGAACAGAATGAAATAGATAGATAGATAGATATGAACAGAATGAAATAGATAGATAGATAGATAGATAGATAGATAGATAGATAGATAGATAGATAGGTGGAGAAAAAGAGAAGAGTAGACAAATATACAACTGGCTTGAAAACTAGCAGTAACAATGGGCTTTCTGAAATATTTTTCTAAAAGGAAGTGAGAGAAAAGTTTAACAGGAAATGATAGAATTAGTGAACAGGAAAGAAAGTATGTGTGTGTGTGGCACTCATACATGCACCTACATACACACATGTATTTTATATATGAAGTGCTACACAAAAGTTCAAGGAATTTGAACAGTATGCAGGAACTGAATGCTTTTTACCACTACTATTTATGAGCAGACAACTTTGAAGAGTCAATGGAAACTATGTTTTACAGTAATTCTTTTGATTGACAGTTCCACACTAACTAAAAAAGAATTTGTTAACATACAACTTAGTTACATTTAGACATTTCAACTGTAAAATGATGAGACCTTGCCACCAATCTAGTCAGTAACTTAAGTGCCATACGTGATACATGCTTGGGCAATCATGTCTCGAAAAAGACATGACTGACTGGGTAAAAGATTATTGCGTAAATCTAGTACTGCGTAAATCTAGTAATGAAGTCTATGTACCATAGAAGAAAGTTCATCAGGAGAATTATCAAGAAATTAAACCGCCAGCTCAGGACCAATAACACTGCAGATTCTTCACTGCAGATATATATATATATATATATATTTTAATCATTTCAGCCTAAGCAAGGTGGGAATACCACTAGTACGTAGTGGGGGGTACATGGAGTGAAACTGATAGAAAAGACTGAGTATAAGAAGAATTGAGGAAAGGACAAAAGATGAATGGCATTCAAAAAGATGGCAACTGATGTTGCATTTAAATTTAAATTTAAATTTTAAATTTAAATTTAAATTTAAATTTAAATTTTAAATTTTAAATTTAAATTTAAATTTTAAATTTTAAATTTAAATTTTTGAAGACTGTATTTATCAGAGAAATAAGTAAACAGAAGAGAGTTCCACAGGTGGGAAGTGCAAGAAAAGAAACTCTTGGAGTAGAAGTGGCAGTTGCATTTAGTTATTTCAACTACATAGGGGAAGGTAAAGAGAAGGAGTGGATAGACATAGGGAATGTCAGGAGAAAGGTGACAGATGAGTAAGGATAGCGAGGATGAGGGTCGGGCAGATGGGAAGAGTGCTTGATAGAATGGGAGCAGGTTAGTGTGTTAAGAGGTGTGTATTGACCTTACATTTAAACTCCTGGAGATTGTAGTCGTCGGGGAAGCAATCGTTTGGAAGAGAATTCCACAGTCGGGAAGTGCGAGGAAAGAAACTGTTGGAGTAGAAGTTACGGCTTCATGTAGTAAGAGCAACAGGGGAAAAAGCTCATCAGAGCCGTTTCCATGAAAATATTTGTAGAAAAGACAGAGGGAAGCCAGATTGCATTGGTGAGAAAGTGACTCAAGATGCCAAATCAGGATTCATTACATTACAAATATTTTAGATCTTTTCAAGAATCTTGAGATAAATAACAGGAGCAACAGACTAGATATGGCAGATAGTAATCAACATATGGGTGAATAGTAGATTTGTAAATGTGCAAGACAGACCTTGACGAGAAAGATTTTCTGGCACAACACAGCTATTGATTCAGTGTAGTTACTCTGCTTTGAGTCAGAGAAAACCATGAGAGCCAAGAAAGTGCAGTGTGTTGTTCCCCCCAGGAGTTGAGTGTCAGCCATTCTGGTGGCAGGCGAAAAGTCTCTCTATGATCATTAAATGAGAGCAATTTTGTTTTGGAGGTGTTACGGTCCTGGGCATGACAGTAAACTGCATCCAGCAGCAAGGCCTCTGATTGGGAGGTTGTGAGGAACATGGGACCACCTCTTAATTGCTGCTGTTCCCAAGTCTACGTTAATCCGGAGTGGTAGCACCTGTTAGGGGTCCCAGCTATAGTTAACCCCCAAGCAAAGGTCAAAACACTATGAAAGTATAAAAACACACTTTTATAGAAATATATTCATAAAAATAGACTTTTATAGAAAAATATACATTTTTGAAGGAAAAATTTTACCAACAATACATTCTTGAAGAAAAAATTATTCTCAGCAAAATATTTTTGAATACAAGACTAGAAGACATTTTCAGTTTTCTAAAATAAAAAAGAATAAAAACAAAAACTTTTCATTAAAGTCTGACTAAATCAACCTTCTCACTATAATCGAACATTTAAAAAAACCTTAAAACCCCACTTTTTTGGCATTAAGTAACCCACAGAGATTGATATGCCATTAAACAAAACTCAAACTCAAAAAATTGGAGGTGTTTCAATTTATATAATAAGAGAATACCAAAATTCAAAAACTAATATGTGTTTTTTATTAATTCAAGATCAAATGTACAGATAAAATAGCTGGATTATTACAAATGACTCCATAATGAGATCAATACATGCACAGGATCTAAAATAAAGGTTTTATTAACAGTACTCAGGTCATATGTTAATAAAAGACATGTCCTCAGACATTAATACAGTACACTTTTTTTTTTTTAATAATTTCACCCCAAGCAAGTCAGTAAAGACACAAGACATAACTGATTGTGAAACGATATGAGAAAAAGAAAAATATCATCAAAGAGAAAGAACAATAAAAGAATCAGTCAGTTAAGTGCCATATGTGATACACACTTGGGCAATCATGTCTCAAAAGAGACATGACTGACTGGGCAGAAGATTATCCTGCAGTAGGTTGCCATTGCTTTTTGTGGTAGACTGGTTGCTATAGAACCCAATCTGTTCTGCTATTTAACCCATAAGTGGAGGGAGAGATGGATTAATATCTTTCCCAAGGGTATTTGCACGTAAGCAAGTGCAAGGAATTCAACTGGAATTCAAACTCGGCATCCCGATCTCTCATTCTGAGTCGATATCCACTGCACCACAACAAAAGAATAGGCATTAAGAAAACAAGAGATAACAACTGACGTTGCATTTAAATTTTTAAAAGTTAAAGTTGACTGGAAAACAAGAGGCCAAACAAGAGTTCCACAATTGAGAAGTGTAAGAAAAACTTTCAGCATATGGATATATCTAGGAATTTCAGCTGTAAAATGATGAAACCTAGCTGCCAATCTAGTACTGCACTTCAATTTATAAAGTCTAGGTACCATAGAGTAAAGCTCATCAGAACAATTACTGTGAAAATATTTATTGAAAAAGCACAGGGAAAATATGTTATGTGCATGAAAAAATGATTTAAGCCAAGATGTGAGGACTGATAGCATTGCTGATTCTTCTTTGGAGTTTATCAAGAATCTTTAAATACATCAAAGGTGTGCCAGACCAGATGTGGCAGCAATGAAGTTACCCAGATCAACAGACACATGAAGAAGGCTGGAAAATAATAATTATTGGTGACAATAATACCAAACATAAGAACATTGTCAGAATGTAAATAGTCAACTTTTTTTTCTTAAAACTTTAAAGTGCTAAATTTTGAACAATAGACCTATTAACATACAGTCTGGGCTTTAACCACAGCACCATCCACAGTTTTCATAAATGAAAAACTGAATAGTTATTTCAATAGTATCAGTGAAAATATGCACATAACAGTTCGTTTGAAACTTAGATCTTGTGCCCATCAATTCTGGACAATTACTGAGATTGTCTTGCCACTGTTTTCAATAAAGTTTTGTTACACCAACAATGGAACTGGAAAAAAACTAGTGCACTTGAACAATAGTTCACCAAGCTTAAAAACTAAATGTAATTATTGTGTCCCCTAGCTAAAAAGGAACAAATATCAAGATGGAGTGGGTCATATGCATTTAGTCTTTTGTGATTATCCATTTAGTCCATCAAGAAAAGATGTAATTATCTATCATGTAGGTTGTCAAATAATGATGACCGAGATGCAGATGTTAAAAATAGTGCATGGAATAGAAATGAAACGGCAGCATTTTAATTCAATTTATTTTTTAATTAATGACAGCCCAGGATGATCTTATTCTGTGTACAGTGTCCCTTCAGGCTGTGGGTTATTCATGGCTTTCTACAATTTTTTCCTTTTGATATATATATTTTCCATTTGTAAATGAGTTATTACGCGACCTAGGTTTCTACCATGAGTGGTGTCTTCACGTGATTTTCAATAACTGATTTTACCTTTCTTTTTATGAACCCTCACATAACACTTTTTTAGTATGGTCACACTTAGTCACAATTTCCGTTCATTCATTCAATAGTTCGTTTTTGTTTGGGAATAGCATAATCTCTAACTTTTCTTCCTGGCACATAACCAAAAACTAAGTAATTAAACAATCAAAATATATAAATATATATATATATATATATAGTGTGTGTGTATATAAGGAGAAAATGTTTTTAAGGCAAATAATAGTGCTTAGAGTAATTATATATATATATAGTCCTACGTCAATAGCAAAACTTTGAGTTTTATGCATTATGCAATCATCAGGTGCATGTTACAAAGTTTGTAATATGCAGTAGATGATTGCGTAATGCATGAAACTCAGTTTTGCCATCAACATAGGACAATATGTATGTTTATTAATATATATATATAATAGCTCTGTTCATACTACATTGAGTACTGTTTTATCAACACCTGAATAATATTATCATACATGTTTGTATCTTTATATGTATATTCATTAATTCATATAACGATATAAGTGTTATAGTGGAACATCCTGCCATCCCCAAGAATAGAATGCTTTACTTTATAAAAGACAGTAACGAGCGGTATGAATGGAAAAGGTCTTAGACGAAGACATTCACTATTCGATAGTCGATTCTGCTCCAACCCGTGGCTTGCCTATATGTGTATTATTGTTTATTGTACCTTAGTATAATAAATCTGTATTTCTTATTCGTGGTGTGGAATTCCATTCTTCAACTGATCGTTTTATCTTGTATTCCTTTTCGGGATATATCAATAAGTTTCATTAGAGACAACTGACAAGGTACTGTGATTAAGCTTTTTTTTTTCTTGTTTTCATATAAATCTTTATTTATAGGTCACAGTGGATATCCGAGTTTATGTATTTTAACATTTTTATATAGATACCCTGGTTGGTAATGTCCAATGATTTTGTTGATTTTCAAAAGACCCTACATCACCACTGTTTAATGTAATAATTTGTCAGATCCTTTTAGAGTATTCAAGATGTTTTTGTTTATTTTAATAAATTTAGATCGGTCATCAATGATTTATTTTTTTTATAATAATCCATTTTGTCCAAAACTATGTGTAATCTTTAACAGCTTATCTGATGACAATATTAGAATTGCTTTTTTTTAATTCTTTTGCAGCAGTTTTGAGATTTGTTATGAATGTTTATATTGGCCATAACACTACATGCCTATCAAGAAGACCCATATTACATCTCTCTGACCATAGCAGAAATAACTTGAAGAAAATACAACTATAATAGCCACATCCACAAGTGAAAAAAAAGACTAAAAGTAATGGCAGCACTAATAATAAAAATGTAAAAATCAACATTCAATAACATCAACTATAAACAAGGCCACAATGTGCTGACTGTATTTGGAAAATAAAACATTCATATTACTCTAGATCAGTCAGTTAAGTGTCATACATGATACACACTTGGGCAATCATATCTTGAAAAAGAGACATGACAGACCGTAGTAGGTTGCCATTGCTTTCTGCGGTAGACTGGTTACCGACCAAGGCTACAGAACCCAATCTGTCCTATTATTTAACCCATAACTGGAGAGAAGAGATGGATTAATACCTTTCCCAAGGGTATTTGCAAGTAAGTGAATGCAAGGAATTCGACTGGAATTCAAACTCGGCTTCCCGATTTCTCATTCCGAGCCAATATCCACTGCACCACAATGCACATCCTTTGGACACACATAACTCTAGATACATAGATAAAAAAATTTAAAAATTCATACATTCAGTTAAAAATAACAGTCCTGCTTGATAATAGTTAAAGAATGGCCAAAAGCACTTTGGATATGCAGAAGATTTTGACAATTTTTACACACTTTATGTCCAGAACAGAAAACATTTTTTTTTAAAGTTTAATTGCAATACTTTGTCAGTCGTCTTCAATGAAACTTGTATAGCAGAGAGGTTGCTGCAAAAATACAAATAAAAAATATACAGGATGCGATGGGTAAATTGTCACCATTTTATATTTTTAATTTTGCATGTGCATGTTGTTATTGATATTGTTGACTGCACAGTATCATAAGGTCAGTTGGGCACCATCTGTGAGAAAAAGACCACAATGATGCAATTCCCTCCCCCAGGAATTTGGAAACAGCATGCTGTACTGCTTGGCATTTGCACTAAGAGCTCTAATATGAGCATTTTGGTGCATCAATCTGAGGACAGTGCTGAGGATTTGAAAAGAGTTGGATGATATCTCTAGTCAACACCATGATATTTGGAGTGATCACTTGTGATGGCAACGTTATGCCTCCATTCATCTTCTGACAGTGCTTTCAGAAAGTGGCTGCTGAAAGACCCTATATCTAGCAACAGGACTCTGCACCATGTCACACAAGATAGAGAACCCAGTCATTGCTGTCAGACAATTTCTGTAATCACATCACCCCTTACATCCAGCCACCTAAACTCCCCAGACTGCAGCCCCTTGATTATTATGTGTTGGCCCCAATTGAGCGAGAGACCAACAAAACTCCTTAAAATACCAAAGATGGACCGAAGACAAGGAGTATTCACTGATTTAAACAAGGAGAATGTCAAGAGCAGATGCAGAAGATTCCAAAGTTGTCTGGAGGCCATGGTTAAAGCCAATAGCAATTTTATTGAATAAATTTACTCTTTAGTGTTTCTAGTTATATTTCTGTAATTTAAAATCTATCGCATTCTGTTATCACAAATATTACTCAAAACTAATCAGTCAGATTTTTATAAACACACACATGTAAATAATACTGCTACTACTAAAAAAAAACAACTTGCCAGTAGACCTAACACCTTAGACAAGAAAAAAAATCGCAGTAAAGTGCTCACTGCCCAGATTAGCTAGACAGAGCAAAAAACGTTTCACGTCAACACTTAACAAAAGACTGCCAAAGTTGTTACCTGAGTTTGTGAAAGTATGAAACTTGAGAAAAACAATCAGGCTGTCCTTTGTTATATATATGCTTCATATCTAATAGTTTTAATTTATCTAAACTTATTTATAAATGGAACTTTGTCTGTGTGTGTGTGTATGTATGTGTGTGTCCATTATCTACAGACTCCAAAATGGCTGAACCGATTTTCTTGAAGATTTACACAGTTGTACTATAAGCGTCTGCAAGTGTTCTTAGATAGGTTTTGTGTCAAGGTACCCCCGATAAATATCAAAAATCGATAATCGAAAATATCGGGTTATAGAAGGAGTGGTCCGATTTTAATAAAATTTGATACACTCATAGACAAAGACATAAGAAACGATATTAAGAAGTTTCAAGGTTGCAGTTCTTACAATAGTGCAGAAAATTGATTATATATATATAAAAAAGGCAAGATGCTTGTGTGTGTGTGTCTGTTTATCTGCCTGTATGTCTGTATTTTTTTCAGTCCTTTTATTTTAGTTTTTGATTCAGGTTTGGCTCAAAGTAGATATAATTGTAGTTCTTAGTCTCAGCCATCATACCATTTACTCAGAGGACTTATTTAGCCTTCAAAATTCAGTTTACGACAAAATAAAACTTATTTGATATCGATACCAGGAAATCAAAATTTGACTTACATCCATTCATTATTCTTTCAGTCTACAGTTTTGCTTTAACTGGAAACAACTCTTACTTTTTAGTCTTTCGTGCCAACATCCAAAGAGTCTGAGCTCCAGGACCATGGATTAGTTTTGAAGCTTTCATTACACCCGAACAAAGGGCTATACTGCTAGTATATATATATATATTTTAATCCTTTTACCTCAAGCAAGACAATAAAGCCACTACTAAAATAATAAAAGAGCAAAACATTAAGACAGAATATCACAATTGACATTCCATTTAAATTTTTGAAAATCAAAATTAACTGAAAAGCAAGAGGCCAGAAAAGACATCCATTGTAGTGGGGAAAAGAAATTAAGAATTAAAATCAACCTTCTTCTTCACTTTTACAAAAATTCACAATGACATGTGAAATCCTGGCTTTTCCTAAATAGATAAAGAATTGACCATGTGTTTAAAGAAAAAACTTGCAAGACCAAAAGGGACTTCACGATCCAGTGTGAAAAATCTGAATACTTTAAAAGTCCCAAAAGTCAGCCTCAATCAGTCAGTCAGATGGAAGCCTCAAGACCAAACAACTAAAATGTAAGTTCAACTTCAAATCAACTGGGAGATAAAGTCAGGTCACACCTTGTTCACTTTCTCTTTCCTTCTCATTTGCTGATTACTTTTACTTCTTCTCCATTCAAAGTCATTCCTACTGAATAGATATATACATACGTACGTTCGCATATACTCTTTCAACAATTACTACTATGAACATTTTCTACAAATCTTGATACCTTTAACTTTCTCATTGAACATTAATTTCTCCAAATTCTTGTTATTCCTTCCTTTTAATAAATTTCTATTTTAACATGAAAAATGTATATTTTATTCTTACACTATTATTCCACACAATTCCACGCATTCCAACCTGCTGACAACCAACCTTCTGATGAAAACCTTCCAATAATAACATTCTGGTAATTCTGGATAAAACTTGTAAGCTGTAGGGAGTTCAGTTAAGTATGACACAAGGCCAAATCAAACATTAACCATCTCCCCAAAGCTATACCATAAGTGATCCATGTGATAGAAGAAACTGTTACCATGGAATTTATGGTTACATCCAGCCATTTCAACTTTAAAAGGATGAGACCTTACTGCCAATCTAGTACTGTACTTAAAGACACAAAGACTAAGTACCATAAATGAACATTTATCAGAACAATTACCATGAAAGTATTTATAAAAAAGGCAAAAGTAAGCTACATTACAGCTGTGGGGAGTAAAAATTATTGCTAAAAATTCATATACTTTCTCACTGATATTTTTAAAATTAGTGTTGTGTCTTATATTTTGGCCGAGCCAAGTAACTTCAGTACACAAATATGAAAATGCCACCTTAATACAAATTCAATTACTTTTGTCTGCAACCAATTAAACCCACTACTTGGTTGTACAAATGTACATTTGCTTGAAAAACCTAAGTTAGGAATATGCTTACACTTTACACTGTAATATTTAAAGAGTTGTAATTTTTGTCTGGCTAGAGTCTATAGAAAATGTGCAAAAAATACAGAACACTTTTTTAAAAGTGTATAAAAATGCAAAACACTAAAGAAAGTGTACAAAGAACATGAAACAGTCTATAAAAAGTGTATCAAAAATACTGAACATTCTATAGAAAGTGTATCAAAAATACTGAACAGTCTATAGAAAGTGTATCAAAAATACTGAACAGTCTATAGAAAGTGTATCAAAAATACTGAACAGTCTATAGAAAGTGTATCAAAAATACTGAACAGTCTATAGAAAGTGTATCAAAAATACTGAACAGTCTATAGAAAGTGTATCAAAAATACTGAACAGTCTATAGAAAGTGTATCAAAAATACTGAACAGTCTATAGAAAGTGTATCAAAAATACTGAACAGTCTATAGAAAGTGTATCAAAAATACTGAACAGTCTATAGAAAGTGTATCAAAAATACTGAACAGTCTATAGAAAGTGTATCAAAAATACTGAACAGTCTATAGAAAGTGTATCAAAAATACTAAACAGTCTATAAAAAGTGTATCAAAAATACTGAACAGTCTATAAAAAGTGTATCAAAAATACTGAACAGTCTATAAAAAGTGTATCAAAAATACTGAACAGTCTATAAAAAGTCTATCAAAAATACTGTCTTGGCTGTGTATTAATTACTTTTTTATTTTACTAATTTTAACCCGATACATACCCTAAGGGCCACTTGGTGTAGAAGGTTACTGAATGAGGTGCATAATATGAAATTAAAGAAAGTAAGAAATTAAGCTTATGGAAAAGAGATATCAAGAGATCCAAGATTTTAATAAGATATCATTGTCATGTTTATGGAAGCATCCATGCAGGAGTCTGTTTCACTTGAATAATTTCAGAGAGACAAATTCTTTACTCGAGCAAACTCACAGAAAATATCTTGTTTGAGCAATTCTGAAATATTATTTGCCAACTACACAGAGAAAATATGACTTAAGATCAATTTAGTGTGTGCAACTAATGACAAAAATCCCCACAGCCACTTTTGAAGGCATTACTCTGAGGCAGGAAATGTTGTAAGGTCAAGGAGACCCCACCCTTTTAACTACACTCATAGCTGGAATTTTTAGGGTTCAGGAATGCTTCAGTTTATGCTCTGACTCACACAAAAACAATGCAAAACTGATCCATGCCCAAAAATATTAAGGAAACAATAGCTTTATCAACTCTATATAAAAATCAACAGGATTTTAATATAGTTAGTCAAAGACAAATTGAGTAAGTTCCTGATAATTTTCTAGAATGATGTACAAGAAGATTATTAAACAGGATCTATATATATATATATATAATTATCTATGATGGATTCTTCAGTATATGCATTTTGATTGTTATGACATTTCATGCTTAAAACCATATCTCTGTTTAAATTTCTGGGATGAGAAGTTATCATTATTTACACTATTAATATTAATATTAATATTAATATTAATATAATATATTAATTAATATATTAATATTAATATTAATATTAATTTCTGGGATGAGAAGTTATCATTATTTACACTATTTATACTTGGACTATTGTTCCCATTGCAAACATGAACTTTTGTGTCTACAAAAAAAACAAAAAAACAAACAACAACATGGAGGTTTAAAAGAACTGTTTTTCCCATAATGTTTTTTTTTAACCACTCTTCGGAAATATTTGTTTTAAAAAGCAATGATTAGAATTGTAATAAAACCTAAACACATATTGAAAGTGAATTTATATATTTATTTTAATTCTTGAGAATTTAAAACCAAAATATTAAACATTATTTATTAAATTGTTTATTTACAAGAATAATAATATATTTACAACATTCTAAAAACTAAGACAATTGCATACTAATGCAAAGTAATATCTATCAGCTACTACTTTATAAAGAAAAACACACAAAATTTTTTATTCATAAAATTAACAAATATGAACTAAATTATTAAAATACTAGCAGTATAGCCCTGCGGTAATGAAGGCTTTAAAACTAATCCATGGTCCTGGAGCTCAGACTCTTTGGACGTTGGCACAAAAGACTAAAAAGCAATAGTTGTTTCCAGTTAAAGCGAAACCGTATACTGAAAGAAAAATGAATGGATGTAAGTCAAATTTTGATTCCCTGGTATCGATATCAAATTTTATGCTCTATTGTAAGAACTGTAACCTTGAAACTTCTGAATATTATTTCTTATGTTCTTGTCTATGAGTGTATCAAATTTGATTAAAATCGGACCACTCCTTCTATAACACGATTTTTTTTATTATCGTTTTTCGATATTTATCGGGGGTACCTCGACACAAAACCTAGCTAAGAACACTCACAGATGCTTATAGTACAACTGTGTAAATTTTGAAGAAAATCAGTTCAGCCATTTCAGAGTCTATAGGTAACAGACACACACACAAAGTTCCATTTATAAATAAGTTTAGATTTAGATTGGATTAGATTAGATTAGATTAGATTAGATGTGAAGCAACTATAAGTAAATCCTTATTGTTTATTATTTTATGAAGTTTGAATCGATTGGCAATAAGATGATGTTTTGCTAACCATTCCAATAAAAACTATAATGAATAAATAGCATTTATTATTTTTATTGTCAATTCTGAAGAACAAAGAAAATGTATAAATTCACTTTCATACACTTAGGCTCTATTAAAATTATAATCACACTTTTTGTCTTAATTAGGTGTATATGGATCTAGGTAACCTACTGCAAAATTCTGAACTGAAACATTTATTTAATCTACAGAGGGTGGTAGATTGTTCTCGTTCCACTGCCAATGTCTACAGATATTTTGTCTAGTTCTTATTTTTAGTCCAACTCAATTTTTACTCATGCATTTCCATTAAGTTCAGATACAAACTGCCTGACTCAGAGATTGAACTCAGAATTACAATTGGTTCATAAATTTGGTAACATAGGAATTGTGAGTTCAATCCCTGGGCTGAGCAGTGTATAAATAGACTGAGTGGAAACAGACGAGTAATAACTGAACAGTATTAAAAATAAGAGCAAGATGAGATCTTCCTAGATCTGTGCAATGAAACAAGAACTGTCTACTTTGCTCCCTCCCCCGTATATTTGTTGGGAATCATAGATCGAGTTACAAACCCAGTCAGATACATTATATTCACTTGCAAAGGTATGGTTCAATCACATCTTCCTTCAGCTATGGGTTAATAAGTAGAACTTGTATCAGTAAACAAAAAAACAAAAAAAAAAATCTGCCTTAAAATAACCTGCAAAAAACAATCATGATGTTCCAGCTATTGTAATCTCTGGCCTCCTTGGTAACCTTATAGGAATTATCATTATTATATATATTATATACCAATTTACTTGGACTAGTGTCCTCATCTTAGTTGTTACTATCACAAAATTTCAGCCATTGTATCATCTAGCCTTCTTCAGGTATCTCCCATAGTTGCAAACCTTCTGGGAATCTCAAACCAAACTATTTATTCATGTATATCATTCTAATTCCAATTCCCATTATGGTGGGGTTTGTCTCTTCAACTGAACCAGACTATATTACTTCTTTGAACTACCCTATCCAGAGGTTGAACTCACAACCACAAGATAACTCAATTTGCTTAACCTGTAGGTCACATGTCCTACAGAACAATTCAGTGTAGAAATTTGAAGCCATAAACTTGTTGCTCAGACAAATGGTATAATTATGTTTACAGGCTTTAAATAGGTGAAGAATAAAAACTGACAAAACAGGAAAACAATGTAATGAAATCGGAAGCCATTCAAGTGAAGAAATACCAAGATAGAAAGAAAATATATGGTTTCATAAGTATGGCTATTCAGCCTGCAGCCAACAAACACACTGTCTTTAGATAACTGAATAAAAAAAATATCTATAATCGTCTAAATAAATAAATAATAGCAAATTCTGTCTTGCCTTCCATCCATGTGTCTAAAACCCCTCTAACTTGGGCCACACTTGCTCTGCATAGACATATTATAGGTTTTCGGTTTGTTTAGTTTTATGGAATATCAACCTCAATAAATTAGTTAATGCTGACAAGATTTTTACAATAGATTTGTATGAATAGAAAATATATTCTTTGTAAGAAATAAGTTTGTAGATCGGCTTTCTTTGATGTATTTTTGTAAAGTGTTTTTTGTTGAGAATCAGAAGTATTGCTGGTATATATTTTTCTTTTTTTTAAATGTATTGCTGGTAATATTTTATTTTCCTTCAAAAAAGTACTACTGGCAATATTTTTCCTTCAAAAAGCATAGTTTTTATTTTATTTTTTATTTTTTATATGCAAAAACTAAACAGTGATTTCAATAGTATCAGTGAAAACACTGGCAAAACAATCAACTTGAAACTTAGTTCTGTGCTATTACCTGGATTATCGCACCACTGTTCTAAGATTCCAATAAAGCTTTGATACACCAACAACAGAACTAGAACAACTCACCCTCACCTATTGAACAGGTGAAGAGGTTCATCCCTTGTTTCCTGTTTAGGATGCGGTTTCCAGTTTTCTCTTTTCTAATCTTCTCACTTTGTTATTTTTTTTCTTTCAATTGGAGTAGATAGACTAAACTATCGCCCAGTTCACACTCCACCCACACCTATTGAACAGGTGAAGAGGCTTATCCCTTGTTTCCTGTTTAGGATGCAGTTTCCGGTTTTCTCTTTTCTAATCTTCTCACTCTTATGTAGCCCCCTGCACATCAGTGGCGTTACCACCTTGCTTGAGGTGATATGATTAAAAAGAAAATTTTTTAAAAACTAGTGTACTAGAACAATGGTTTACCAGGCTTGAAAATTAAATGCAGTTATCATGTTGTCTAGCTAAAAAGAAACAAGTATCAAGATGGAGTGGGTCATATGCATTTTGACTTTTGTGATTATCCATATAGTCAATTAAGAAAAGATGGAATCATCTATCATGTAAGTTGTGTAATAATGATGGTTGAAATGTAGATGTTAAAACACTGCATAGAATAGGATTGAAATAGCAGCATTTTAATTCAATTTATTTTTTTATTCAATAATTTAATTCTATGTGCAGCATCCCTTCAGGCTGTGGATAATCATGACTCTCCACAATTTTGTCCTTTTGCTATCTCTCCCAAACCTTTTTTCTGCTACCCATTTGCACAAGTTTGTTAAGTAGGTCACATGCTATTTTCTTCTATTCATTTTGCTTTCAGTATACCCTGTCAGTATTAAATTTTATAAGCCTTCTTTCCTCATTTTGTGCCTTAGAAATGTCAATTCTTTCTTTCTGATTCAAAGTATAACTGTTTTTTGCTCATTTTTTATAAAATTTTGTCATAGCGCACATGTTCAGTCCATTATATTCACAGCATCCTTCTGTCGAACTGTATATACAGTACTGAGCAAAAGTATTAGGACAAGATCTATTTTATCTTTTATGAGGAATCAAAATAAAGTTTAAAATCACCCCTGTCCTAACACTTTTGCACACTACCGGTAGTGTGCAAAAGTATTAGGACAAGTGATTTTCTTAAAAACCTCACTGAAATTCAAATACAGAGTAAAAAGCCAAGTAAATTTCTAATAAATATTGATTATTTAAAACTAGGTGTAAAAGAAATGTATTAAAAAGAAGTTATATTTAATTTTTCCTATTTTCTATTAAACAAGTTATTTTGAAACAACTCATTATTTTATTATCCTTGGATATGACTGACATTTTTCTTATCCCCCCACCCCCACTCGAATTGATAAATCTGTTACTTCACAAGACACACTTTGAGAACAAATACAAGTTGCTTAGCAGGAGATACCATTAGATACATGGTAGAAGAAGCTCGTAATGTCAATGCCTGACAGAATGAAGGTTGTGATCAAAGCAAAAGGCTATTATACTAAATATTAATTTTTTTTTTGTAACAAGTATTTTTTTCTTGTTAAAGCATTTGTTGAGTAAATTAAATAAAATTACTTTAATTAAATTATTTTCTGTCAATATGCCTCATAAAAGATAAAATAGTTCTTGTACTAATACTTTTGCACAGTACTGTACATTGCCTCAGGTTATCTAATATTGACAGTTAAGATGCAGATAGCAAAAACCTTGCATAGAAATGACAGCATTTTCATAATATTTATTACTTGATATACTTTTATATTGGATGAATAACTGAAAACTAAGGATCAAAAATAAAACAAATATCCCAAAGTGAGATATGAATTTACCTCTCTTAACAAACCTTTGAACCCTGACCCCCTGATGAGTACAGCATATGAGCTTTCAAAAAGCTGGGATACTGGCTGCTTTGATTAAACAAGAGAAAAATAAAGGAAGCTTCTTTTTTTTTTTTTAACCATTTCACACCAAGCAAGGCAATAAAGCCACAAAGATATAAGTGAATAATGAAAATGAAAGAAAATGAGAGGACTAATGAAGAGAAAAGACAATAAAAGAACAGAATTCAGGAAGACAGAAGATAATTGGTAGAGCATTCAAATTTTTAAAGATTGTAGATAGCATAGAAACGAGAATCCAAAAATGATTTCCAGAGGTTAGAAGTACAAGAAAAGAAACTGTTTGAAGTTATGGTTACATCTAGCTAATTCAACAGTAAAACATTGAGACCTAACTGTCAATCTAGTAATATACTCAACATTGTTCTAAGATTTTATTATACAGATTAATGATTTCACAAAAAAAATAGTATTCACAATAGTAATGATAAGATTAACCATTTCTGTACAGAAAACAATCGACATTCATTAACTAAACATCAATATTTGGTTGAAATTTAATATTCTTTTCTAAGTAGAAATGCAGTTCTACAGAAGGAAGCTGAGGATATCAGAGCAGAAACATGGCTGGAGATAAAATGGAGTTTGAGTTTTGTTTAATGGCATATCAACCTCTGTAGATCATTTAATGCCAAAAAGGTGGGATTTTAAGGTATTTTTTTTAATGTTCCAATAGAGTTTGAGTTTTGTTTAAAGGCATATCAACCTCTGTGGGTTATTTAATGCCAACAAAGTAGGGTTTTAAGGTATTTTTTTTAATGTTCAGTTGTAGTGAGAAGGTTGATTTAGTCAGATTTTGTTGAAAAATATTTTTTTATTGTTATTATTTTTTATTTTAGAAAACTGAAAACGTCTTCTAGTTTTGTATTCAAAAATGTATTACTGGTAATAATCTTTTATCCTTCAAAAATGTTATGGTAATAATTTTTTTCCTTCAAAAATATATTGTTCAGAATATTTTTTCTTCAAAAATGTATATTTTTCTATAAAAGTGTATTCTTATGTGTATATTTCTATAAGTCTTTTTTCATACTTTCATAGTATTTTGACCCCAGTTTGGGGGGGATAAATTATTTGCCCATAGTTGGGATCCTAACAGGTGCTACCACCCTGGGTCAGGATGAACCTGGGAACAACGGCAATCAAGAGGTGGTTCCATGCTCCTCACAACCTCTCAATTAGAGGCCTTTCTGCTGGATGTAGTTTATTGTCATACCCAGGACCAAGATAAAATGGAAACAAAAAGAAAGCTTATACTTAACATCAGGAAGGAACAGTTAAAAGTTCTACTGCATATAACCAGAAAAGAGGGATCAGAAAATATGATGCTCACAAGAAGAGGAAAAAAGCATAAAACATACTTGATGAGCTTGAGTTAATGGATAGCAAAACAGGTTTTTTTTGGGGTTTTTTTTTAAATTTGTTTTTTTAATCATTTCACCCCGAGCAAAGCAGAAATGCCACTGATGAGCGGGGGGGCTACATAACTGTAAAAAGAATAATTAGAAAAGAGTGAGGAGTACAAACTAGTTAGAAAGAAGCAATAGAAAGCTGAGAATGCAGGTGCGATGACAGATACATAGGTGGAGAGATAGGGAAGGATATACAGGGGTGGGGAGAGAGCTAGAGTCCAGTGGTTAATAGATGAGTATTGACATTGCATTTAAATTTCTGGAGGTTGTAGCCGTCAGGAAAGCAAGAATATGGGAGCGAGTTCCACAGGCGGGAAGTGCGAGAGAAGAAGCTGCAGGAGTAGAATTGTCGTCTGCATTTGACTAACCTGATTGTGAATGGGTGGGACCCAGTTGCCAGTCTGGTTGCACGAGTAAACACCTCTTGAGGAGGCACCAGTGACTTAAGTTCGTCCGAGCAGAAGCCATGAAAGTATTTATAGAACAGACAAAGGGAGGCCACATTTCGACGGTGGGGAAGTGGCTGCAGTCGAGCCACCAGATCAGTACCTATCACATTACAGACTCTCCTTTGGAGCCTGTCGAGAACACTGAGGAGAACGCCAGGAGCGCCTGACCATAAATGGCAGCAGTACTCCATGCACGGATGGATGGTTGACTTGTATATATGCAGGATGGATTCAGGTGGAAAAAACATCCTGGATCGACATAGTGACCCAACCTTCTTAGCAGTAGATTTAGCTATGGATTCAATATAGTGGTTCCATTTGAGGTCAGAGGAGAGGGTAAGGCCAAGGAGGCATAGTGTATTGCTCTCAGGGAGAATCGCTTGGTCCATGCTTATGGGAGGCAGGAGAGGTTGCCTGTGATGGTTGACAGACAACAGATGAGAAATAGCAAAATGACAAAATTTCTTAAGAGCTGCGCTATAAAGGACTGTAATTAGTTCTGACTTGCATCTCGATTTTAGTCACTTTCTCACCAACATGACATGGCTTCACACCTTTTCGACAAATATTTTCCTGGTAACTGCTCTGATGAGCTTTTTTTTTTTTCCTGGTGCCTTGTCCATATGAATTTAAGCATACTACTAGATTGGCATCTAGGTCTCACCCTTTTATTGTTGAAATAGTTAAATACAACTACCACTTTTACTCAAGCAGTTTCTTTTATTGCACTTCCCAGTTGTGGAATGCCCTTCTGTTTACTTGCTTCCCTGATAGCTATAATCTCCGAAAATTTAAATGCAATGTCAATTGCCATCTTCTATATCTTTCTGAATCCCATTCATCTTTATCCTTTCTTCAATATCCCCTGTACCCAGTCTTTTCTCTCACCATAACCCCCTGCACACTAATGGCAGTCCCACTTTCCTTGGAGTGAAATGATTAAAAAAATAAAATGGGTATGACAATAAACTACATCCAGCAGCAAGGCCTCTGATTGGGAGGTTGTGAGGAGCATGGAACTACCTCTTAATTGCTATTATTCTCAGGTCCACCCTAATCCAGAGTGGTATTACCTGTTAGGGTCCCAGCTATGGGCAAATAGTTAACCCCTCCCCAAATTGGGGTCAAAATACACTTTTATAGAAATATATACATAAAAATAGACTTTTATAGAAAAATATACATTTTTGAATGAAAAATATTACCAACAATACATTTTTGAAGAAAAAAATTATTACCATAGCACATTTTTGAAGTTGAAAAGAAATTCTCAGCAAAACATTTTTGAATACAAAACCAGAAGACATTTTCAGTTTTCTAAAATAAGAAAGAATAAAAACAAAAGATTTTCATCAAAATCTGACTAAATGAAACTTCTCACTATAACTGAACATTAAAAATACCTTAAAACCCCATCTTTTTGGCTAATAACCCACAGAGTTTGATATGCCGTTAACTCAAACTCAAAACTCCATATCTTTCACGAACATTCTTAATGTTTTTGCATCTTTTCTATTTACATTCATAACACCAGATTCCGGAAATATTTTCTTGCAAGTCAATAAACTTTTCATGCTTCATACCCTTTTCATTTTTCTCAAATCTCTTTCTGCCAAGCCAAATGCTGAAAGAGAGATTTTTCCCAATGTTTTATTCTGCCAATGTTTGCAATTTCTTTTTAGTTTTCAGATGTCTGTTCAACATTTTCAAAATTTACAAAAATTGTGTCACCCCCATCATTAATTAGCTTTACAATATCTTGTTTCACTTTTAAGATTACACAATTTATTTTTTATAAACAACTTTGAATTTTGACCAGTTGCTTAATTTTTGTGTTAGAATTAATACTGAAGTTGCTTAAATTTTATTATAATTGGGGTCTAATAAATGGAAAAGAAACTCATTTCAATTTAACTAAAGTAGTAGAATTAATAGAATTCTTGAATACAATATAAAATAACATATTGAGTAACTCCTCTTGTTTATTTAAACTATTTACTTTCACAGAATGTGCATTGTGATGTAATGGGTATTAGTTCAGAATGAGAAATCGGTGAGCCAAGTTCAAATTTCAGTCAAATTTGTTTAATTTACCCACAAATACCCCTGGGAGAGGTATTAACACATCTCTTATCCCTCCAGCTATGGGTTAAATAGCAGGACAGATTGGGTTCTACAGAACCGGTGTACTACAGAAAGTAATGGCAACCTATTGTGGGAAAATCTTCTGCCTAATCAGTCATGTCTCTTTTGAGACATGATTGCCCAAGCGTGTATCACGTATGGTAATTAACTGACATTTGGAATATTGTCCTCATCTTTGTTGTTGTAATCACAATGTTTAACCATGTTTGCTCTCCAGAATTCATCAGGTTTACATCTGTCAAGGTAACTGATAGGGAATTCCAAACTGAACCCTTTATTTAATCTACAGGCATAGACTGTTCTTATTCCACTGCCTATGTCTAGATCAGATATCCCTAGACATGGTCAGTGAAACATTTTTGTTTTAACTGCCCATGTCTAGGAATATCTCATCTACCCACTGCTTTTTGAATATTGTAGTCATATCTGGTTGGGTGTTCCTGTTATTAATTTCAGGGTTGTTGACAAAATCCAAAGAAAGATCTGCAATGTAATCAATCCTGACTTGGCATCTCGACTTCAGTCTCTTTCTCAGAGACATGATGTGACTTCCCTCTGTCTTTTCTACAAATATTTTCATGGCAACTGCCCTGATGCCCATCCATGTGAATTTAAACATGCTACTAGATTGGCATCTAGGTTCTACCATTTTACCATTGAAATAGTTAAATGTAACCGCCTCTTCGACTCCAACAGTTTCTTTTCTTGCCCTTCCCGTCTGTGAAACTCCCTTCCATTTATTTACTTGCCTGATAGCTACACTCTCCAAAAATGGAGCATCAACTGCCATCTTCTATCTCTTTGAATCTCATCCATCTTTTAACCTTTCTTTGACACCCCCTATACCCAGTCCTTTCTCTCATTGTAACCATCTGCACTCTAGTGGCAATTCCACCTTGCTTGGGGTGAAATAATAAAAAAAACTATTAATAGCAGTTTTCATTATGAAAACATTGACGTACATAATAAAATCTGATACATTGCTGTAATTCTAGAGTGGTTCAGTTTATTACTTAGTAACAATAAAAAACTAATCCCTCACTTTATGCCCAGTAGAAACTTATATTCATATTCAATATAACTGTGTCCTTAAAACTTAGTGTCATTCTAGAGTGAATCAATTTATTACTTAGTAACAATAGGAAATTGATCCCTCACATTTCCAGAAGAAAATTTGATTCATATTCAATATAACTATGTACTTAAAATTTTCCTTACATCTGTCAATTAATACAGTTTTTTTATTATGAAAACATTGATGTACATAATAAAATCCAACATAGTGATGCCTTTGAGAAATGCTGAGGCACAGTCAGCATAGGAGGTTGTAATATCACAAACCTTAATTTTGCAGACAATATAGATGGTCTTGCTAGCAAAGAAGATGAACTCGTCTGTCTGTTGAATAATCTGAATGGAACACCCTCCAGATAAAGCATCGAGATTAATGTCGAAAAAACAAACTCATGAAAAACAATGAGAAAGGGCTTTCAACCAACATAAAAGTTAGTGGTCAGGAACTTAAAGTTGCAAGACATTTCAAGTATCTTGGCTTAATCATCAGTGAAGAGAGCACTGAAAGAGAAATAATTTCAAGAGCTTCACAAAGAATGGCAGCTGCCGGAAAATTAAAGAAAGACAAGACAAGACAAGAACATCTGCTGTAAATCAAAGATCAGTGGCAATTCTATGAGAGGAAGCCAGAACGGGTCAAGCCACCCCCATTAAATTTTGACTGGCCCCTCGGTTAACTCCCCTACTACTTTTATAAGTTTCAAAAATTGATGAAACTGATCAGTCTCTAATTTTGATAAGATTTGTTCTTCAGCACTGTTTCCCTTTGCGTTTTTTTTTTATTTAGCTTTTTAAGGACAAATGTGCATTGTGGTGCATTGGATATCGGCTCAGAACGAGAAATCGGGGAGCCGAGTTCAAATTCCAGCTGAATTCAGTGCCTTCACTTATGCGCAAATACCCTTGGAAAAGGTATTAATCTATCTATTCCTTCCAGTTATGGGTTAAATAACAGAACAGATTGGGTTCTATAGCCTTGGTCAGCAACCAGTCTACCGCAGAAAGCAATGGCAACCTACTGCAGGATAATCTTCTGCCCAGTCAGTCATGTCAATTTCGAGACATGATCGCCCAAGCGTGTATTACGTATGGCACTTAACTGACTCACAGAGAGCAGAAAAACAAAAGAAAATAAAACCAGATAGATAAAAACAAATATGTTACGGAAGGAAAGAGACTTAATAGTCATATTTTCATAATTGAAGGGAGATGTTAATGAGAAATAATGTCCTCAATTTTTTTCTTGCATTTATTTTTTTGTCCTTCAAAAAAGTTTTGTAGAGAAAAAAAAATCAATGCAGACAAATCATACTGTTCTGCTAGTATTGACATTATTATTATTAACCCATTGATTTTGTTTTAAAATTAATCACTCTTTAGATTTAGAGTGGAAAAGTGGGTAAAAATAGATTAGAATACTACTATGAATGAGAAGTTATTCCATTTAATTTAGTAAAATAATGTAATTATACTCAAACTCATCCCTAAGTTGTATATATGATAGTGGTGTTTTTTTTTTTTTTTTTAATCATTTCACCCCAAGCAAGGCATTCCACTGCCACTATTGCGCATGGGGCTACATAGGGGAAGGTAAAGAGAAGGAGTGGTTAGATATAGGAAATGTCAGAAGGAAGGTGATAGATAGGTAAGGATACCAAGGATGAGGTTTGGGTAGATGGGAAGAGTGTTTGAAAGAATGGGAGCAGGTTAGTGTGTTAGGAGGTGTCTATTGACCTTACATTTAAACTCTTGGAGATTGTAGTCATTGGGGAAGCAATCATGTGGAAGGGAATTCCACAGTCGGGAAGTGCGAGAAAAGAAACTGTTGGAGTAGAAGTTGCGGTTGCATTTTATCGGTTTCACTGTAAAAGGGTGGGATCTAGTTGCTAATCTAGTATCTTGTGCAAATTCATATAGTATGAAAATGAAGACGCTGCTTGAGTCCCTCCCCACTTCTCAGAAAAATCTTGGCTCCTAAGTGCCCCCCAATACACACTTTCAGAGTTCCACAATCACCACTGTCAAAGATCTGATTGTTTATTAGTGAAAGTCTTATAGCATAGCTTTATGATATTTATAATTGAAATATATGCAGTTACTGGGTTTGAAATTAAAAGGGATAATACATTATATAGCCAACAACTGTAGATCTTCAACATGACACAGAGAATAAGCAACAGTTGATTGAAATATAAAATGTAGCATTAAAAAATTTACACCACAATGCTTTCATCTTGTCAGATGAACTGGAAATGAGAGAAGAGGCTATAAAAATTAGATAAGTAAATATTTATTTATACCTAATAAGTTATATCAATTTACAAAACTAATCTGTTGATTAACCTTTTTTGAAATATTTTTACAGTTTTCACTTATCAAATACAGAAGAAATAAATAAATAAATTTCTATTTTGCTTGTGGCAAATCATAATTCATAAACATCCTTCAACTGACCAATGGTGGGTCAGAAATCCATTGACACTCCCACCTAACATAACACAGTGAAGCATTGCTGTACTCAGACCCTGGTGATGTGAGTGGACATCATGGACTTCTTTTGATGGTTAATACAAATGTGGATTGCCAGGCCTGGTGATTTTATATATGAGACACCATCTTAATGAAGATTGTCAACCAAGGCTCAAGACTTCTTCCAAGCAACCAATGACTTCCAATGAGCCACCTTTATCCAAATTCACTCACAAGGCTTGGGTCAATCCATGTATACTTTTCAAGCACTTTTCAAAGGTGCCACATGCTGGGATCACCCCTTTCAAATCAATAACATCCAGAAGTCATTTTTCTGGCTAATCAACCATGGTGAGATTTGAACCTGGACTTCATGGTCAGAAAGCAAAAGCTTTAACTACTTGGCCACATGCCAACAATTAATGATTCATAATTAGAATTCTGGTTTGAATATATTTTCCATTCAATTTATAAAATACAAGAAAATATCACATTTATTTTTTATTTATTCTTGAAATTTTGAAACAAATTTTGTAAACAAAACCTGCGGAAATTTGTTTGTTTAACAACATATCAAATACTTATGTGTCTTGAAAGCCTTAAAGTAATAAAAATATGATATATGTTATTCTGCTTTAACAATTGAATACATGGTAGATGATACTCAGCTTTTGCGCATATACATTTGTGAGGACGTAATTATTGGAGGCAATAATATGTTTTTTATGTTGTAGTTTTGTTATATTTTAAAATACAGTTTGATTTAAGAAATTGTAGGATACTATATGGATTAATGTCATGAAAGTTCTTTTATGTTGGTTGTTGGGAAGTATTTTAAATGGATTTGGATGAAGTCAATACAGTTTTTTAGTACATGAGTATTGTTGGTAATTTTCTTTATATAAAAATGTGTTACTTGTATTTTTATACTTTTATAGTGTTTTGTTTTTGTTTGGTAAGGGAATTCCTTATTTGCTCATAGTTAAGACTTTAACAAGAGCTACCAACCTGGGTCAGGGTAAACTTCATTAAGGGGTGATTCTACAAGAGGCAGATGAGTCGGGGGGAATGTGCTGACAAGATCATTTACAGAGACTTGGACATTGGTGCACTACCAAGACATATAGAGGGTAATGGTTAGCTTCTTTGCTGTGAAACAAGCCTATGACCACACCTAATTAGGGGACTAATGATAATAGTAAGATGTACATTTAAACAGAAATTTAAAAAATCTTTACAAACATTACAGTGTATCTGTGGTCAGTCAGTTAAGTGCTATATGCGATACACGCTAGGGTGATCATTTTTCTTTTCAGACATGACAGACTGGGCAGAAGATTATCCCACAATAGGTTGCCATTACTTTCTGTGGTAGACTGGTTGCCAGCCAAGGCTATAGAACCCAATCTATCCTGTTATTTAACCCATAACTGGAGGAAAGAGATGGATTAATACCTTTCCCAAGGGTATTTGCGCATAAGTGAATGAAATGAATTCAACTA
This sequence comes from Ascarosepion bandense, assembly GCA_037127315.1. Classification (NCBI taxonomy): domain Eukaryota; kingdom Metazoa; phylum Mollusca; class Cephalopoda; order Sepiida; family Sepiidae; genus Ascarosepion; species Ascarosepion bandense. The sequence continues at coordinate 2,720,885 of JBBBDQ010000900.1, forward strand.
GAATTCGAACTTGGCACTCCGATTCCTAATTCTAAGCAGATATTGACTGCACCACATCACACATCCTATTTGTGGTATCTGGTCAGAATAGCAATTCTGTAACTCAAATAGGAATGCTCACATTGACATCCACAGCTCATATGACAAAGAGTCTTTAATTTTGTCCATCCTTGTGCACTGGCTTTAAGAATAACATCTAAAAACAACATTTTCTGACCAATCAGAAAAAGAAAAAGCCAAGGCAGGTTTTCACAGCAGCCATTTTTAAGTCACTTACCAACTCTAAACGACAAATGGTGATTTCACCTATGGAGGTAAATCTGACCATGTTGGCATTAGCAACAGACCTCTACAGAAGATAAGCTTAACCAGACCATCAGTAGTGGTACCATGGCATTTCTATCAACAATGCCTTCAACAAGCAATGCCATTGACAACAGATACTAACACTCAACTAGTACAACGTGATAATTCATAGAATATTTTTCCCTTGAGTCTATCTCACCTGACTAGTATATATGTTGATTTTTTACTACTATCTTGTGTTATACCCTCTCCACCAACAAAGTTTTAGTCTCCAATGTTTGATCTAAATCTAAACTTATTTATAAATGGAACTTTGTCTGTGTATCTGTGTGTGTCCATTACCTATAGACTCTGGAACAGCTGAACTGATTTTCTTGAAAATTTACACAGTTGTACTATAAGTGTCTGCGAGTGTTCTTAGCTAGGTTTTGTGTCGAGGTACCCCCGATAAGTATTGAAAATCGATAATTGAAAAAATTGGGTTATAGAAGGAGTGGTCCAATTTTAATCAAATTTGACACACTCATAGACAAAGACATAAGAAACGATATTCAAAAGTTTCAAGGTTGCAGTTCTTACAATAGTGCAGAAAATCAATAATATATGTACATATAAAAGGCAAGATGTTTTTGTGTGTGTCTGTTTATCTGCCTGTATATCTGTATTTTTTTCAGCCCTTTTATTTTAGTTTTTGCTTCGGGTTTGGCTCTAAGTAGGTATAATTGTAGTTCTTAGTCTCAGCCATGATACCATTTACTCAGAGGACTTATTTAGCCTTCAAAATTCAGTTTACGACGAAAAAAACTTATTTGATATCGATACGAGGAAATCAAAATTTGACTTACATCCATTCATTTTTCTTTCGGTCTATGGTTTTGCTTTAACTGGAAGCAACTATTGCTTTTTAGTCTTTAGTGTCAACGTCCAATGAGTCTGAGCTCCAGGACCATGGATTAGTTTTAAAGCTTTCATTACACCCGGGCAATGCCGGGCTATACTGCTAGCATATGATACAAGTAAAGAAACAAACTTTGCAGATCACAGAGAAATAAAAAAAAAGGCTTTTTACTTATCTCAACCATGTCTTATCTCCATTTTTTGTTTTGTCACTTCCATTTTATTTCCTTGTTAATGATAAGGCCACCATTAAACATCTAATGCATTGGTGTTGGGATGAAAACTGTCTAGAATCTTAAAATAATTGGCTAGATTGCTGTGACAAACAGTGCCACAGATACTCTTGTAAACTGTGCAATTTATTTGGCTAAGTTAGCAAATATGATACATACTTTCTTGATACTCAAATAGTTTAACATAGGCATATGATTTTCATATAAGCAAAAAATGCAGATATTCATTACTGGATATCTTTTGTATGATCTCTGACATTAATATCACTTAAGCTATTACGGCTTTCATATCACTCAGTATAGTGGCACAAATTAGTTTTGCTTGGATTGTTATTACAAAATGTACTACTGATGAATTATAATGCACATTCAGTCAGTTAAGTGTCATACGTTATACACACTTAGCCAATCATGTCTCTTTCAATCCATGACTCACTAGGTAGATGATTTTCCCGCAGTAGGTTGCCATTTCTTTCTGCAGTATACTGGTTGCCAAACCAAGGCTATAGAATACAATCTGTCCTGCTATTTAACGCCTAGCCGGTGGAAGAAGAGACGGATTAATATCTTTCCCAAAGGTATTTGCACGTAAGAGAATACAATGAATTCAGCTGAAATTCAAACTCAGCTCTCCAATTTCTTGTTCCAAACTGATATCTACTTAACCACAACACACAATACATGACAGAAACATGGTCATCAGGGATAAGTGATGGCTACAACCTCCAGGAATTTAAATGCAATGTCAATTATCATATCTTATCTACTTGACCCCAGTTCTTTCTACATCACCCTATATATCTTGTTCTTTTCCTTTCTCTCTACCTTCGTAATTGTCTTCACTCCTGTGTTCACATCTTTCTCTTGCCCTTTCTTTGTCACCCTCTGTAGCTGGTTCATCATTCTCTTCACTCTCCTTCTGCCTAAAACTCTCTTATGTAGCCCCTGAACATCAGTGGTTGTACCACCTTGCATGGGATGAAATGATTAAAAAAAACAAAAAAAACAATAGATCTCTGGTGCCGCCTAAGCATGAATTTACACGAGATACTAGATTAGCAACTAGGTCCCACCCTTTTACAGTTAAACAAATAAGATGTAACCGTAAATTCTACTCCAACAGTTTCTTTTCTCGTGCTTCCCGCCTGTGGAAGTCCCTTCCACAAGTCTGCTTTCCCGACAGCTACAATCTCCAGGTGTTTAAATGTAGGGTCAATAGACACCTCCTATCACACTATTTCCCAATTATTCTCAGAACACTCTCATCTACCCAACCCTCATTCTCTGTATCCTTACCCGCCTATCACCCACCCTCTGACATTTCCTATATTTAATCATCCTTTCTCCACTCTATGTAGCCCCCTGCACAGTAGTGGCAGTGACATGCCTTGCTCGGGGTGAATCGCTTATAAAAAAAAAAAAATTGTTTTATTGAATTAACAAACACTCCAAATATTTATATTCAATATTCATACCAGACTCGACATGGCTTAACTTTGGTGATTGTATGAGAACCAATGTTTTAACCTGATATGGCAAAAGTCCTCTATAAACAAAGAAATTAGACATTTTAATATTAATAGCTTCTTTCCCCTTTGAGAAAAAAAATTTTCCAAACACTATCATTAGATGTTACATTTTTTTAAAGTCAGGTAATTCTTGTCTCGGCCTCTTCACCCTGACTCGCACTGATTAAAAATAGCATTTAATTTAAAACTTGTATTGAGTCTGCTGCAACACATAAACATTAAGTATTGAATACTTCCCTCACCTGACAAATCAAGTTGGGCAAAATAATAACACGGTCAAAGAAACAAGTGATTTTTCATTAGAAACAAAGAAAAGTGTACTAAACTGCTATATGATATCTCCTCTCCTATATGGCAGTGAATGATGGACAATCACCTCATAGATAAAGAAAAGACTTGAAGCAAGAGAAATGTGGTCCTACAGAAGGATAATGAGAATACCATGAACCTAACATGTGAGCAACAATGAAGTAAAAGGACACTTATACTTAACATATGCATTAATTATACTTAGGATGTGCATTGTGGTGCATAATGTGGAAAGTAGAAATGGAAAAGCCAATATGGCTTGGAATGAGAAATTGGAGAGCCGAGTTCAAATTCCAGTTAAATTCACTGCATTCACTTACACACAAATACTCTTGGGAAAGGTATGAATCTGTCACTTCTCCCTCCAGTTGTGGTTAAATAGCAGAACAGATTTTCTTCTATAGCCTTGGTTGGCAACCAGTCTAATGCAGAAAGTAATGGCAATGTACTGAGGGAAAATCTTTTGCCCAGTCAGTTATGTGCAATGCAGAAAATAATAGCACTTGACTGACTGATTCCTGACATCTGGAAAAGATAGTTGAAATTTCTTGGGAACATAATGTGGAAAGTAGGAATGGAAAATTTGATACCCATAGGACAGACTGAACACAAGAGGAACAGAGGAAAATAGTGCATACCCAACCTAATGAGCTTCTGGAAAACATAATGAGAAAAGTAGGCTTAGAAAATTTGATACTCACAGGACAGATTGAACACAAGAGGAATAGAGGAAAATAGTGCATACCCAACCTAATGAGCTTCTGGGAAACATAATGAGAAAAGTAGGCTTAGAAAATTTGATACTCACAGGACAGATTGAACACAAGAGGAACAGAGGAAAATAGTGCGTACCCTGCCTAACAAACTCGTGTAAATGGGTGGTAGAACGGGGTTCAGGAGATATAATAAAATAACAAAATTTGTTAAGAGCCACAAAAGTAGGAAATTGTGGAAAGACATGATTGCCAATGTCCTGAAGGAACATGGCACATGAAAGAACCAAATTTATCACAAGATAACTGATTAAAACAAAAATAATGAAAAGTCAAAACTATTCTTCAATAGTTGGCTGAAAAAAGAAATTAACATATTTCTTTTCTACTTTTATATTTTTGTGAATTAGTTTGTAATAAGGATGTTTGTTGTGGTGCAGTGGATATTGGCTTCGAACATGAAATCAGAGGAACCAAGTTCGAATTCCAGTTGAATTCCTTGCATTCACTTACGCACAAAAACCCTTGAGAAAGATATTAATACATCTCTTTCCTCCAATTATGGGTTAAATAATAGGACAGATTGGGTTTTATAGCCTTGACTGACAACCAATCTATCACAGATAGCAATGGCAAGCTACTGTGGGATAATCTTCTGCCTAGTCAGTCATGTTTTTTTCGAGACATGATCACCCAAAGCATATATCACGTATGGCACTTAACTGACTGACTGTGTTTATAATAATTTTATTAATTGTTTGAAAACAGCTCCTGTTCAAGTCATATTTGAAATTGTAATCAGAGAAGATACCCATCTTTTATGATTTATGGTAAAAAAGATGATGTTACTAAGAACTACAAAGAAAAGGGAGCCATGTTTGACCAAGTCCTGAAAAAAAAAAAAAAAAAACAGCACACAGAACAAGTAGAAGTCTGAGGCTGTCAATTTTTAACACAAGAAATAGATACTGTACTTTGACTAACCTACTATTAACTTGTTTAAACCAAAGATTTACTTTTTTTTGTGCCCATATTGATACTAACAGGAGTATGTCCTTTGGTTGACTGTGTGTGGGAAATGAAGCACAGTGGTTTTGTTTCAAATAGTTATTTTACTGAAGTAAGCTTCATTTTGACACAAAGCCACATGAATACAGTTGCCTGTAAGAACACACTATTCAACCGTAATGATCTGTGGGACCTACTTGTTAACCACAATATATATTATGAAATTCTGATTTGTTATAATTATAAGAAATGATCTCTGATTTGGCTTTAAATATTATGAAATTCTGATTTTTCAACAACTTCATGAAATTCTTTTAAAGATTGCATGTCTAAATATAAAAATGAAAGTAACTTTAAAAACGTACTGTTAAAAAGTTTTTGATTAAATATGGTTTCCTCTTTTTAGGTTTTTTTTAACTAAAAATAAAACTCTTATTATGATTATGTTAAGATTATGCTTAAATTTGTTCAATGGTTAAAACTTTGTAAATAATTAAACAGCACTATAATATTCCATAATAAAGACCTACTCGGTTTAAAGGCACTAATGAGTTGGATTTACTTTTTAGAATATTAATCCACCCAAAAACAAAATAATAATCTACATATTCTATTAATTAAAATCCAGTAAAAAATTCAAGATTAATAATTAGTCCAAACAAAGAAATTACTAACATATTATATAATAATCAATATTTACTTTGTTTTCCTAATGTCTGTTAATTATATATATATATATATATATATATATATATATATATATATATATATACACAGCCTTTAAGATTTGAAAAAGAAATTGCTCGACTAGCGGTCAAGAGCGAGGGAAAATTTACTCGCCACAAAATCATTTTACTCAACCGACTCCATTTTCTTAATAGTCACCTTACGTAAACATAGCATGAATTGCTGACAAAAAACAAAAAATGAAATTTTAATTAAAATTTTGAGTGTGTTAGAAAGGATTCAAAAAGTTTTTTTTAAAATAATAACAACAAAATTTGATCTTTCCTCTTAATAATAGCATAAACATTTTGATGATAAAACTTAGTTTTTATTAACATCATGATATAATGTTTTTTTTGGGGGGGTGACAATTGAGTGACGGTACCTAAATTCATAGTTTCTTTTTTCTGTTTGACTACAGCCTCCATCTCATAGATGATAAAAAAAAAAATAACAAATTTGATTTCTCAACAATTTTCTATAAAAAAATTACTTACTTGTATAATTTGTTTTTTGGTGCATGGTTGAAAGAAGTATGCCTATTTTTTTTTCTTCAAATGTTCCTTTTTACCTTTTGTAAGTGGGGAGGAAATATAGAGTCAAGGATAATATTTTTCCAAATGAGTTTCTAAAATTCTGTAAAGGTCTTTAATTTGGGTGACAGAGACATTTTGGTTCCACTCTGGAAGTGTTAATTAAACAAATGTTTACACAAACCAGGACAATAAAAGGTCATTGTAGGTCATTCTAAGTAATTTGTGAATCTTCAATGGCATACTTTTGGGTTGTAAAAGGAATCAGATTTCCTTTTTTTTAAATTTGAAGGGACACTTTTGAGATTTTAATCTACAGGCAAGTAAAGCAATAAACTCGATGAGGAGTGAAATCTCAAAGGCTATATATATATATATATATATATATATATATACACACACACACACACACGGGGGGGGGGGGGGCTTATGGAGGCACAGTAGAGTAATGGATTGTGGCTCAGATTGAGGAATCAGAGAGCAAAGTTTGAATTCCTGTCTAGTTCATTATATTGACTTGCATAATAAAACCCTTGAAAAAAGCATCAATCTAAATCTTCATCTCCCCCAGCCACCCAGCAACTGGTAAATAGTAGGACAGACTGAGACCTCCTTGCATTTGCCTGGATAAAGTTCTTAAGAGAATGGAATATTGTCCTTTTAAAGATATTCTATAATTTTTCAAATAGAATATAAGTAAAGAGCAGGTAGGAAAAAAGTGTCTTTAATCTAACCTGTTTCAATTTAACAAGCTTCTTCAGAGATTTGTCTTTAAAAAAATCTCTGAAGAAGCTTGTTATAAATAAAACATATTAGATTAAAAATACTTTTTCCTACCCATTCTTTAATTATTATATTCATCTTGTCAGATTTCAATCCATATATATATATATGTTAAAGAACAGAACAAACACCACTTACTTGCTACCTAGGTTTCAACCATGTTGGTCTTTTTAGGCAAAATAACAGCTTGTATGTTAAGACACTCTCTTACATACATGATAGCCGAAACATCAACCAAAGGGGAGAGAAACCTCCTTATGCCCACACCTGACAAAAGAGAGGAGGGAACCTCCTCATGCCAACGCCCTTTAAAACTTCCACAGAAAGAGAGAGAAAACTTCCACAGAAAGAGAGGTTTGTCCTAAAACATATTTTTGTGCATACCTACTGTTACAAGGATGCATATATATGTAAAAATAATAATAATAATGTCTAAAAAATTGTAGTAAAGGATTCTATTGAGTCCTATGTGTTGTTACAAAATGTTTTAATTCAGGAAGTAGTCGCAAAAATAAAGAAATTAGAAATAGAACGTTTGGAAGATGCCAGAATGTTCCAGTAGTGTTGAGAGAATTTGAAAGGTTCTAGAAATATGTAAATTAGGTGTTAGCCCCTATAAAAATAGGTTTTGGGCACGGAGCAGTTAGTTGATAGCAGGATGGGTTGACCTCATCAGCTCCAGTTTTGATTCAAGGATGTATATCCAGCCGAAAGAATCTCTCTAAGTCAATGACAAAAACTAAAACTTGAAACAATTGATAAAAGGATGTGCTGACCTCATCAGCTCCGGTTTTGATTCAAGGATTTATATCCTGCAGAAAGAATCTCTCTGAGTAAAGTCAACGACAAACTAAAACTTGAAAGAGTTGTGAAAAGGATTTGCTGTCATATCAACTCCAGTTATCATTCAAGGATTTATATCCAGTCAAAAGAATCTCACAGAAAAGTCCGAAAAACTAAAACCTGAAAGAGAACCTCATGGAACTATCTGAGTAAATACATATTTTTGCCTCTTTCATTGACCAAGCCAATAATTAGTCTTTATATACGCATTTAAGGATTTTCAGAAAGTATAGCACCTAACTTCCCCACCAACTTAACTGGGTAAAGATATTTGACAACTTACCTTCCCCTCCTCGTAACACTTCACCTGCCAGTAGTAAACTGTTTCTATTTGAATGCAAAACTGTATATTTGTAAATATTTTTATCTAATGTGTTGGGAATTAAATATTTGTCTGTATTTTAACTCTGAGTTTTGGTCAATCATTTTTATTTTTCCTTTTGTCGCACTAACACGTAACACCTACATCTTGTCATATCTCAGATCTTTCATTCAATAAATTTTTCTGGTTTAGATTTGTGAAAATAGCAAGTTTTTCCTCCTGGTACAACCCGCACGCCTTGTCACCAACACTGTAAAGGCAAAATTTTCTAAATATACTCCATTACACGCTTTTTTCCATCAGCTCCTATATGTGACTAACAAGTCTGGTACAGTTCCTGTGTCTTTCTAACCTGAATAAAATCCTGTGATTGCACCATCTCTGTTTAAAACTGCCTTCCATGGGGTGCACAGAAGGCAATTTTAAACAGAGATGGTATAATCATAGATTTTCATTCAATTTAAATATATAAAAAACTTAAAATTCGTTATCAATCATCCTCTTTCAATTTCTTTCTGCATCCAATTATTATCCCGCCGATGTCCAAGATTGAACATCAATGCTAAAAAGCAGTTCTATTTTAATTAAATTCACATTGTGGCCACCAAGCTAAATACTATAGCTTTATCAGAAGGAAAAACAAAAGAATGAATGAATGAGAAATGACTTGATAAATCATGAATGAACCGATTAATTAATCTAATAATGACGACAGTAGAGATTATAGAGCGTGGTTATGGTTATCGACACTGGAAAGAGAATTTGTCTTCTACCTGCCCGGGAAATGCCTGAATCCATTTCTCACTCAGATATATATTATTGCAACAAGATGTTTTTTTTTTGTATTTTTTTAATCATTTCACCCCAAGCAAGGCATTCCACTGCCACTATTGCGCATGGGGCTACATAGGGGAAGGTAAAGAGAAAGAGTGGTTAGATACAGGAAATATCAGAAGGAAGGTGATAGATGGGTAAGGATACTGAGGATGAGGGTTGGGCAGATGGGAAGAGTGTTTGAAAGAATGGGAGCAGGTTAGTGTGTTAGGAGATGTCTATTGACCTTACATTTAAACTCCTGGAGATTGTAGCCATCGGTGAAGCAATCATATGGAAGGGAATTCCACAGTCGGGAAGTGTGAGAAAAGAAACTGTTGGAGTAGAAGTTGCGGTTGCATTTTATCGGTTTCACTGTAAAAGGGTGGGATCTAGTTGCTAATCTAGTATCTCGTGCAAATCCGTATCTAGGGGGAAGCAGTGATCTAAGTTCATCAGAGCAGATGCCGTGAAAGTATTTATAGAAGAAACACAGGGAAGCCACGGCGCGCCAGTGAGAGAGAGACTGCAGGCAGTCTGCCAAGTTGGTATCGATCACATTACAGAAAACTATCGCCCAGTTCACACTCCACCCACGTCTATTGAACAGGTGAAGAGGCTCATCCCTTGTTTCCTGTTTAGGATGTGGTTTCCGGCTTTCTCTTTTCCAATCTTTTTACTCTTTTCTTTTTTTTTTTCAATTGGAGTAGATAGACTAAACTATCGCCCGGTTCACACTCCACCCACATCTATTGAACAGGTGAAGAGGCTCATCCACTTCACCTGTTCAATAGCAGGTGAAGAGGATGAGCAACCTACTGCAGGAAAATCTTCTGTCTAGTCAATCATGGATTGAAAGAGACATGATCACCCAAGCATGCATCACATATGGTACTTAACTGACTAAGCTGGATAAAAGAATTCAATAGCAAGACAGATTGGGTTATTGTAAGAACTGCAACCTTGAAACTTCTGAATATCATTTCTTATGTCTTTGTCTATGAGTGTATCAAATTTGATTAAAATCAGACCACTCCTTCTATAACGCAATTTTTTCAATTATCGATTTTCGATATTTATCGGGGGTACCTCAACACAAAACCTAGCTAAGAACACTTGCAGACGCTTATAGTACAACTGTGTAAATTTTCAAGAAAATCGGTTCAGCTGTTTTGGAGTCTATAAATAACACACACACACACACAGACAAAGTTCCATTTATAAATAAGTTTAGATACTCATTTCCTTCCAGGTCCCAACAAAAGACCTAAGATCAGAAATGGCAACCCACTGAACATTTTTGTATAAAATAAAAAACAAACTATGATTGCCATTTTTATCATTATTGTAGAAATAAACAAAATGATAACATAACTCTTCCAATATTTTTTAACACTTAAGAGAAGAGCTCCTGGTTTAATAAAAGAAAAGAAAGAAAACAGTGTTTGACAATGTTAAACAATAATTCAAAAGTATATTTGTCTGTTTCAAGTTATAGTGTTTAAAAAAAATTTCATGTATAAAAATATACAAGTCTACAAAATAGTTATCCAGTTATAGAAGGAGTGGTCCGATTTTAATCAAATTTGATACACTCATAGACAAAGACATAAGAAATGATATTCAGAAGTTTCAAGGTTGCAGTTCTTACAATAGTGCAGAAAATCAATTATATATATATATATATATATATATATATATATATATATATAAAAGGCAAGATGTCTGTGTGTGTGTGTGTCTGTCTGTTTATCTGCTTGTATATCTGTATTTTTTCAGCCCTTTTATTTTAGTTCTTGCTTCGGGTTTGGCTCTAAGTAGGTATAATTGTAGTTCTTAGTCTCAGCCATGATACCATTTACTCAGAGGACTTATTTAGCCTTCAAAATTCAGTTTACGGTGAAAAAAACTTATTTGATATCGATATAAGGAAATCAAAATTTGACTTTCATCCATTCATTTTTCTTTCAGTCATTAACATATATTTATATGATTTTACAATTTATATTCATATTTATCATGATTTACTAAGCATAGCTGAGATGTAGCACAAGGCTATACATATAGAGAAACCAACAAGAATTGAACTCACCACTCAGTCATATTGATGAAACGAGAAGTTTATTAATCTTCCGCACTGCATTATTAATATTACTTCTCTTTCCACTGCATTCTTTTTGAAGGCCTCTCAATTACAGTATCCTTGTGGGTAATTTCACTCAAAGTTGTCTTTTGTTGCCATAGCAGGATGCGACAACACAACTATGAAATTGAAGCACTTTTGTTCAATGATCAGTGTCACTTTCAGTGGTAGCATAAACTTTTTTGTACAACAAATGAAATCACATACAGAGTGATAAAGGTTTATCACTCTCTATACATTAGATCATGTCAAAGTGCCCATACATTCCTATTTACATACAGAAATTTTTTGATTTTATTGTTATAAGAAATGTTATAAATCAACAAAATTAATCTTAACTACTTCACTTTATGTAAAGAAAAAATTACATTCATTATTGACCTTTTTTGATGACTATCTTCTTGATAATCAAATCCTATTTAAATATGAATATTCTATGTTAAATCAAATCCGGAAAGTTGTGCTAAGTGGTAGAGTTGATTAATAATGATTAACAAGTCAGAAAACTAGATAACAGGAATAGAGGTTTATCTCTTGTTTCCTGGTTAGGATGGGTTTCCAGTTCCTTCTAAAGTCTACTTCAACCATATAATTCTAATGTTTCCACCTAATTTCTGAAATTGTATTTACTATTTATTTTTTATTCTTTTCTACAATAGGAGTAGAGAGGTTCACCTATTACCCGGTTCACACTCTTCCCCTGTCTTTTGAACCTGAGCAGAGGTTTATCTCTTGTTTCCTGTTTAGGATTGGGTTTTCAATCCCTTCTAAAATTTACTGTAAACCTATACTTTTAATATCTCTGCCTAAACTCTGAACACAATTTACTACTTTTTTTCCTTCAATAAGAATACAAAGGTTATCCTATCATCCGACTCAGGCACTTCTCCGGTCTTCTCAACAAATGTAAAGGTTTATCCCTTTTTCCTGTTCAGGACTGGGTTTCTAGTCCCTTCTAAAATTTATTGCAAACCCATACTTTTAATATCTCTGCTTAAACTCTGAAAAATAATTATTTTTTTCTTCAATAAGAGTAGATAGGTTACCCTATCTTCTGGTTCACATCCCTCTCTGGTCTTTTGAACAAAAATAGAGGTTTATCCTTTGTTTCCAATTTAGGATTGGATTTCCAGTTCCTTCTAAAGTCTTCTCGTTCTTTTTAACTCCCAATAGGCCCTTGCATTTTAGTGGCTTTATTGAATAGTGGATTGATTTTAAAAATGTGACATGGGTCGATCACGTGACCAAGTTCACTTTTATATAAAGAGTGAGTCAGCTGAACTCGGGAGTCAGTTAATGTGAGCTGAGAGCTACCGTTAACTACCATTATTACTTGTTAACTCAACCACCCATATTGCTGCGATCTAGTACAGACTATTATATTGTATCTACCGAATAAAGGTATTATTTCAACATCTGTGTATTGTTTTACCACTCGACGATACAACAGAAAAATAACAAATATTAAACTGTTCATGAAAAAAAAAAAAATTTAATTGTTGTGAAGTAAATAAGACCCCCCCACTCCACCCATTAACACAAATGAACTAGGCAAGATGCTTTAAATAAAGAACTCAAAGAGAGTTCAGTGACAGTGATATGAATGAGCTCAACTTTGTCAGACTCTCTAACTCTGGGTGGAGAGAGGAACCAAGATGAGGCTCAGTTGTAGGGCTGAGTCTTGTCTAGGGAAAATTAGACAGGTGTGCCCAATCCAGCCTTGTGCAGGGTCTACAGGATATTTTTGGCCAAGCTTAAGGGTTCGGAGATCCCACTTTAAAAAGGCCTTGTGCTGCACTCCGCCTCTGTGGGATGGTAGATAAACACCCAGAGACACGAATGAGTTTGGATAGCACATTCCTTAGTGTAACACTGTAGTCATTCAACATAATATTATAACAATTAGTAGCACATAATAACAGTGGTGACAAGGAATCAAAACTTATCCCTGATGAGATAGAAAAAATCCAAACTCAATGGAAAAACAGCTAACAATAACTAAGAGATCCTTAAAAAAAAGAAAAAAGATATCCCTTAACATAGACAATGTAATGAAAACAATCTAGTCCTCTAGATTAAAGAAGATTACCTGGATCTACAGATATCTGAAGAAGACCCGAGAATACAACAGTTGACACATTCTGACAATAACAAAGAAGACATTAGCCCAAATATAAATAAAGTAAACAATAAGATTTTTAATATGATAATATATTATTTACATTGTTCAGACTGTTGTTCTCATCTTTATCATCCTATTCATGACATTTCGGTCATCATACGTTTCAACCTTCTTCCGGACACCATGACTCAGTGGATAAAAGCGTTAGTTGAATCCTCTGTCAGTCAGTTAAGTGCCATACATGATACATGCTGAATGGGCAGAAGATTATCTTGCAGTAGGTTGCCATTGCTTTCTGTGGTAGACCGGTTGCCAGCCAAGGCTACAGAACCCAATCTGTCCTATTATTTAACTCATAACTGGAGGGAAGAGACAGATTAATACCTTTCCCAAGGATATTTGTGGGTAAGTGAATGCAAGGAATTCTATGACTTGGCCCAATGAGTTGAGCGATCAATACCTGGCTACAGCAGTGGTGAACAAAATTTAAAGAGTTGAGTTAAACAGAGATAACTAAGACAACTGGAAGCATGACCTATGGAAAGAGAACAATCTACCCCAGTGATTGAAAGATTCAAAATTTGTACAACAGCCAAAACATTGTGAATCTAAATTTAAACTTATTTATAAATGGAACTTTGTCTGTGTGTGTGTTTGTGTGTGTGTTACCTATAGACTTCGGAACGGCTGAACTGATTTTCTTGAAAATTTACACAGTTGTAGTATAAGCATCTGCAAGTGTTCTTAGCTAGGTTTTGTGTCGAGGTACCCCCGATAAGTATTGAAAATCGATAATCGAAAAAATCGGGTTATAGAAGGAGTGGTTCGATTTTAATCAAATTTGACACACTCATAGACAAAGACATAAGAAACGATATTAAGAAGTTTCAAGGTTGCAGTTCTTACAATAGTGCAGAAAATCAATAATATATGTACATATAAAAGGCAAGATGTTTGTGTGTGTGTCTGTTTATCTGCCTGTATGTCTGTATCTTTTTCAGACCGTTTATTTTAGTTTTTGCTTCGGATTTGGCTCTAAGTAGGTATAATTGTAGTTCTTAGTCTCACCTATGATACCATATACTCAGAGGACTTATTTAGCCTTCAAAATTAAGTTTACGACAAAAAAAACTTATTTGATATCGATACGAGGAAATCAAAATTTGACTTACATCCATTCATTTTTCTTTCAGTCTATGGTTTCGCTTTAACTGGAAACAACTATTGCTTTTTAGTCTTTCGTGCCAACATCCAAAGAGCTTGAGCTCCAGGACCATAGATTAGTTTTAAAGCTTTCATTACTCCCGAGCAACGCCGGGCTATACTGCTAGTATGACCATAAAGAGGAAAACAACATTCCAGATTATGTAAATAATGTCTTGTAAATATCTTATTTCAGAAATGTAGTTAAATATTTCAATAATATTTATGATACATTTTAATTTTGCAAGCATGATCACACAAGTCATCATAATCAACGATGTTTTTCATGCACTGGCCTTGTTCAGCTGTTGAACTAACCAGATTATACAGTAGCCTATCTTCTAGAAACTGTAACTAAGATCCACTTATGGCATAGTTGCAGTATAAATCACAGGTTGACTCTATGGGCACTTAAAAAACAGAAGTGTGCTTGAGCAGGCATCTACAACAGGGATTAATTAACCACCCTCAGTGATGAATGTGTTAGAAAACAAGCAGTCATTATTATTATATTTTTTTATATTTTTAATTGCTACAAGTTCATAGAAAGTTTAATTAATGAAATATCTTTTGGCTAAGTTAGGGCAAACACAAAATTTATAATTTCCGAAAAAGAATTTTTCTATTAAAATCAAGTTAAAAATAAAAGTAATAATCTGTTAAATTTTTTTAACAGAACTGTTTCGGACTTGTTTTCCTGCTTTCTCTTTTCCAATCTTTTTACTCTTTTCATTTTTTTTTGTTTTTTAATTGGAGTAGATAGACTAAACTATCACCCAGTTCACACTCCACCCACGTCTAATGAACAGGTGAAGAGGTTCATCCCTTGTTCCCTGTTTAGGATGTGGTTTCCGGTTTTCTCTTTTCCAATCTTTTCACTCTTACATAACCCCCTGCACACCAGTGGCCTTACCACCTTGCTTGGGGTGATATGATTAAAAAAAAAAAATTACCTTACTCAAAAATAAATAATAAATGACAAAACTTCATGTAGTCACAAGAAAATAACGGACACTTGCTCTTTTTGATGCACCCCCACCCAAAAATCTCACCTCTATCAATGGGATTTTAGTTGCACAAAAACATTTTCTATTTTCTCATAGATCCTAATTGTTTTTGAATACAAAAATGTATACAGTTTCCTATTTTCTAATATAATGTGATAATTTCTAAGTTAAGTTACTCTATGTTTATAAAAAAAAATTTTTTTTCAATCATTGTGTAATGCCAGAAGTGTCTGCTATATAGCAATAGATAAACCAACTAAGAGAAAAAAACTTAAAGTTCTAGAACAAATAATGAGGAAAAAGGTTTGGAGAACTTGACACTCAAAGAAGATCAGTTCACTGTGCAGGGCCAGGAAGTTTTTCCCGTCTGAATTCATCCTGCACATACATAAATCTACCATCCGTCCATGTATTGAATACTGCTACCACATCTGGTCGGGTGCCCCTGCTATTCACCTCAGGGTTCTTGACAAAACCCAACGAAAAATCTGTAATGTGATTAGTATTGACTCGGCAGCTCGGCTGCAGTCGCTCTCTCACCAGCATGATGTGGCTTCCCTGTGCCTCTTCTACAAATACTTTCATGGCTTCTGCTCCAATGAACTTAGCTCACTGGTGCCCCCATATGAATTTACACAAGCTACTAGACTAGCAACTAGGTCCCACTCTTTTGCAGTGAAACCGATAAAATGTAACTGCAATTCCGACTCTAACACCTTCTTTTCTCGCACTTCCCATCTATGGAATTTCCTTCCATATACTTGCTTCCTCGACAACTACAATCTCCAGGAATTTAAATGTAAAATCAATAGACATCTCCTATCTCACATCCTTTCTCTCAAGCTCTTTTCTCCATCCACTCCAACCTTACACCTGTATTCTCATCTCATCCATCTATTACCCTCCTCCTGACATCCCCTATAACTAACCCTCTTTTTCATCACTTTCCTCTATGTAACCCCCTGCGCAACAGTGGCAGTAAAACTGCCTTGCTTGGGGTGAAATGATTTTTAAAAAAATTAACCCCAAGCAAAACTATATCTCTATGACGAAAACAAGGGGCTACGCTACTGAGAGTAAAGGAGAATACGATTTACAAAAAAATAATTTGATCTTTACAATGTAAAGATCAAATTATTATTTATTTATAATTATTATAATTATTTATTTATAATTATTTATACTTGATATTTATTTATTCTAAATAAATATCAAGTATAAAAAAAACTGTTTAAAAGGTTCTCGTCAACAAGTTTATCAAAGAATAAAAAGAAATTGTAGTCGGTAATTTTCATTGAAACAGACAAGGTTTTACTTTTTATTTTTAATGATGATGAATAATATGAAAATGAAATTGATTTTAAAAACCCAGAAAACAATGGAAACACCCACAACACAGATGTTAATACACAACTGGATAAAAAAGAAAAAGAATATTCAATTTAAGAAAAATATTGTAATGATTAATAATGTCTAAAATAATAGAAAGAGTTTCTTTTTTTTTTTTTTTGGTCTTTCTTTTGGATTCTGGCCAAACCTAAACTATAATGAGAAAAAAAAAATAAGAAGAAAAATAAGATTAAAAGAATAGAAGACTAAGAAGAAGAATTCAACCAACCTGCACAAAAATCAGGAAGAAAGTTCCTTGAAAGGTAAATTCAAAATTGTAAAGCTGGCCTAAAAGTGGAAAAATCAAACACCAATGAATGAAAATGAAATTAATACGTTTTTTTCTCCGGTACAAACGCCAAAAGTCGTATGGAATTATATGCCATGAAGACTTATTTGTAAAAGCTCCAGGTATTGGAATCGGACAGAGCTGTGCGACAACCGCTAAAGAAGTAAGTATGGATAACAAAACAGTTGTAGTAGGAATAGTTCAGCGCGTAAGTGGTCTCAGACGGCCCAGATTCGCTGAATTGTCACAAACACGAGGAAAGAGAGAAAGAGAGAGATGGTTTGGTCGAGGAACAAAACAGCTACAAGTGGGAGTGAAATTAAAGCTACAACAATTATTATCACGTGGGTGAGAAAAAGAAAAGGGAGGCAAAACGAATCGGCAAACAATTAGGGATTTAAGGATAGACGGGTTCCTTATACTAAAAATGGATATCCATGGTTTAGATCGGAATACAGATTCTAAAAAGTTCTAAAAGTTTAGCGAATGTGGTTAGGTTGGGGTGGGTAAAGAAAAAGATATTTTAAATTTTTTTACTCTCTTGTGGATGAAAGATGAGAGACGAGAAAAAAGACGGCTAAAAAAAAAAAAGCAAAAAATCCGATGCTTGTGTCAGCTGGAGAGATGAAGTGTTTGAAAAATGTAATAGAAAGTGGTGATGATGATAATGACCTTGTGTTGTGTATGTCTGTGTGTTTAAAGAGGACATCTGTCATAAAATAAAATTTATATAAAAATAAATATTTAAAAATGACGAAGCTTTGAACAAACAGACAAAAATAAAAAAGGCTGAACTGTTTCTTTCTTTGTGCCTTAGGTGACAAAAACTTGCCCGCGCCGTTTGATAATTAAATTTGTTGTCTTTTTTTTTTCCTTTTTTTTTTTTTTAACACACCTCCCCAGATTTTATTTATAGGACCCTGAAAACACATTTATTGAGTGTATGACAATACACAAGAAAAATGAACGTTTAGAAAACTTTCAAATTTTATTATCGCAAAAAATTCATACGTACTTTCGACACGCGAAAATAAAAAAGTAAAGAAAAAACTAACAAAATGAATTTTGAAAAATTTACAAAAAATTCGAAGAATAATTACAGTGCATTAAAATTTTCAGCATTTATTCATTAATGAATAAAATAAACAAATTATAAATCTGTTTTACAACCCATTTAAGGTTTTGTTGAATTTTCTTTTTCCTTTCTTTTTGTCATTTTATCGCACTAAGATTAATTTGTACTTGTGAATTTTGGCTGTGTGTTACGGTGCAATGAATATCTGCTTAGAATGAGAAATCAGAGAGTCGAGTTCGAATTCTATTTGATTTTGTTTTGTTGCATTCACTTATGGGCAAATACACGTGGGAAAGGTATTAATCCATCTCTTCCCTCTAGCTATGAGTCAGGTAACAGAACAGATTGAATTCTATGGCTTTGGTTGGTAACCAGTCTACCACAGAAAGTAATGGCAACCTACTGCAAAAAAATCTTCTACCCAGTAAGTAATGTCTCGAAAAAGACAATCACCCAAACGTGCATAACATATATCACTTAACTGACTGGATTTTGGATGCTCCTAATTTTTATATTTTTAAAGCTAACACTTGAAGATTCTAACAAAGAATATATAATATTAAGTGTGATCACATAAAATATGGTTCAAAACCTCAACAAAAGAATTGAAGAAAACTCAAAAAGTTATATTTTGCAAAGAGTTGCTAACCTGGGCTAGACACCCAAATGCTCAGAGAGGGTGGGAGAACCTAATTGGGAGCCCCAAGTCGTGCTTTGTGACCCTTGCTATATTATCAACATTTACTATTTTTTTTAACTACATTTATATACGTCACAAATTAAACTAAGCACAGCTGAAAATTAAAGAATGAAGAATTTTCACTGATTTTGATGTAATTCTGGCTTCTTATTTTCTCCAAATCTGTGAATTTGTTTTGCTCATGCTAAGTCTAAATAAGACACTAAAATTCACCATCTTTTGCCATAAAGCGGGATGTGCGAGAAAAGAAGCTGTTGGAGTAGAAATTGCAGTTACATTTTATCGGTTTTACTGTAAAAGGGTGGGACCTAGTTGCTAATCTAGTATCTCGTGCAAATTCGTATCAAGGGGGCACCAGTGATTTAAGTTCATTGGAGCAGAAGCTGTGAAAGTATTTATAGAAGAGGCACAGGGAAGCCACATCATGCCGATAAGAGAGTGACTGCAGCCAGTCTGCCAAGTTGGTATCGATCACATTACTGATTCTCCGTTGTACAGTATAAGCCGAATATAAGAGAAACCCAGATATAAGAGATATTTTCTCTGGTCCCAAATTAGAGCCTGTGGTAATGTATATAAAATAGACAAAACCCGGATATAAGATAACTTTTATCCGATCCCGACAACTCTCTATTTATCAGAGGTTACACTGTATTTTGTCAAGATCTCTTCCATGAAGAAAGAGAACAACCAGCAATACACAGAAATACCAATGGACTGGAAATATTAAAAACTGAAGTGAATGCTGCACTGGCCAAATTGAACAAAATCAAAGTGACAGGGCCAAACAAGACTGTAATAGAGATGCTAGCAGCCTTAGACTATTTCGGCATAGACAAGATTACAGAAATAATAAGTGAAATCTACAACAGTGGTGATTTATTAGAAGACCTAAGCAGATCTATTTTCATAGCACCACCTAAGAAACCAGGTGCAAACAAATGCAAACTTTGCCAAACAAGAAACCAAATTCTGATGAACAGAGAGTGCAGCAGAATCAGGCTAGAGATAGGTCAAAAACAGTACAAGTTCCTCAAAGACACTGAAACAAGGAATGCAATTTATGCTCAGAATATTATAAAGAGCAATAAAAAATGTAGAAAGAGTTCAACAAAGTAAACCACAAAGATCTGTCAGAGCTGCTCACTAACCTTGACATATTTTGGAAAGATTAGAATAAGTAAGAATTTATACTGGCAGCAAACCACTTACATACAAACAGGAAATGAATTCAGCAGATATCCAAAAATAGCAAGGGGTGTAAGACAAGGATGGGTCTTCTCACCAGATTTATTCAACCTATACAGTGAAGCAATTATGAAAGAACTAGAAATTTTGCCAGGATTCATCACTGGTGACCACAATCTTAATATGAGATATGCAGATGTCACAGTGTTGAAAGGAAACTACAAAACCTCTTATAGAAAGTATTGAAAAAAGAAAAAGAGAAGAAAAAACTAAACATAAACTACAAGAAAACAGAATAGTCATTGGCAAAAAGAGTAGGCCAAAATGCAAATTACGAATTGAGGATACTAAAATCAAGCAGGTACAGAAATTTAAATTTTTTTTTTTTTGTAATCATATCACCCCAAGCAAGGCGGGCAGTAATGCCACTGATGTGCAGGGGGCTACGTAATAGTGAAAAGATTGGAAAAGAGAAAGCTGGAAATCACATCCTAAACAGAGAACAAGGGATGAGTCTCTTAACCTGTTCAATAGACGTGGGTGGAGTGTGAACCAGGCAATAGATCTATCTACTCCAATTGAAAAAAAATAAAAATAAAAAACAAAGTGAGAAGATTGGAAAAGAGAAAGCCGGAAACCACAACCTAAACAGGGAACAAGGGATGAGCCTCTTAACCTGTTCAATAGACGTGGGTGGAGTGTGAACCGGGCAATAGATAGATCTATCTACTCCAATTGAAAAAAAAAAACAAAGTGAGAAGATTGGAAAAGAGAAAGCCGGAAGCCACAACCTAAACAGGGAACAAGGGATGAGCCTCTTAACCTGTTCAATAGACGTGGGTGGAGTGTGAACCGGGCGATAGATCTATCTACTCCAATGTGAGAACTGTTCTAACAGAGGATGGAAAGTGTGACACTGAGATCCAAAGACATATTGTGATGGCCAAAGACACATTCTAAAAACTAAGCAGTGTATTAAGAGACAGGAAAATCTCACTGGAAACAAAGAGTAGTGAACTGTTATGTGATATATGTCCTCCTGTATAGCAGCATCTCCTCAAAGATGAAGAAGAGACAAAGCAACAGAAATGCAGTTCTCTGTATCATTTTAACTGCATATTAGCATATGTATAGAAATTTCACTTGAGGCTGGTGTTGACCATGTCCACCATAGTTTATGAATATAGAATACAGCACAATATGTAATCTGTTCAATGAAACAACATCAAAGATTAACACTCACAAGTCAGACACTCGACTGAATCTGACTATATCGCCAATACTCGGGAAAATATGGTCACCTTTATACACATCGCATTGAATATTTTGAGCCTTCTGATTGGTTAACCATTCTATTGGTGAACTATCAAATGAGTCAGTTCATGGCTGGCTCACTAGTATACAAAGGTACCCAAAAACCCCAACAGCTGGGTGTGAGTCTGAGGCCCAATATCCTCTCAAGATCTGGCACCTCCTTGAGGGGGACATCTGTTCATCGTGACTGGTGATAATTCAGGGTTTGATTAGCGGTGATGGAATGTAACCAGTTTGGTTTTGAAGGCATTGAATGTAATCAGCCAGTTTTTTCCCGACTAGGAAGTTAGTGTTAAATCAAAAGAGGTCAGCTGCCAATCTCTGATCATCAAGACGTTTTGGGGTGACCCTTGTTGGAGTTTTTTGGGTAGCTTTGTATACTAGTGAGCCAGCCATGAGCTGACTCATTTTATAGTTCACAAATAGAAGTGTTAACAAATCAGAAGGCTCAAAATATTCAATGCAATGTGTAATAAAAGGTAACTATATTTTCCTGAGCATTGGTGATATAGTTCAATTTAGTAGAGTGTCTGACTCGTGAGTGTTAATCTTTGACATTGTTTCATCAAACAGATTATGTACTGTACTGTATTCTATATTCATAAATTATGGTGAACATGGTCAACAACCCTTTATATCATCGTATCATCAGTGTAGATGTTTACAAATGATCAGAGTAGATCATTTATGTAAATCAGAAAGTGAGTTGGTCCAAGAAGTAACCCCTGGGGGATGCCTGCAGTGACCACCAGGTTCTTGGAGAAGGGGTTATTAATAACTTATCTGCAGAGATCTATCTACCTATTAGGAAGGATTTTATAATAGAGAAAACTCTTCCAGTGATTTCCTAGCCGCAGAGATGTGTAGTAAACCTCTATGCCACACTCTGTTAAAGGCCTTTGATATATCTAATACTAAGGTTCTTGCAATGTGTGTGTCATCAAGAGCCTCACTAATTCTGTGTGTAATGGTAGTTAGGATGTTAGCAGCAGATCAGGCTGACCAAAACCTATACTGCACATCACACAAGAGGTTGTTTCTATCCAGGTACTCTATGACTTCTTGCTGATAATGGGTTCAAATATTTTACTGATACTAATAGGTCTGTACAAGAGGGGGAAGATTAATCTAAATCTAATCTAATCTAATCTGATCTAAATCTAAACTTATTTATAAATGGAACTTTGTGTGTGTGTGTGTGTGTGTGTCTGTGTGTCTGTTACCTATAGACTCCGAAATGGCTGAACCGATTTTCTTGAAAATTTACACAGTTGTACTATAAGTGTCTGCAAGTGTTCTTAGCTAGGTTTTGTGTCGAGGTACCCCTGATAAATACCAAAAATCGATAATCGAAAAAATTGGGTTATAGAAGGAGTGGTCCGATTTTAATCAAATTTGATACACTCATAGACAAAGACATAAGAAACGATATTCAGAAGTTTCAATGTTGCAGTTCTTACAAGAGTACAGAAAATCGATAATATATATATATATATAAAAGGCAAGATGTTTGTGTGTGTGTGTCTGTTTATCTGTCTGTATGTCCTTTATACAAATCCACAATTTTTATCCGATTCTCACCAAACTTCATACAAATATTCTTTGGGAGTCTGAGCTCCAGGACCATGGATTCGTTTTAAAGCTTTCATTACACCCGAGCAATTCTGGGCTATACTGCTAGTTTCTCATATTCTTGAAAATCAGACATATGCTTGCTACTTTCCACATGCTTGGCAAAGTTTTCTCTTTCAAGCTGAAGTTAAATAACTTTTCTAGAATCAAATTTAATTTCAGGCTTATACTCTTGAGGAAGACCACTGGAATTTTACCTGGATCAATTGCTTTTTTTTTTGGTCGTAGTATTTGATAAATCTAGAGACTTCTTTTACTTAAATGAGTATATTATGAGGGATTGTGTTCAGTGAGATGTGGGAAGTTGGGGTGGGGATGGCCTTTGTCTTCTAACATTGAGTTTGAAGTAAAGATATCAGTGAAGAGTTTCACCTTGTTTGTCAGGAAGGATATGACCTCAGAGCCATTTATAATAGTGAGCATGGTCACTTTGCTTTTATTTATAATTTGGTTGATGATCTTCCAGGATTCACAAAATCCAATTTGTCTGGTCTGTCTCAAGGATATAAGCAATCAGGATGTGGTTTTTTTTTTTTTTTTTTTTTTTGTATACAATAGCTATTAGTTCTGATGCTTACAGATATTAGATCATAAAATCACATTATTATATAATGTAAGGCAAAAGTTGCATAAATTTCGAAACAGTTCTATCAACTCAATTTCACTTTAACCATAACCTCTTGGACAATCCCTAAAAACATGTGCTATTTAAGAGTTTGGTGAATTAGAACAATTTGTTCTTTTGTCAAGTGATACAGTGCTTCCTCTGTCTCACTGAATATTTCATGCATCTAGGAAATTAAAAAAACCGGATTTTCTCAAAATTTACTGTTTTTTTTGTTTTGAGGGAGCCAATTTATGCAAATTACAAACTGGGAATACTAAAAATAAAGCTAGTAGAAAAATTTAAATATCTAGGAAGTGTTCTAACAGAAGATGGAAACTGTGACACTGAAATTCGGAAATGTATTAGAATAGTCAAAGATGCATTCCGAAAGCTAAGCTGAGTATTAAGAAAGAGAAAAAAATTGTTAGAAACAAAGTGTACTGAACTGTTACATGACATTTGTCTCCCATATGTCAGTGAATGTTGGACATTCTCCTCAAAGATGAAGAGACTTGAAGCAACAGAAATGTGGTTCTGCAGAAGTATGCGGAAGATACAAAAGTGTGAATGTGCTATGCATTGAAAAGTAAAGAAAGTTCAGTTGTTAATGGATAGGGAAATGAATAGGATCCAGCAGGGCGTACTCATCTACGAACTGCTACATCTGGGAGAAAGAGAAAAAGCAAGGGCGGACCTGAAGGAGACTACCACCACCTTTAAATTTGTTGTTTTTAATTTTTTTTTTTTTTTACTTTTTTCAGCACAGTCTAATTGATTATTATATAAAGTTTCTGATTATCAAAAAAATTTGGAAAAATTTCAATATTTAAACAATTGGGTGGGGGGCTTAACTTCTCATACATTTTGATCCTCCATTCTGGAACCACTTGTGTTGGGGTCACTTCATTTTGTTTTTTTGGGACAAGTTGTTGCTCTTGTTTTTGTCTTTTTCAAGTTTTCTTCAGTTCTTACAATGGCATGACAATTCTACTCCTGCAGCTTCCTCTCTCGCACTTCCCGCCTGTGAAACTCACTCCCGTATTCTTGCTTTCCTGACGGCTACAACCTCCAGAAATTTAAATGCAAAGTCAATACTCATCTACTAACCACTGGCCTCTAGCTCTCTCCCCTCCCCTGTATAACCTTCCCTTTCTCTCCACCTATGTATCTGTCATCGCACCTGTTTTCTCAGCTTTCTATTGTTCCTTTCTAACTAGTTTGTACTCCTCACTCTTTTCTAATTAATCTTTTTACATTTATGTAACCCCCTTCACATCAGTGGCGTTTCTGCCTTGCTCAGGGTGAAATGATTAAAAAAAAAAACTCCAAGAATGGCTTTATTCTAAAATTTTGCAAAGGATTCAGTAGTTGAATATGTGCAAGCAAAAAAGTTAATTGCACAGGATCGATTTACTATAAGGTTGTATGAAAAACTGTGCACCCATCCTAAAATTATTTAAATGTTGAAATTTTTACAAATATTTTTGTCAATCAGAAAGTTTAGGGTTTAATTGATAAGATTGCACTGAAAAAAGTAAAAAAAAATTGATAATCAACCAATTTATGGTGGTAATGTCATACCGGCAAATGGTTCCAAAATAATTTACTATAACGTTGCATGAAAAACTGAGCCCCACCCCCGTATTGAAATATTGAAATTTTTCCAAATTTTTTTGTCACTCGGAAAGTTTAGGGTGTAATTTATAAGATTGCACTGAAAAAAGTAAAAAAAAAAAGAAAAGAAAAACAACAAATTTAAAGGTAGTGGTAGTCTCCTTCAGGTCCGCCAAAGAAAGAAAGGTTTGTCTTTATATAGTTCTAAACAGCGTCACCTAATGAATGTTTGATGAAGCCAAGTGGTGTTAATAACATTTCAGGTCCATTTGTTACTTGCATTATGGGAAAATGTATTTCTTTTTCTGTTATTATAACTTAATATTATTTTATTTATTGATTGATTTTACTTCATTTTCCCTAACAAGTTTAATTTAGAATCATGATGTCTACTTGAATGGTTATTTTAATAAAGAATTCATTTCTATTATTTATTCAGTGGAACACTGCAGTTATATTAGTCAAAACATTCCATGGCAAATTTTCAAACGAATTCTTTCTTGAATCTTCATCTGTATCAGTTCAGATACTGTGGGTGGAGTAATTGTCCATGGGTAAATGTAATTGGCAGAAATACGCAATAAGCAGAACAGATAAAGTTTCCAATAAACAATAAGAAAAGAAAGGAAAGAACAATGCAAAGATTATACTAAGCAGACAATAAATATAAATATATATATACTAGCAGTATAGCCCGGCGTTGCTCAGGTGTAATGAAAACTTTAATATATATATATATTATCAATTTTCTGCACTATTATAAGAACTGCAACATTGAAACTTCTGAATATCATTTCTTATGTCTTTATCTATGAGTGTATCAAATTTGATTAAAATTGGACCACTCCTTCTATAACCCAATTTTTTCGATTATCAATTTTCAATATTTATCGGGGGGGTACCTCGACACAAAACCTAGCTAAGAACACTTGCAGACACTTATAGTACAACTGTGTAAATTTTCAAGAAAATCAGTTCAGCCATTTCGGAGTCTATAGCTAATGGATACACACAGACAGACACACACAGACAAAGTTCTATTTATAAATAAGTTTAGATATGTAATTAAATTCATTTTTTGATTAGAAATATTTTACATTGCAATACGGAAATTTTTATTTCAAAAAATTTGCGTGTCATAATGTAAAATATTTTTAATAAAAAAATAAATTTAATTATATTATGCGCTATATCAGTGCTTCTCAAACTATCTGATGTAGCAGACTGGTAGATTTTTGATAAATTTTTTATTTATTCCCTGAAGGCCTTTACCCCTTCAAATTTTTCCAAAACATCCTTATTTCTGTGCAAATGTATATGCTGAACTCAAATCGATAATTATTTATTAAGGGCTAAAGTTCTTTGGGGAATAAATAAAAAATTTCCCGTTTTTTTTGTCAATGTACCAGGGAAACGGCAAGCAAAGCAAGCCAATCCAGCTGAGTAAGGAGTGGGGGGGACTGTGAACCCCAGAATTCTTTTTTTTTAGACATGTACTATTTCAGGATGTGCATTGTGGTGCAGTGGATATTGGCTCAGAATGAGAAATCGGGGAGCCGATTTCGAATTCTAGTTGAATCCATTGCATTCACTTATGCACAAGTACCCTTGGGAAAGGTATTAATTCATCTCTTCCCTCCAGTTATGGGTTAAATAGCAGGACAGATTGGGTTCTATAGCCTTGGCTGGCAACCAATCTACCGCAGAAAGCAATGGCAACCTACTGCGGGATAATCTTCTGCCCAGTCAGTCATGTCTCTTTCGAGACATGATCGCCCAAGCGTGTTTCATGTATGGCACTTAACTGACTGACTGACTATTTCAGGGACATTTTGAGACTATCTGTAATAAACATGAGGACATGATATCTTCTTGTTTATTCTAAGGGCAGTCATCATTGACGTAACAAGTTTTCCCAGTGTACCATTGACTTAATTGTTTAATTACTTATTTGTTTTTATTAATTTTATGTGGAGAAATACAAATGATATTAAAACAAATGCATCATAGTGTCAGTCAGTCAGTTAAGTGCCATACATGATGCACGCTTGGGCAATCATGTCTCGAAAGAGACATGACTGACTGGGCAGAAGATTATCCCGCAGTAGGTTGCCATTGCTTTCTGTGGTAAGCTGGTTGCCGACCAAGGCTATAGAACACAATCTGTCCTGTTATTTAACCCATAACTGGAAGGAATAGACGGATTAATACCTTTCCCAAAGGTATTTGTGTGTAAGTGAATGCAATATTAAAAACAGAGAATTTATAAAAACATTTAAGTATTCATGGTAAATTTTTTATTTATTCCCCGAAGGCCTTTACCCTTTCAAATTTTGTTCCGAAACAAAACAAATCACGTAGTAATTGCACAAAGGAAGTAAATAGCCCAAAATAAGCATTTTACGCCTAAAGTCATTCAGCACTTAATTAGATATGAGAATGGTGGTTAGGGGTGAGATAAAGTTCGATTTTTTTCTAGTCGTTAACATCAATAAAGGTAGGTTTTTTCAATAAACAATTATCGATTTAAGTTCAGCATATACATTTGCACAGAAATAAGGATGTTTTGTAAAAATTTGAAGGGGTAAAGGCCTTCGGGGGAACAAAACAAAAATTTACTGTATTCATTTGGCCAGGGTTTTGTCGTAACCGACTTTGAATGATAAACTCCACTTTCAGCTTAACACATCCGGCCAGAAATAACTAACCGAAAACAAAGCAGACTCCCGGCCCGACAACCTTCACTTTCAACGATTTGTTTTTGATTTGTGGATGAATTGAACAAAGTCTGATGCGTATTCAGTTCACTGTTTTGCTGTTCATTATATCACATTCGTTAGTTAGATAGCAATAACTTTTAACATGAGTGAGTAAAAATGAACAATGTAGCCAGAATAATATAAAACTAAAATGAACAAACGAAAATGAGTCAAATACTGGCAGTCTCTCGTGGCATAGTGTTACTGTTTTAATATTGTTTCTTTCTTTTCTGGAAAATCTCAGCGTACCGGCAGATGATGGCTTGCATACCAGCAACGGTATGTGTACCACACTTTGAGTAGCACTGCTCTATATTGTATTGAGCACATTATTAAAAAAAAAGTAAACGCCAGAGAACTCTGGACTTTAAACTAAACTTGTTTGTTCTCTTCATCTGGATATATATTTATATATCTTGGTTATAGTAGAAACAAATGGATTAGCAATCCACAGTTTGTAGCATTTACTTTTTAAAAGTGATCAATACTAAATAGAGCAATATTATTATTTTAATATTTTTTATTATAAGTAGTTATAAAAAAAACATTTTACATCAATGCACAAAAGATATCATGTTTCAGTACTATTAATTGTACTTCAAAACCAGCCATCACCTGACAAAGTACAATTAATAGCACTGAAACACCATAGCTTTTGTATATCAACAAGATAGATAGATAGGATTAATGTGGAGAAGTTTGTCACTTAACTGAGCAGAGTCATTCCAACTTCAAAGTTTCATGAAGGTATTATGATGTCAATCTGCTGATTGAAAAATAAGTTCTGAGATATGAGGACATCATAATGGTGTCTTCATGAAACTTTGATGTCGGCATGACTGGGTTCAGTTAAGGGACAAACTTCTCGAGATTAATCCTATTAAAAGATTGATCTCTATCTCGATATCAAGCACTTTACAATATAAGCATCATTATAACGGAATATTATATATATATATATATATATTTAGTGTCTCGAGGCAGCAAATAATTTTCTAAACATATACTGTTAAATATAAGAGACAATGAATGTCTATTATGTTTAATCATGAGCTATTCTAAACGTCATATTTTGGCTTTAATTTCAGTTGAAAATAAAGACAAAAAACTTAGAAAGCTTAGAAGCAAATTAATAAAAAATTATCCAAATGTTGGAGAATTTTTGTCTTTATTTTCAACTGAAATTAAAGCCAAAATACAACATTTAAAACGGCTCATGTTTATATATATAAAAAATAAATTTCGATGTTCAAAACTGTTGAATGATCATTTCAACATGAAATCCATAAGAGAGATTTCACATCTCATCGGCAGCTACCACATATCAAAATGAAATAAAAAAGAAATAAAAAAATTGAAGGTTAAGAATTCACTGGCAGAAATAAAAAATTTACGTCACAAAAAAAATCGGTTAACAATCAATGTTTATTTTTAGATTTTGGACAGTTTTACTTTTAGATTGAGTTGTAAGTGAAAGAATTTGAAAATTTGGCTTTGTTTAGCTTTACAGACGGAAAGGGGTTAACAGATGGAATAGGAAGTGGTGATTGATTGAGAAATGGGTTATACAAAACAGAAAGAGAGGGGGAAGGGGGAGAAGAAGAAGAAAAAAGAAAAATTTCCATATTTATATCGTAGAACTTTTGAATATTTTCCATTTTTAAACGAGTTATTACGCGACCTAAGTTGATATATATATATATATATATATATATATATATATATATATAGGTTTATCTATATATATATATATATAATAAAATAAATTTCGATATTCAAAACTGTTGAATGATCATTTCAACATGAAATCCGTAAGAGTGATTTCACATCTCATCGGCAACTACCACATTTCAAAATTAAATAAAAAAGAAATAAAAAAATTTGAAGGTTAAGAGTTCACCGGCGGAAGTAAAAAATTTACGTCACAAAAAATCGGTTCGCAATCAATGTCTATTTTTAGATTGTAGACAAGTTTACTTTTAGATTGAGTTGTAAGTAAAAAAATTTGAAAATTTGGTCTTGTCTAGCTTTACAAAGGGAAAGGGGTTAACGGATGGAATAGGAAGTGGTGTTTGATTGAGAAGTGGGTTAAACAAAACAGAAAGAGAGGGAGGGAAAAGTTGACAACATATGAATGGTATTAACACAGAAAAGAATGGAACAACTACATTGAATCAATAGCTACATCTATGGCTAGGAAGGTCAGATCACAGTGTCAGGCTAGGAAGTTTTTCTCGTTTGAATCCATCTTACACATATACAAATCTACCATTCGTCCATGCATTGAATACTGCTGCCATATCTGGTCAGGTGCTTCTATTATTCCTCTCGAGGTTATTGACAAAATCCAAAGGAGGATCTGCAATATAGTCGATCTCAATTTGGCAGCTCAACTTCAATCAATTTCTCACTGTCGAGATGTCGCTCACCTCTGTCAATTTTACAAGTATTTTCACAGCTTCTTCTATGATGAGCTTTTCTTCCTGGTGCCCATTTATACAAGCCACTAAACTGGCAACTAGGTCCCACCCTTTTACAGTCAAAATAGTCAAATGTAACCACCACTTCTACTTTAATAGCTTCTTTTCTCGCACTTCCCGCTTGTGCTATTTTCTTCCATATGATTGCTTCCCTGATACCTACAATTTCCAAGAGTTTAAGTGCAATGTCAATTGCCATCAGTTATCTCATCGATTCCTATCTTTTACTTGTTCTTTCTCTGACACCACTGTATCTTGTTTTTTCTTTTTGCTCTCGTCTAATGTAACCCCCTTTGCACCAGTGGTAGTACTGGTTTGCTTAAAGTGAAACGATCATAAAAATAAAGAATAGACAATGATTGCAGTGATCTGACTTCAAGGTAAGAGAGAACAAGAATATGGCAGAGGATATGTGATTGGCTGAAAAAAAATCCCAGCATGCATCTGTATGGTTCATCTATAAATTTGAGGAAGGTGATGTTTTT
Organism: Ascarosepion bandense; assembly: GCA_037127315.1. Taxonomy (NCBI): domain Eukaryota; kingdom Metazoa; phylum Mollusca; class Cephalopoda; order Sepiida; family Sepiidae; genus Ascarosepion; species Ascarosepion bandense. The sequence continues at coordinate 2,751,907 of JBBBDQ010000900.1, forward strand.
ATAATCATTCCTTTATTAATTTATATAAATCTTTGTTCTTTAGTTAAAAATCTGTGTATCCATGTGTTCGTTATTTACAAGCTATCTTTTGGAAGAGAAAAGTATGTTTTCATACACAGAACAATTAATAACTCTGTAAAAAGTAAGGGATCAATTTTACACTTTATCAATATTATGACTAGAACCCCCTTTTATAATGAAAAAAAAATCAATGTTATTTTATTCTGACAAATAGCATGTCTTGAGCAAGGTCTAAGGAATGCTCATCTAAAAAATTATTCCTTAAAAAGATTTTCCCTATTTTTTGTAAGTGAACCTATCTATTTAAATATTGCCAAGATTGCTATAATTTTAGTAATTATAGATTCTAAATGCATTTGATTGTCTTTTTTTTATATAGTTTATCAACCCTTTGTTAAAGCTGAAACTTTTTTGGATTATGTTGTATCCCGGAGTTGGAGATAAACAGAGAAAAGAATAGTGTAAGAAATACTCTTAACACTGAGTATATATAAATAGAGATTTCTTATATGTTAGTACAATAAATCAAATACATGTACACGAATAACACTTATGAAGGCACTGTCTTTGTATAGGACGTATGTGTCCATCATGAGAAGAAAGCTTCCATCATTCCCATGTAATGACGTAGAGTCTAGTATAGTCAGTCACTCGCTTTCCTCTTCTAACAATCTACTGCAGTTTGTTCCCCGTCGTGGTCTTTTATGACCCGGGCCATACCCATTGCGGGGTAGGACCAGGATATTCCTCTACAACAATATCTCTCCAGAACAGATCATAAGAATAATTCTTCATGTTTTTTTTTCACAGGTAGTTCAGTCTACTTAAGTAGTGCTGCACCTACGAGGCACCTACTATGATTTGTCTATTAAAACAAAATGCACATATAGCAGTTAAAATAATTCGGAAGTATCCATATCCAGATGGCCAAACTGATTTAGATTTAGTGGAGACAAAGTAAGCTATAACTGAGCAATCCTAAAATAATCTATCTATCTATATATATATATATATATAAATATATATATATATATAAACTTATTTATAAATGGAACTTTGTCTCTGTGTGTGTCTGTGTGTATCCATTACTTATAGAATCCGAAATGGCTGAACCGATTTTCTTGAAAATTTACACAGTTGTACTATAAACATCTGTGAGTGTTCTTAGCTAGGTTTTGTGTTGAGGTACCCCCGATAAATATCAATGTCTGCAGTGACCACCAGGTTCTTGGAGAAGGGGTTATTAATAACTTATCCTCAGAGATCTACCTATTAGGAAGGATTTTATAATAGAGAAAACTCTTCCAGTGATTTCCTAGCCGCAGAGATGTGTAGTAAACCTCTATGCCACACTCTGTTAAAGGCCTTTGATATATCTAATACTAAGGTTCTTGCAATGTGTGTGTCATCAAGATCAGGCTGACCAAAACCTATACTGCACATCACACAAGAGGTTGTTTCTATCCATGTACTCTATGATTTCTTATGATAATGGGTTCAAAAATTTTACTGATACTAATAGGAAGAGGGGGAAGATTAATCTAAATCTATCTAAATCTAAATTTAAATCTAATCTAAATCTTAATCTAAATCTAAACATATTTATAAATGGAACTTTGTCTGTGTGTGTGTGTCTGTGTGTCTGTGTGTGTGTCCGTTACCTATAGACTCCGAAACGACTGAACCGATTTTCTGGAAAATTTATACAGTTGTACTATAAACGTCTGCAAGTGTTCTTAGCTAGGTTTTGTGTTGAGGTACCCCCGATAAATATCAAAAATTGATAATCGAAAAAAATCGGGTTATAGAAGGAGTGGTCTGATTTTAATCAAATTTGATACACTCATAGACAAAGACATAAGAAACGATATTCAGAAGTTTCAAGGTTGCAGTTCTTACAATAGAGCAGAAAATTTGATATCGATACCAAGAAATCAAAATTTGACTTACATCCATTCATTTTTCTTTCAGGCTACGGTTTTGCTTTAACTGGAAACAACTATTGCTTTTTAGTCTTTCGTACCAACGTCCAAAGAGTCTGAGTTCCAGGACCATGGATTAGTTTTAAAGCTTTCATTACACCCGAGCAACGCCGGGCTATACTGCTAGTTTTTAAAAAGTAAGAGATTGATTTTACACTTTATGAATATTATGAATAGAACCCCCTTCTAAAATGATTAAAAAAATATCTTTTTTATTCAGACAAATGTGCATTGCGTCTAAGGAATGTTAACATACAAAAATTATTTCGCAAAACGATTTTCCCAATTTTTTGTAAATAGACTCATCTACTTAATAACACCAGGATCAGTAATTATAGATTCTAAATGCAATCGATTGCTTTTTTACAGATTATCAACCCTTCCTTAAAGCTGAAACATTTTTTGGATTATATAATTTTTTTTTTTCACAAGTGAATATTGCATTAACATTTTTATTTTTAGAATAATAATGAGTTTTCCAGATACAAATTTTACTATTTAACTCATAGCTGCGGGAAGATGAATTCATACATTTTTTAAATGCTATTTGAATGTAAGTGAAAGCAATGAACCCAATTAAAATTCAAACTCAGCTCACTGATTTTTCATTCCGAGTCACTATCTTCTTTTAATCAATTCACCCCAAGCAAAGCATCAATGTAACTAAGATACAAGAGATTACTCAGAGCGAAAGAATGAAAAAACTTTAGAATGAAGCAGAAACCCATTCCTAAACAAGAAACAATGGTTAATCTTCTAGTCCTGTTCAAAAAGCCAAGGATGTTTTGTTACTGAATATTACTTTAACAAGATTTTTTTTTAATAACAATGATTTTTTCCAGATACAAGTCCTATTATTTAACCCATAGATAAGGGAGGAGATGGATTTATATGTTTCCCAACAGTATTTCTATGCAAGTGAATATAATGAACCCAAATGGAATTCAAACTCAGTTCTTTGATTTCTTATTCTAAGCTACTGTTATCCATTACACACCTGTGTGTCCACTTCTAAATGCAAAAATTTATAAAGAAATAGAAAACCTTTTCTTGAAATTCTTGTTATTGTTTTTTCCTTTCTGAGAAAATGCCCAATCTATAAAAGTACTCAGCACCTTAAATCTATAAATACATTAACACGACATATCATATGCTTAAAGTAACCATAGATACAGTCCATAATAAAAGCCGCTTCATCAATGCAAACAAGGAACACTGCTTTTAATACTTGCAACTGATTATTCTCTCAACAGGCATCACCAGAATGAGATTTTCACTTATGTACACTTTAGTCAATTTATTTAATAGACTTTCTTCAAATCAAGCACGCACAATTCTAATTTATTCTTAACAATTCATGCCAATCTTTAAAATCAGATATTCAAGTAATAGAATCTTTTGTTTTGAGGCTTATGGCCACATCATACTGACAAACTAGTTCTTGCATGATCAAGCAACATCAAACCTGGACAGTACCTAGTTGGGTGACTGCTTGGGAATACCAGATGCTAAAAGATTGGGTATGTGGGTGGTGTAATGGATAATGGCTCAAAATTGTTAATTGGAGAACCAAGTTCCAATTCTAATTGGATTCATTTTGTTCACTTACAAGCAAATAGGAATATATATATATATATATATCGCTTATTCTCCCCAGAGTTAATTAGTAAGACTTGTATCACTAAACCATGATTATCTATATAAAAAAAGAAAATTCTTAAAATCTAGAAATATTTTCTGGCTTTAAATACTTTGCAAAATCATAAGGATACGTATTGATAAAAATATACCATGTTTGTTGTCATATAAGAGAACTTTTTACAAAGATAGTTTTTTTTAGCTGAGGAAGGCTGTTTGAGAATATTCAATGTACTTTGCTTAAAATGGAAAACAAGAACTTGCTGAACTCTAAGTAGCTTAGTGATAAAGCATACTGGATCAAATGCAGGTTTCTCCTACAAAGAGGGACATGTTTAAAATAAAAGTAGAAATGGGGCATCTATTTCAAATATGAGCATTCACTATAATAAGTTTTGAAGTTATAAAAATGTCAGATTAAAAATAAATTCATTAATTATTTAAAACTAATGTGATAAAAATATAGATTTAAGATATGCAATATTTATCGATGAAAATGGTCCGTCTCAGGAATAGAGCTTTTGTAAATATAAAGTGACACTGAGATCAACACTGAGTGACAAGAATGTGTTTTATGTCTGAATATGCTCTTTAGGCCACTTTTCAGGCCATGTCTAAAGATTGTGTTCAAGCATGAAACAGACTCTCACCACTCGAAGTTGATCTCAGTTTCCACTTTTGTATATATATATATATATATATATATATATATATATATTAAAAAAGGATTAATTCAAAGATGTTGAATGGCCATTTCGATATGACGATCCCCACGGGGAGCGACACATCACCTCAGCAACAGAAAAAAACCTTTCAGAAACTGGAGAAAAATTAGTCTACTTTTCCTTTTTAAATAGATTGCAAAGAAATTAAAAAATAAATAATAATAAAATAAAATAAAATAAAATAAAATAAAAATAAAAATAAAGGGAAAGAAAAAGAAAAGGAAAAAGAAAAAGAAAAGGATAGAATAAAATCAAATAAATAAGAAAAGAAAAAAAATTGACATCGTCTGGGTTTGCAAAAAAAAAAAAAAGGGGAGAATGTAACTAAAAATTAACAGACCCCGTGTTGAATCATTTAAAGCAACACGGAAAAAAGTTGGTAAGAGAGATAAAAGAAGGAAGGGAGGGAAAAAGAAAGAAACTAAAGAAAAAAATTTTTTTTAAATATTACAGACGCTGGACAAATTCAAAAATCTAATTTCCCCAAAACGTTGAAGTATTAAAAAAAGCCTTTACTTAAAAAGGCATAAATTATTGATAAAAGGGAATAAAAAGATATAGGATTTGAAATAAAATTATTTTTTTTTAAAAAAATTAGGTCATTTGAAATTAAACTAAATAAAGACAATACTAGGTAAAAAAAATTTCAATTATTATATATACATATCAATAGAAGTACACACACACACATATATATATATATATATATATATACACACACACACCATTTAACGAATAAGAATACATATATACATACACATACACACACATACATTCAATTTATTACACACTAATATACATATACATGCGCATACACACATATATATATATATGTGTGTGTACACACCTATATACAAAAAATTCATATAGACATAATATACATGTGTACACATACATGCACACATATACACACACACGCACACACATAGACATAATATACATGTGTACACATACATGCACACATATACACACACACGCACACACACATATATATATATATATATATATATATATATATATATATATATTCTTTATGCACTCACACATACATATTAATGAATATTATGAAAAGGAGCATTTACATAGCTAAAAAAATTAAACATCTTTCAACATCTTTGAATTAATCCTTTTTTAATATATATATTTGCTCTGTAATATTTTATTACATGGAGCTCTCTTCCTGTATCATTTTTTAATATTAAAATAAATTTTTAATATTAATTAGGATCGGGTTTTTTGGAATTTACCTTCCTGCTTTTTTCCTTTGGATTGAAGTATCTGAATTAAAATATATATATATATATATATATATATACTAGCAGTATAGCCTGGTGTTGCTTGGGTGTAATGAAAACTTTAAAACTAATCCATGGTCCTGGAGCTCAGACTCTTTGGACGTTGGCATGAAAGACTAAAAAGCAATAGTTGTTTCCAGTTAAAGCGAAAACGTAGACTGAAAGAAAAATGAATGGATGTAAGTCAAATTTTGATTTCCTGGTATTGATATCAAATAAGTTTTTTTCATCATAAACTGAATTTTGAAGGCTAAATAAGTCCTCTGAGTAAATGGTATCATGACTGAAACTAAGAACTACAATTATACCTACTTAGAGCCAAACTCGAAGCAAAAACTAAAATAAAAGGGCTGAAAAACTGATTTTGATCAGATCTGGTAGGATATTGGGGTATCGATTTCCAATATCGGAGTCAAATAAGTCATCCAAGGATAGAACTGCAACCTTGAAACTTCTGAATATCGTTTCTTATGTCTTTGTCTATGAGTGCATCAAATTTGATTAAAATCGAATCACTCCTATAACCCGATTTTTTCAATTATCGATTTTCAATAATTATCGGGAGTACCTCGACACAAAACCTAGCTAAGAACACTCGCAGATGCTTATAGTACAACTAAATTTTCAAGAAAATCAGTTCAGCCGTTTCGGAGTCTATAGGCAACAGACACACACACATACAAAGTTCCATTTATAAACAAGTTTATAAATATATTAAATCTCTTTTTACTTTTTTTTTCAATCAGTACCACTCCCATGCAATACAGTAAAGCCACAAGGAATTACAGGGTCTAGAAGAATTAAAAACGGAAACATTAATAATGAGCAGAAATAGAGAAGAGTAATTGGTCAAATAGTAGATAGCGATTGACATTGCATTTAAATTTTTGTGGATTAAAGTTGGCTGGAAAGCATGGAGCCAGAAGGGAGTTCCACAAGCAAGAAATGCAAGAAAATAAACTGTTAGCATAGAATTCATAGCTACATCTAACCAGCTCAACTGTAAATTGATGAAATCTCAATGCCAGTCGAGTACTGAGCTTAAATTCAAAAAGTCTAGGTAGCACAGTGAAGGGCCCATCTGAATAATTACTACGTAAGTTGGTTGGTTGTTTTGTTTTTATGGCAAATCAACCTCGGCGGGTCATTTATTGCCAACTAAACTTTATTTATTTATTGCTGGTAATACCTTTTTCTTTCAACAATTTATTGTTGTTTTTTTTATAAGTTTTCTTTTCAAGTATCAAGATTCATTGGGATTTGTTTTTTTAAGAGCAGAGTCCCCAATTCCTACTCTTGTTATTTAACCCATAACTGGAGGGGAGGGACGGATTAATACTTTTCCCAAGGGTACCAGTGCTTAAGTGAATGCAGGGTATTCAACTGAAATTCAAACTCGACTCACCGATTTCCCTTTCCAAGCCAATATCCACTGCACCACAACACACATCTATCACTATACGCTTGCAGCACCTGGTATTCCCAAGCAGTCACCCATCTAAGTACTGACCAGGCTCAACTTTGCTTAACTTCGGTGATTGAGCAATAACCGGTGTATTCAACGTGATAGGCCGTAAGCCTACTATGAAAGTATTTATAAAAAATGAGATGCCAGATCAGGACTAATAATATTGCTGATTCTTTGGATTTTATCAAAGAGCTCAAGGTAAATAGCAGGGACACTGAACTGTATGTGGCAACAATATTCTAAGCAAGGCCAAATGGTAGACTTTATATATATATATATATATATATATATATATATATATATATATATATATATAACTGTAAATTTATCTTTAAACACGTCTCCTAAAACCCACCGAGTATAAAAGTGGAGGGGAAAAAAAAATGGAAACAAAAAAGAAACGAACTAAGCACTTGAACATAAGTCAAAGTGCTAGTCAACTAACTTAGTCAACTTGCCCTGACGATTCATTTGATGAAACCTTGGTTGGTTTGTTTGCTCTAGGTTAGCTACTTACTTATATATATATATATATATATATATATATAAAAACAGACTAATTGTGGGTAATAAAAAAAACAAAGCATAAACAGGATGTTTTACTAAAATGTGTGACAACTAAACTAAATATAATGCTTATAAAAGTAAGGAGGTAAATAAGTATATACATATATGTGTGTATACTAGTATATACAAATCAATATTTTTCTAAGCATATACTGTTAAATATAAGAGAAAATGAATGTCTATTATGTTTAATCCTGAGCCGTTCTAAACATCGTATTTTGGCTTTAATTTCAGGTGAAAATAAAGACAAAAATTTTCCAACATTTGGATAATTTTTTATTAAGTTGGTTACTTAGCTTTCGGTTCACATGAGCCATCTTCAGAGAGCTTACAAGGGCATTAACATAAAAACATCCACCATCAATGATGATTTTATCTTGTGTTGACATAAAACTTTGCTAAGCGACAATAACAGTTATCAAAAATAGCAAACGCAGTTCGTAAATTTGTAATGCGGTTCTATGACGTCACACCACGTGATAGCTTGAAATAAAAACAGAACCATATATTTAAATGCAATGTAATGTGTTATGACCAGATTTAAACGTGATTTTATTAAGTGTGGGTTGTTTGGATTTAATGTAGGTGGCCTCCAATATCTGAAGGTTCTTTTTACTGTGTGTATGAGTGTGTATTATTGTATTGTTGACTAAAATCTGTCTGATATTACCTACATGACTACACAGAAATGTTGTTTAATTGTACTCTGATTAGAAAGGTGACAGGTAAGTCTACGGGAGAGCGTGGTTGTAGTAAACCCAATATATGTAGTGGGTCTATTATTAGTACCAGAGATACAATCTCTGAATATATAGATATTAATGTTGTATAAAAAAGCAAAATTAATAAATATATCATACTATCAGTATACGTATGATAGGATAAGCACCTGATGATTGCTGAAAAATGCATGAAACTCCGAGCCATGCATAAAATGCAGGATAATATATATATATATATATATATATATATATATATATATATATATATAATTGGACAGTTAAGTCAACACCATGCGGTGAGTCTGTTTCATGCTTGAACACAATTTTCAGGCTAATCTTTATACATACCCTGAAGATCGTACAGACTATCACTGCTACATGATGACTTCATTTTACTCTCTCTCAATTATGAATTATTATTACATTAGAATGTGTGTACAATTTTGTAGTAGTTTTTCACATGTTCTTTCATAATAATTAATAATAAATATTCATTGCTCTATGTTTGTATTGAGCACTGTTTTAAATTAATCTTTTGAATATTGTCCTCATCTTTGTTGCTTTTTGAATATTGCTTTTGAATATTGTCCTCATCTTTGATCATAGCACCTGAAGAAGGCTTGAGCGTACAATGGCTGAAACGTTGTACAAATGGCAACAAAGATAAGGACAATAGTCCAAATAGTGAAAATATTGTAAATACTACCTCATCTCAGAAATATTGACAAACACTAATCTTTTGAATGTTGCAATTTTATTCTTCATTTGAATATATATATATATATATATATATATATATTTATAAAATAATATTAATAATTATATCAATAATTACTTTATATCCATCTCAAAAAAACCCACTGAGTATAAACTCAGAGGGGAAAAAATGGAAATAAAGAAGAAACAAACTAAGCACCTGAACATACGTCAAAGTACTTGTTTGAAAGAAAAAAAAAACCTGAGATGAGAACCCTAACACTAAAGCACTCAATACAACAGTAGAGTAAACAAGTAAGAATAAATCTAACCTAGAGCCAACGGGCCTACCTAGGTTTCACCTAACAGATCATCAGGGCAAGGGGCCGACTTGCCCTGACGATCCGTTAGGTGAAACCGAGGTAGGTCCATTGGCTCTAGGTTAGATTTATTCTTTTATATATATATATATATCTCGAAATAATTCTTAGTGACAATTTTTTCTGAGAAGGAACTTTTGAGAACAAATTTTATTGATTGAATTAGTCTTATTTTTTTTTTTTATCATATCACCCCAAGCAAGGCGATAACGCCACTGATGCGCAGGGGGCTACGTAAGGGTAAAAAGAATGGAAAAGAGAAAGCCGGAAACCACATCCTAAACAGGGAACAAGTGATGAGCCTCTTAATCTGTTCAATAGACGTGGGTGGAGTATGAACCGGGCAATAGATAGATCTATCTACTCCAATTGAAAAAAAAAAAAAAAGAAACCAAAGTGAGAAGATTGGAAAGGAGAAAGCCGGAAACTACATCCTAAACAGGGAACAAGGGATGGGCCTCTTCACCTGTTCAATAGACGTGGGTGGAGTCTTATATATAAAAGTAGGGAAATGTGATGGGGGAGCAGGAGAAATACAGAAAATGCTAGTTAAAGTTTACAACCAAAAACTTTAAAGAGACAAACAGATTGAGATTTAAATGTCGACATCTGATATATTTCGATGCTTGAGTCATTCAACTTTGTATTTGTTTTTGTTTCTACTTTTGTTTTTATTCAATTAAATAGTTAAAAACAATTGTGGTAAAAGTGAAAAAGAAAAGCAGAACCATATGTGTCACTAAAAAGTTTTTGTTTTTTATCTATTTCATCAGCCACTTACCCATGTGTGTGCGTATGTGTTGATATGGATTGGGTTTTAAATATATGGATGATTCTACTTATTACTTCCAATTTCCTCTTCTAATCAGCAACAGACTAGCACAACAGGCATTCCAAAAGCTAAACACAGTGGCGATCTAAACTTAAGTTAATGAAGTTTTAGCTTCAGGGTCCCCTAAACTTAGAGTGGCCTCTGTGCTAATTTTTTTTTTTTATTAGAAAATTCAATAAAAACAATATTTATTTTTTTTAAAAAAGTGTATTATCAAAATAAAGTATTTTGACTTCAGCCACTTTCTCTTTGATGTAACAGTTTTCCTGCACCTTTTCTACAAATGGTTTCATGATAATTGATTTGAGAAGCTTTCATCTTCGGTACCTCAACTTCATGAATATACATTTAGTATTAGATTGGAAGTTAGGTCACATCATTTTACTATAGAACTTGCTAAATGTATGTAAGTTATATTCTAAACATTTCTTGTCTTACACTTCCCACTGTGAAACATTCTTCTAACTTCTTGTGTTCCTGTTAACTATCATCTTCAAAAAATTTAAATGGAATACAGTGGTAGATCTACTATGAAACTTAAGATTTAGTCGTCCTAAACCCTGAGGGGCTCCTAAAGCAACTTTTTTTAATTAGCAATCTTTTCAACAAAATCAATGTTTTTTTTTTTAAGTGTTTGCTAATGTAAGGACGCAAAGATGATTATCTCCTCTTAGTGGAGATGTCACACACATCACATGATGGCTGCTTAGTGACATCACTTCATACAGTGATGGAAATAGTTGTTCAGTTTGTTTACAGAAACCAAACTGAACAGTTGCTTTTTTTTTTTTTTTTAGCCTGGACCAAGGCTAAATCTGCCTCCTCTTGCAGATGCTACAACTGACAAGTCCATAGTGCTGCTTTCATTTGGGAATATATCTTTCCCAAATATAGAAAGAAATTCCAGTTCACCATCCTCAATTTGGGAAAACCTAAGACTTAATTTTTCTGTTGGTGGAATATGTCCTCGTCTGGGACATAGCAGATGAATTCAGCCAATTTGATTCTGGAGTCCTAAACCTGGCTCTTCCAGAAATCATAGAAGAATTTACATACTGTATATAATACCCTTTCTATTTGTTTCTCCTTACACTCTGCTTTGATGATATATTATTGTCCACATGAGACATATGTATATATTTATAGTTTTGTCAATGTCTTAGCAGTAGAAAAGTCCCTTTGAAAACAAAACATGTTTGTAATTCCTTTTTCTTTCATTCGATTCTGTTTTGTCCATGAAATACGGTGTTATTATATCACGGATATAATGACGTCTGTAATGAATAAAATACAAAAGGGAAAATAAATCTTTCTTTCATAGTTCTCTCCCATTAGCCAATTGGTTAAAGTAACTTATGTTGGCCTTAGAATATACTCTAATACCCATTTTATAAGGCCTCAGAATTCCCCTATAATTAATCAAATTTCAAAATTTCTTGGTGGTTTGCAGCACCTAAAGCCTCAGTTCTATGGGTTTGATGAGCTCATCAGAATCTAATTATAGCCTAAATTTTATCAGTTGGATCCTCAATTCTATTGTTGTTCAAACCCCAGAAATATAGGTCTGCTACTGGCTAAGCAAGGTGCTGAGAAATGAAAAAAAAGAGTTTCTGGATTGCTCTGTGGCATCCATCCTCTTATAAGGCAGTGACTGTTGGACGAGTTCTCCAAGGATAAAAAAAAAATGGCAAAAAACTTAAAATCAGAAAACAGGAAAAATAGCTGGAATTCCTTGGACAAATAAGGAAGGTAACCCTCATTGGACATATTGAGAGCAAGAGAGATAGAGGAAGGCTGTAAGCTTGTGCGAATAGATGGAGGAACAGGGGGTGGAGGCATTAGCAAAGTTAAAAAAGTTGCTACTAATTGGAGTAGATAGACTAAACTATCACCCAGTTCATACTCTACCCACATCTACTGAACAGGTGAAGAGGCTTATCCCTTGTTCCCTGTTTAGGATGTGGTTTCCGGCTTTCTCTTTTCCAATCTTTTCACTCTTACGTAGCCCCCTGCGCTTCAGTGGTGTTACCGCCTTGCTCAGGGTGATATGATTAAAAAAAAAAAAGAGCCTACACAAGATAGAAAGTTGTGGAGAGCCATGCTTGTATATGTCCTGAATGGAAGAAAGATATAAAGGAAAAAAGACCATTAATTAGAAATAAATCTGTAAAAAAGATTCAAACTCACATCCCTACCCTTGGGAACCTGACTTTGCAATTAGATTACAAAAGTTAGTCTAATTAGTCAGGCAGCTGTCATGGAAATGCAGGATCGAGGAGAGTTGTAGGAGATTTATTGTTGGGTTTGATCATAAAATGATGGTCTGTGAGCTGTGATAAAAAATTGTTAAAAAAGCAGCAGTCCCTAAATTTTATACATACTTTTTTAAAAAATGCACTGCCTGAAATAAATTAATAGATAATCAACATTTTCCATATGGCCCAGGGAGATAGTGCCAGACCCCTAACCCCTCAATTACATTTCAAATAAGAACCAGTTGGCTATAGAGAGAGGTACGCTACTAAATCAGTCTAAGCAACATGCCAGTCTCCATGGCAGTGATGTTTTTAAATTAGTAATTTATTTTATGATTTTTCACCAGGAGATCATTGAATTTTGATACCATGACAATCAGACAGAAGCTAATGAATGCTTAGAAGATCTTGCAGATCATTCTTAACATTTTTTTAAAATCAAATTACCCCTATGCAAGGCAGTAAAGCCATTAAGACATAAAGGGTTACTAGGTATGAAAGAATTAGAAAATAGAAACAACGTTAAGGAACAAGAATAGTAGAAAAGTAATCAGGAAGATTGACATTGCACTTGAATTTTTGAAAATCAAAGTTGGCTGGAAAGCATGGAGCTGGAAGTGAGTTCTACAAACAAGATGTGTAAGAAAAGAACTTGTTAGCATAGAACTCATGGCTACATCTAGCCGATTCAACTGTGAAGTGATGAGACCTTGTTGCCAATCTAGTACTGCACTTAAATTCATTAAGTCTCAGTACCATGATGAAGAGATCATGCAAAAAATTACCATCAGAGTATTTATAGAAATGGTACAGAAAAAGAACTTTATGGTGGTGGGAAAGTAACTAAAGCTGAGATGCCAGGTCAGAACCAATTATGTTGCTGATTCTTCTTTGTATTTTATCAAGAATCTCTAAATAAATAGCAAGAACACCGTATCATATATGACAGCAATACTCTAAGGATAGACGAATGCTAGACTTACAGATATGCAAGATAGTTTCTGGAAAGAATAAATGTCTAGCGGTGAACGAACTTTTTTAGCAAGCAGACCTAGCAATGGATTCAATAAAATCTTTCTACATCAAACAATTGACATTTCTTTTAAAACTTTGAAGATTGTAGGTGGCAGGGGAAGGAAGAAATCGGAAGGGAGTTCCATAGGTGAGAAGTGCAAGAAGAGAAACTATTAGAATAGAACTGATAGTTGCATCTATCTAGTTCAGCAGTAAAAGATGAGACCTAACAGTCAAGCTAGTAGCATGCTTAAATATATGTAGTCGAGACATAAAGGAAAATTTTCATCAGAACAGTTGCCATAAAAACATTTGAAGTAAAAATAGAAGGAATCCATATCACATTGGTGAGAAAGTGAGTGAAGCCAAGATGCCAGGTCAGGATCAATTACATTACAGACCTTACTTTGAATTTTGTAAACTGCATCTAGAGATTATATGCAAAAGAGGTATTGTCAAATATTTTATGTAAAACTCATAGATAAGTGTTATCCAATGAAATAATTTGTACTATTATGTATAACGAGTAAGCATGAAAGCAATTAAGTCCCAATTTTCAATTTCAGATTGATATTTAGTATTTTTTCAGTAATTATAGCAATTTGCAGTGTCAAGAGATTATTTGCAAAAACTAGAATTTCGTATTATGGCTCGTAAAAAAGAACTAACAATGAATGAAAAGAACTATATAATCAAAGAAATTAGCAAAGGAAAGTCGTCGCTTCAAATTTCTAAGGATTTGAGAAGGGATCATCGAACAATCAAGAAAATATGTCAAATGGGAATTCAACCAAGGAAAAAAAGTTTCAGGCTGAATTCAGGAATTTAACAAAGTGAGATCTATCACATATCCGAAGAGAATTAATAAGAAACCCAAATGTGTCAAGTGCATTCATATTTGAGGCCGCTGGAGCTCCTATGGTGCCAAGAGAAACAAGGTGTAAAGCATTAAGGAAGTTTGCTGATGTAAAAAATCAAATAAAGAGACCCAAAAAACATAAGGAAAGAAGATTGCAGTGGGCAAAAAATACATGCAAACTGATTTCAGTAAAGTGCTTTTTACAGACCAACCAAGGATCACCCTCGATGTGCTCGAGGATGGGTTTGCAAACAACATGATTCAAGAAAAATTTTTAAGTGCCAACAAGGCAGCAGTGGGATCATGATATAGGCTGGGATTATTGGTAATGAGCTCATGGGTTCATTTAAATTGAAAGACGGGGTTAAAATGAATGCCAAATGTTACTGTGATTTTCTAGAGCAATATTTCTTTGAATGGCTTGATAACCAGTCTTTAGCCAAGCGTAGATCTATGATCTTTATGCAAGATAACGCACCAAGTCATGCATCAAAGTTTACTAAATCCTGGTTGAAAGAAAAGGGATTTGTTGAAGATTCTTTTATGGACTGGCTTTCAAATAGCTGACTTGAATCCCATTGAGAACCTGTGAAGCATCCTAAAGAGAGAGATTTATTCTAATGGAAGGCAATTCAACAGCAAGTGTGACCTCTGGGAGGCAGTTAAAGTTGCTGCAAACAACTTACCAGCCGCTAAAATTGCAAATCTAACATCAGATGTTCACAATAGGCTGCTAAGATTTATTGAAAATAAAGGAGCATTTGTGCAATAAATTTTATGAGGTTCTTATTATTTTTTGTTAATATATCTTTTATTTTTAAAATAAAATGTTTTTTTATGTTTTTCTTCTAAAAAATTGACGAATTTGTTCTAAAATCTTTTCATATTATTTTTTTACATTAGTTTAACAAGGTATAATAATGTAAAAGTATCAAAATAAATAGTTGCAAATAAAATACTGACAGTCAAATTAGCCTGTTTTGTTAACTTAGGAAAATTTTTTCCAACCAAAGACAATAGTTTTCCCTATCAATATATAACCAAGTTAATAATATTGAGTAGGATCTAAACAACATCATAATAGAACTTTTAACATTAAAGACACAACTCTTTATACCAATTCATAGCTTGCATATAATCTCTAGACACAGTTTATATACTTAGTGTTGTAATTTTTTCAATGTATGAGTTAACTAGTTTAGAAAGAAATTCTGTTTGGAAAGGTTTAAAATTAGCGTGGGTGTGATCATCTGTACAAAAATGTATTCAATTCAACAAAAAAAATGTTTTACTCTCTTGGGTTATATATTGGCTTCTATTTCATTTCCTGATTATGAAATTCTACTTCTGACATCTGGATTTAGTACCTTCACGACAAAAAAAAGTAAGAAATTGCCATGTGTTTCCTTCATGTGGAAAAACTTCTCAGATAGTTTGCTTGGATAGTAACTTTAGACGATAACAGTTCGAAACATTAAAGAAGTTTTAAAAAAAGGCACAGAATAAAACGAAATATAGAATTTTATAAAACAAAATGTAAAGTTGTTTTTTTTTTAATCATCTCACCCCATGCAAGGCATTCCACTGCTACTATTGTGCAGGGGGTTACCTAGGGGAAAGTGATGAGAAAGAGTGGTTAGATATAGGAAATGTCAGAAGAAGGGTGATAGATGGGTAAGGATACCGAGGATGAGGGTTGGGCAGATGGGAAGAGTGTTTGAGAGAATGGATGTGAGTTAGTGTGTTAGGAGGTGTCTATTGACCTTACATTTAAACTCCTAGAGATTGTAGCCATCGAGGAAGCAATCATGTGGAAGGAAATTCCACAGGCGGCAAGTGCGAGAAAAGAAGCTGTTGGAGTAGAAATTGCAGTTACATTTTATCGGTTACACTGTAAAAGAGTGGGACATAGTTGCTAATCTAGTATCTCATGCAAATTCGTACCTAGTGGGCACTAGTGATCTAAGTTCATCGGAGCAGAAGCCGTGAAAGTATTTATAGAAGAGGCACAGGGAAGCCACGTGGCGCCGGTGAGAGAGTGACTGCAGCCGGTCTGCCAAGTCGGTATTGATCCCATTACAGACTCTCCATTGTATTTTGTCAAGAACCCCAAAGTTTTACATTATATCAGTCAGTTAAGTGCCATACGTGATACATGCTTGGGCAATCATGTCTCTTTCGAGACATGACTGACTGGGCAGAAGATTATCCCACAGTAGGTTGCCATTGCTTTCTGCGGGAGACTGGTTGCCGACCATGGCTATAGAACCCAATCTGTCCTGCTATTTAACCCATAACTGGAAGGAAGAGACGGATTAATACCTTTCCCAAGGGTATTTGTGCGTAAGTGAATACAATGGATTCAACTGGAATTCGAACTCGGCTCCCCGGCTTCTCGTTCCGAGCCGATATCCACGGTACCACAACGCACATCCCCGCACATACATTATATCAGGACTCCCAAATTGCCGACATTAGAATAGAATTTTCAGAACATCTCTCATGATATGATGGTTAGCAAGCTTCACGTTTATTAGTACATTAGGTCTCATTATCCTCAGCAGACAGGTTTCTCTGCAGATGGTGAGATCTACGGATAATAGTAAACCATATTATTATTGTAGTGAGCCACTACTGAACAAACGCCTGTCCTATTAGGTAAAGTCAGAAATAATTTCTGTTTACCAGGTGGTTGTGAGTTCAATTCTTTGGTCAGGCATATAAAATACACATACAGATACAAACAAAAGTAGAATCATAAATAAAATTAAGAATGGACTAATATGGGAAGTGGAATGAAAGAAGTTTAACTCTTGTGGATTGAACAGAAGGTTCAGTTTTAAAATTCTGAGAAAGGTGCAAGTTACTACAGAAACCTGAAGAGAGTTAGAGAGTACAATGACTGAATCATTGTGATTAAGTTTGAGTTTTGTTTAACGGCATATCAACACCTCTGTGGGTTATTTAATGCCAAAAAGGTGAGGTTTCAAGGTCTTTTTTTTAATGTTCAATTATAATGAGAAGGTTGATTTTTAATTTAGAAAACTGAAGATGTTTTCTAGTTTTTTTTATTAAAAAATGTATTGTTGGTAATAATTTGTTTTTTCTTTCAAATATATTATGACAATTTTTTTCTTTTCAAATATGTATATTTTTATATAAAAGTCTATTTTTATATATATATATATTTCTATAAAAGTCTATTTTTATATATATATTTCTATAAAAGTCTATTTTTATACTTTCATAGTGTTTTGACCCAGTTTGGTAGTTAACTATTTGCCCATAGCTGGTACCTTAATAGGTGCTACCACTTCGGGTCAAGGTGGACAGCAGCAATTAAGTAGATGTTTCCATGCTCCTCACAACCTCCCTATCAGAGGCCTTGTTGCCGGATGCAATTTACCATCATACCCAGGATCCTCATTGTGATTATAACAGAAGATTTGAGAACAATTGTTTGAATAAATCAGTATATGATAATTATCACTATTTTTGTCATATTCAAAAAATGTTTTTTTTATTTTTTGTACAAAATCTATTCAATGGTCAGTCCTTTGAAATGATGAATACTAAAGAATGGACACATTAAAATCTGATTGAAAGAAAAATGAAAATGATATTATATTTGAAAAATTTAA
Source organism: Ascarosepion bandense (assembly GCA_037127315.1). Lineage (NCBI taxonomy): Eukaryota > Metazoa > Mollusca > Cephalopoda > Sepiida > Sepiidae > Ascarosepion > Ascarosepion bandense. The sequence continues at coordinate 2,770,002 of JBBBDQ010000900.1, forward strand.
TGAATCACTAAATGTGTTATAATAACAAGCCATTATTAAAACCTTAGAAAAAAAGAAAACATTATTTTTTAAGGGGTGGGGGGCACCAATATTCAGAGAACTTAATTGGTTATTTATTTTAGAGTAACATTTTACTTACAATTATTACATCACGCAACCAATAGCCAATGCCTTATTTAAACAAATTGGTTTGAGTTTTGTTTAATGGCATTTTATGTGGGTTCTTTAATGCCGAAAAAGCGGGGTTTCAAAGTATAAGTTTTTAAATGTTCAGTTATAGTGAGGAGGTTGATTTAGTCAGATTTTAATGAAAAATGTTTTTTAATTTTTTTTTATTTTAGAAAACTGAAAATGTCCTTTAGTTTTGTATTCAAAAATGTTTTGCTGAGAATTTTTCCTTCAAAAATGTGTTATGGTAATAATTTTTTCTTCAAAAATGTATTGTTGGTAATATTTATGTATATTTTTTTATAAAAGTCTATTTTTATGTATATATTTCTATAAAAGTGTATCTTTATATGTTCATAATGTTTTGACCCCAGTTTGGGGATTAACTGTTTGCCCATATTTGGGACCCTAACAGGTGCTACCACTCTGGGTCAGGATGGACCTGGGAACAACAGCAATTAAGAGATGGTTCCATGTTCCTCACAACCTGCCAGTCAGAGGCCTTGCTGCTAGATGCAGTTTATCATCATGCCCAGGACCATTAAATAAATTAGCCATAAATAATGAACAGTAGTTTTTTAAAGTCATCTGTCATTTATATTATTGCCAACTAAGACTTTTTACATTTATATAAGTAGCGAAGTAATCATTCTGAGTAATGTGGTTAATCAAAGTAAGTGCTGCATAACTTGTTGCATTTTCCTTTTTCTTAATCATTTCATGCAGCGAGTCTCTCACTGTTCTATTGCTACTACCATGTAAAGTGCTTAGACTAACTGCATTCCTTGGTTCTACCGGGTCTAACCTTCATGGCCAGGATCCACCATGCCACTCACATAGTAACAAACCACCCACATTCTCTCCATATTCCATCTGTGATAAGTAAGTTCCACTCAACCACTGCCCTGTTTCTATGATCACTACAATCTTAACCTGTTCAAGTCTAGAGTTAAATTTTATCTTCCCCCACCTATCGATCCAAATTAATTATAACATAACTCTCTACTTCAGGTGGCCCCAAGGCCTTGTACAGGGTAAATCTTAATAAAAAAAAAATAAATAAATAAAAAGGTAAGGCAATAAAGCCACTAAGACACAAAAGGTTGCTTGGAATTAAAGAAACTGAGAAAACATGAAAAGGACAATAACAAGAACTGGATACAAAATGACAGAAGGTAACTACTAACATTGCATTTAAATTTTTTAATTGTTAACAAGAAAGTAATGAGCTAGAAGAGAGTTCCATAGGTGAGAAATGCGAGTGAAGAAACTATCAAAATGAAACTTAAGGTTGGAATTAGTAGTTTCAACAATCAAATCATGAGATCTAGCAACTAATTTAGAACTACAGTTAAATCCCTGAAGTTAAAGTAAGCTAATCATAAAAAGTTGCCATGAAAATATTTATAGAAAAGGCAGAAGGGAAGTGACATTACAGTGGTAGAAAAATGATTGACACCAAGATGCCAGGTCAGGAATGTTAACATTGCATATTCTTTGGACTTTGTCAAGAATCTCTAGATGCATGGCAGAAGCCACAGCCCTGATATGACAGCAATATACAATGAATAGACAAATGTTAGACATAAAGATGCAAGATATGGCAAACATGGACTTTCATGCCCACAGAAAGACAGAATCCCAAAAAGACAATTTTCCTCATGACAGTGCCATTTTTTTTTTAACTACCTTCACTCGGCAATTGTTTAGAAAAACGATGATTAGAATTCTAATAATACCTAAATATATGAAAGTGAATTTATACATTTTTTTTGTTCTTGAGAATTCACAACAAAAATAATAAACACTAATATTATTTATTGGAATGTTTGGCAAAATATCAGTTAATTGTTAAATGATTCAGACTTTATAAAATGTTAAATAATAAGAATTTCCCTATAGTTGGTTCACATGTTTTAATACTTCAGTAAATGCTTATACTAATTTATGAATAAAAAATTATTTTCATGTTTATTTCTTTATAAATTGGTAAGTGATAAATATTACATTGTATTAGTTTTTAGAATGTTGTAAACATAAAATTATTCTTGTAATTAAGCAATCTAATTGTGGTTAATGTTTGGTCGTAAATTCTCAAGAAGAAGAAAAAATATATAAATTCATTTTCATCATATCTTTAAGTTTTATTACAATTCTTATCACTTTTTAAAACAATAAACAGTATTGAGGAGTGAAATTAGTTTAAATAATAATTGTGTCAAGAGGAAACCCATCCTTTGACACTGTTTTCTTGTGAACATAAAGGTCAATTTTTGACAAAGATATAATCTGGCAAGAAAAACTGTCTAGCTTGAAGCAATAAACCAATTTTCATAACAGAAGATTTAGCAATTGATTCAATATGGTTGATATCTTAGTTCCCTGTCAGTTAAGTGCCATAGATGATACACACTTGGGTGATTGTGTCTTGAAAGAGACATGACTAACTTGGTAGAAGATTTTCCCACAGTAGGTTACCATTACTTTCTGTGGTAGACTGGTTACAACCCAAGACTATAGAACCCAATCTATCCTGTTATTTGACCCATAGCTGGAGAGAAAAGATAGATTAATAACCTTTCCCAAGGGTATTTGTGCATAGGTTTGAGTTTTGTTTAATGGCATATCAACCTCTGTGGGTTAATCAATGCTAAAAAGGTGGAATTTTAAGGTATTTTTTTAATGTTCAGTTATAGTGAGAAAGTTGATTTAGTCAGATTTTGATGAAAATTTTTATTTTTATTTTAGAAAACTGAAGATATCTTATAATTTTGTATTCAAAAATGTATTGTTGGTAATATTTTTTCTTAAAAAATGTATATATTTCTATAAAAGTCTATTTTTATACTTTCAGAGTGTTTTGACCACAGTTTGAGGGATAACTATTTGCTCATAGCTGGGACCCTAACAGGTGCTACCATTCTGGGTCAGGGTGGACCTGAGAGCAACAGCAATTCAGAGGTGGTTCCATGCTCCTCACAATCTCCCAATTAGGGGCCTTGCTAGATGCTGGATATAAGTAACAGGGTAGCGAGTAGTCAGGGGAAAATACGAGTCAGCAACCTGGCAAGTTACTCTTCGTTACTACAACTTGACAACAAAGATGAGATCTAAGTTGTTGTGGAGTACAACATAGATGATTGTGCATTGTATGTAAGTCCAAATGTCGGTCCCTTAGGTTCAACGTACTAGTGGGAACTTTGTATTATCACTTAGTAACACAGAGTAACTTGCCAGGTAACTGACTCATATTTTCCCATGACTACTCACTACACTGTTACTTATATTGGGAGAGAGATTCCACTATCCCTAGACAGGTAAGTTCACCATAACACTTTTACATAGCATGACAACACCCATCTTCTTTTCAAGCTCTTCACAGACAGTCAAAGATAAGAAAAATGGTATAGGTCACTCTCAGTTCATACACTAGACCTTCAGGTTTCAAATTCAGAGTTGTTCTTTTCCTACACTGGTTGCTATCCAAGACAATAGTCCACTGTGGATTAATAGATAGCAGCTTGAACTGAGGAATTGGAGAACCAAGTTCAAATTTCAATCAAATTCATTACATTCACTTATATGCTAATACTTTTGGGGAAGGTATGAATCCATCTCTTCCCCCCCTAGCTATAGGTAAAATAACAGGACAGGCAGCATTTTATGTTTATTTTAATCAGCATGCTTATCTTATAACTGGATTATTCAGATGGCACTTATATTTGGTACTAAAAGAGTAAGTCAGATGCTCACTAGAGACTTCGCTGGTATGACCTCATACCAAACTTAATTAGAAATGATTAATGATCACAGGCAAAAGAATCTACATTAATAAGACACCAAATGTCAAAGAATGAAAAAACAAACCTAAAAAATGTCAACGAAATATGATTCCAAGAACTTCCTCTGCGAATTATTGCTAATTATGATGATGCCTTTTTAAGGATCTCCTTGACTCTTTGATTTTAATCCATCACTTTCACTCCCTTTATTGTCAGAACACCTGGCAAGTAGTAAGAGCATGAGACAGTAAACAGAAAGGACTTATTTGTACTTCAAGTTTCCTGATTTTCAGGTTTTATTCTGCTATAAAGAAAAGTATATAAGATACAATAGAAGAAAACCAGTGAAATGTTTATATATTTAATTTCCTTGTTAACGTTTCGCTCCTCTCACACAAGTGTTATCAAAACAATGGAAATAAATCATAAGGAAATGTCATTACTATGGCAATGCTGCCAGTTAAAAACACAGTGGTTGATTCATTCAAATATATGTACATTTAAATTTTATTAACTGTTGGAATATTTGAAGCTAATGACAGCATTTTTAATATGCAGGTTTTCTACAGTTAACAACTTTTTTCTTAGTTCTTTTTAGCCATTTTTATAATGCTTGTTAAAAGGAGAAAAATATCAACAAAGAAATAAAAAAATGTTTAAACATTTAACTGGTTTTCATGTATTTCATCTTATTTAAGAAAAAAAATCATTTAACCTCAAGTAAGGCAATAAAGTCACTTATAATCAAGGCAGCCAGATATTTCATATCATTAATTTATGAAATAAAGTATAAATAACAATTGGATGGAATGGAAAATATAAGACAATTTGAAAAATTCTTATTTTGATAGGTTTTACAGTACCATCAGAAAAAAATGATTTTATTACAACCAAATTTTAATTGGTAAGATAGAATGCAATTCACATCAGACATATGAATGCTGGATTTTTTTTTCTTTTATCTTTATTCTTTAAAAACTCTTGGTGGACCAATGTAGGAAGAAAAAAATTTTTAAAGTAAATCAAAATTTCAATAAAAACAGAGTTGAAGTCAAATCTAATTTCAAATAAGAATGTGGCTAAATTTAATTTCAAATAGAATACGGCTAAATCTAATTTCAAATAGAATGCGGCTAAATCTAATTTCAAATAGAATGCGGCTAAATCTAATTTCAAATAGAATGCGGCTAAATTTAATTTCAAATAGAATGCGGCTAAATCTAATTTCAAATAGAATGCGGCTAAATCTAATTTCAAATAGAATGCGGCTAAATCTAATTTCAAATAGAATGCGGCTAAATCTAATTTCAAATAGAATGCGGCTAAATCTAATTTCAAATAGAATGCGGCTAAATCTAATTTCAAATAGAATGCGGCTAAATCTAATTTCAAATAGAATGTGGCTAAATTTAATTTCAAATAGAATGCGGCTAAATCTAATTTCAAATAGAATACGGCTAAATCTAATTTCAAATAGAATGCGGCTAAATCTAATTTCAAATAGAATGTGGCTAAATCTAATTTCAAATAGAATGCAGCTAAATCTAATTTCAAATAGAACTAAAGTAAAAGACAAAAAAGACATTTCGATTAGCACTGAAGATGGCCAGTGAAAAAAAAAGAATTAGCATTTAATGCCTGTTTTGACAGACAATTTTGAATGATATCAACCTCAAGGTCAATTTTGTTCTCTTTGCAAATTACCTTTATCAGTCAGTTGTCATACGTGATACATGCTTAGGTGATCATGTCTCAAAAGAGACATGACTGAATGAGCAGAAGATTTTCCAGCAGTAGGTTGCCATTAATTTCTGTGGTAGACTGGTTGCCAACCAAGGCTACAGAACCCAATCTATGTTATTTAACCGATAGCTTGAGGGTGACACAACAGATTGATACCTTGCCCAAAGATATTTGCGCATAAGTGAATGCAATGAATTCAACTACATTTATGCCATAAAGAGATAAATCTACCTCCAGCAGATGGTACAACTTACAAGTTCATGGTGACATTCTGTTTTGAGAATATATCTTTCCCAGATATAGAAAGAAATTCTAGTTCGCAGTCTTCAGTTTGGGAAAACCCAAGACTCGCTGTATTCTGTTGGTGGAATATGACCTCACCTGGGACATAGTAGATGAATCCAGATGATATGAATCTGGAGTCCTAAACCTGGCTTCTCCAGAAATCATAGAATTTTTATTCTATGTATAAGACTATTCCTATTTGTTTCTTCTTACACTCTGCTTTACTGTGTAGATATATGTGATATCCTATTTTCCACATGGGGTACATGTATATATTTATAGTTTTTGTGTATATTTTAGTGGTAGAAAAATCTCTCTGAGAAGAAAACATGTTTGTCATTCCTTTTCCTTTCAGCCATTCTGTTCTCTCCATGAAATACAGTGTTATTATATCATGGATATAATAATGCCTATAACAAGTGAAAAACAAAAGGGAAAATAAATCTTTCTTCCATAGTTCTCTCCCATTATATTATTAAAATAAGATCAATTTATTGATAGAATCAGAAGCCAATGGGTTGAAGTAGCTAATGTTGGCCTTAGAATATACTCTAATACCCATTTTATAAGGCCTCAAAATTTCCTTATAATTGGTCAAATTTCAAAATTTTCTTGGTGGTTTGCAACACCTGAACCCCCAGCTGTATGTTTTCGTAGAGCTCATCAGAATCTAATCATAGCCTACATTTTGGCAGTTGGATCCTCAAATCTATTGTGGCTGGTTACAAAAAGGCTCAAATACTGGTCAAGCTTCAGGGCCCAAAAAATGTAGGTTTGCTACTGATAATTGTCAACCATGATCAGTCTCCTTGAATCCCATTCTTTTTATGGTTTTTTTTCTCCTGAGAAATATATTCTCAGTTTCCTCCCCTCTTAGTAAATCTTTTTGTCTTAGTGGTTTTATCATCTTGCTTCTAGTGAAGTTTTTAAAAATGAATAATCTGAAACATTTTTTAAGTGATATAAAAATGTAACCTTAACAAATATATTAAATAAGTGCTTAGTAATTCACTATTATCAACAAACTAGTTCATCCATACCATAAAAAAGTGTTTTAAGGCATATTCCTTACTGCTATGATAAATAAAGAAATTAACATGTGACAGGTTTGCACTAGAGGTACTTTTAATCAATGACATTCAGTACTACAAAACCAAAATACTGTGATAAAAACTCAAATCATTTTTTTAAATAGCCTTGCCAGATCTAGACTTTCATGTGGATGTCATGGATGACATCCAAATCATTCAGAGATATCTAAACTATCATCCATTTTCATAGCTAAATAAATCCTATAAATCTTAAAGTTCCTTCATCAGACATTGTGGATTAATACTATAAAATTCCAAAGAGCTATACCAAATAACAAAACCACATCACTTGAACACTTCCATAAGTAGCAACAATAAAAATGTGTAAAAAGTATAAGTGAAATGAAAAATAATGATATAATCAAACTGTTAACTTTCGACATAACTAAAAACAAAAGGTTTAGAAGAAAAATCATCAGTAGCAGAAAAAATTAATAATTAACTTTGTTAACAAAAAAGATTAAAATGTTTCCTGTAGGAAGATAGCTAATTTTACAAATGCCATTAAATATGTATAGGGTGCAATCAATGTATTATTGTCTAAATTATGCAAAAATGAAAACAACATTGACATTTCATTTTTAGAGATATATTTGCTAAAGTTAACACAAAAATATCTTGAAATACTAAAGAATAAATTTCAATAAAATCACCACTGACTTCAACCACAACCTTCAAAAACTTCAGAAAGTTTTGTGGGTCTCTTGCTCAATTGTGCCCCATAATCAAGGGGGTTGCAATCTGGAGAGTTAAGTGACCAGATGCAAGGGGTGATGTGATCACAGAAATTGTCTGACGGCCATGACTTAGTTCAGCACTACTGCCTCAAGTCACTTGATGTACGATTCCATGTTATATCTGAGGCCCTGTGGGAAGATGACTGGAAACATAACATTGCCGTCACTAATGATTACTCCAAATATGATGCTGTTGACTGGATATATCATCCAACTCTTTCTGAATCCTCTGCACAGTCCACAGACTAGCACCCAAACACTTTAAAATGTTTATATTAGAGCTCCTGGTCTAAATGCTAAGCAGTACAGCATGCTGTTTCCAAATTTCTGGCTGAGAGAATTGCATTATGGTGCTCTTTTACTCACAGAAGGTACCCAACTGACCCTACTATACTGTTCAGTCAGCAAAATAAAAAATAAAACAATGCACATGCACAAGATTAAAAATATAGAAATGGCAATAATTTACCCATTGTACCCAATACATATTGGAATAATCTTCAGTGCAAGAAGAAAAGAAAAAGGAGTGAGAGAAAGAGAAGAAAGGAAAAGAGGGAGTGGAGAAAGAAAGAGAGAAAGGGAGAGAGAGAAAGAGAAAGAAAGGAAAAGAGGGAGGGAGAGAAAGAAAGAAGAAAGGAAAAGAGGGAGGGAGAGAAAGAAAGAAAGAAAGGAAAGAGGGAGAGAGAAAGAAAGAAAGAAAGGGAGGGAGGGAGGGAGAGAAAGAAAGAAGAAAGGGAAAGGGAGGGAGGGAGAGAAAGAAAGAAAGAAAGGAAAGGGAGGGAGGGAGAGAAAGAAAGAAAGAAAGGAAAAGGGAGGGAGGGAGAGAAAGAAAGAAAGAAAGGAAAGAGGGAGGGAGAGAAAGAAAGAAAGAAAGGAAAAGGGAGGGAGGGAGAGAAAGAAAGAAAGAAAGAGGGAGGGAGAGAGAAAGAAAGAAAGAAAGGAAAAGGGAGGGAGGGAGAGAAAGAAAGAAAGAAAGGAAAAGAGGGAGAGAGAAAGAAAGAAAGAAAGGGAGGGAGGGAGAGAGAAAGAAAGAAAGAAAGGGAGGGAGGGAGGGAAAGAGAAAGAAAGAAAAGAAAGGGAGTGGGAGAGAGAAAGAGAAGAAAGGAAAAGAGGGAGTGAGAGAAAGAGAAGAAAGGAAAAGAGGGAGTGAGAGAACAAACAAAAAAAGGGACTGAGAACAAGAAAAACAAAAACAAAAATAGAATGAAAAAGAAAGAAAATGAAGAGGGAAAGAGGAAACATGAAAGTTGAAAACAGAAGTAACAAAAAGTGAGAGAGAAAGAAACATAATAGGTAAATAAATAGTGTATATATATATATATATATATATATATATATAAAAAATACAGCTATTTTGCAGAGTATAAAAAAATCAATATATTTTGCAGTAACTTATTAAATTAGAAAAATGAAAAACAATTCATAATTCTCATTCAGCTTAGAAAATATTTCCTATGACTTCCAATAATCTGTTGTCTCATTTTGTCATGTACATATTTAAAATTGCAGTTATTCAAACATTAATTTAAAGCAATAGCAAGTGTATATAGATCTATAAAAAATGCAGTCAAACATTCCTTACACATTGCTTTTAATCAACTAAATCTGATCAAAGTGCAATGTTTTTTTTTTCCACTAATTAAAATCATAAGAACAATGAATTCCAAACATGACATTAAATGCAAAGTTTTTTAAACTTTGAACTATCCAGAAGAAAAATGGACAAAATGAAAATCATTGCAAATATTTCTTGAGAAATTACAAGGTAGTTTAGATTTTAGAAGGTATAAACAAAAAAATTTCATTAGAAACAAAGAAAAGAGCTGAATTGCTATGAAATATTGATCCTCTTATACAGCAGTGAATGCTCAACAATTTCTTAATAAATAAAGAGGAGGCTCGAGGCAGCAAAGATATGATTCTACGGAAGGATGCTGAGAATACCACAGACAAAGCATGGGAGTAAGTTTTAAGGAAAATAGAAACAAAAAGTACACTTAGAATCAGAAAGAGGAAATTAAAATATTTGTGAACACATAATGATGATGGAGGACTTGGAGAATTTGACACTCAGAGGATATATTGAGGGACAGAGAGAAATAGCATGTTACCTACAGAACTAGCTTGTGTCAATGAATGGTGAAAAAGATAATAAAAAACAATACAGACATTGCTAAGAGCTGCAAAGGACAGGAAGTTGTGGAGGGCCATGATCACCTACATTCTGAAGTATTAAAATAATGGATAAATCAACTTTACATCCTATATTTACAAATGGGCAAGTAGTTACTTGTATTTTTTTATTGATTCCACAATACCAGAAATTACGAGCACAGAAAAATAAAATGCGACTTTCTAAAAGGAACTTCTTAGTTAGGCTGATAACTTTCCACATTCATTGTGTAACCTATGTAATCTAAAATTACTGAAGTCATCATCATTTATGTGTTGTGAGACATGGTGTTCATGGCTCTCTACAACTTCCTGCCTTTTGTGGCTCTCAGTAAGGTTTGTCTTTTTGCTATCTCACCTATTCCCTATTCTGCAAACTAATCATACATGCTCGTTAGGTTGAACATTTGCTACTTTCCTCTGTTTCTCTTGCCCTCAATTTGTTCTGAGTGTCTCAGATTCTGCAAGTTCTGTTTCTTCATCATTATGCACCCTAGAAATTTTGGTTGGTTTTCTAGCCAACTTTGATTTTCAAAAATTTAAATGTAATGTTAATCATTATCTACTGTCTTCCTAATTACTCTTCTTTTGTTCTAGCTCCTTAATAATGTTTCTGTTTTCTAATTCTTTCAAACCCAGTCACCCCTTGTATCTTAGGGGTTTTACTGCCTTGCTTGGGGTAAATTTGATTTAAAAAATCTCTTTTTGATTCTAAGTATGTGTTTTTTGGCTTCCAATTTCCCCAAAATGTCTATATACTCTACATTTTTTTCCAGACTGTATATACTATATTCTTCTAGAATCTGTATACGCATTCACTGTATTAATTTTATTACAAATTAAATATTACAAATTAAATATTTTTTACAAATTAAATATTTTTACTAAGTCTGCTTCTTTTCATGTTTTTTTTAAATCTTCAACAACAACTATTTTTTTTTTTTGAGAAAAAGTGCAATGTATACAAGTCATGAATTAAGAGTTGTCTAGAATTTCTAAATAAATGTTTTAAGTAAAATTATGCTTTGTACCACATGCCAAAAGGGTTGGGAATTAAGGTATATAGTATTTGGTATTTTTAATTATTTTTGCTGCCTGAGTAAATTCAGACAGAAATTCTACCAGGCTTTTTCCTTTTTATTTTCTTTTTTGTTAAACCAACAATAGAACAAAAAGGATTATACACTACAGCTGATTTTATAAATTGAAATTAAAGATTTGATATAAGGGTTAGTTGAAAAGTTCTCAGCCCAACTTAAAAGGGATTCCAATTTAAATAAAATTAAACTATATCTGATACTTGGTTACATTTCATAAAGTAGGTCAGACTAAAAAATTTGGAATTATCTAAACAATATTAGATGGGGATTTGTTTGCAATTAAAAATAAAATTAATTCAAATATTAAATCACAAAAATAAAAAAAAGTTTTAAATTATAAAAGAAATGTTAATTTCATAAAACCATTTTCTCAGTAGAAATAATTCTTATTTATCCTCTGTCTGACATGCAAGAATTAACAGCTATAACTTGAATTATTAACTTGGTTATAAATTCAACAAAGATTATTCATAGATCACGAGTCAAAGAGAAAGTTTTAAAACCTTAAATTCCTACTTACCCTCCATCGTTTGCCCCGATTCGTACAAGTGAAAATTCACTGGGTAAAAGCACATTCTAGAGATGTTGTCTGTCTGTATGCTTGCATCTTTCTTTAAAGAGGAAAATTTTATTTTGGCAACACTCCAAAGTTTGATGAAAAATAAGGGATTTAAAAGTGAGAAAAAAAAAGCATTTTTTGCATATTTGTTTATTGTAAATATAAAGTTAACTATATATAACAAATATTAGCGTATATATGTTTAAGGAGAGAGAGAGAAGCTGCAGAGAGAGAAGACAGCCTCAAAAGAAACAGACTTATTTTATTTCTTTTTAAAAATTTAGCTCTTAAAAAAAAAACGTTTAAGATAGAAAAGAGCATATCTTGTGAATGATTCAGTCAGTTAAATGCCATGTGTGATACATGCTATGGGCGATCATGTCTCGGAAGAGACATGACTGAGTGGGCAGAAGATTATCCCACAGTAGGTTGCCATTGCTTTCTGCAGTATACTGGTTGTCAGCCAAGGCTATAGAACCTAATCTGTCCTGTTATTTAACCCATAACTGGAGGGAAGGGATGGATTAATACATTTCACAAGGGTATTCTATAAATACTTTCATGGCTTCTGCTCTGATGAACTTAAATCACTGGTGCCCTCTAGGTATGAATTTGCACGCGACACTAGATTAGCAACTAGGTCCCACCCTTTTACAGTGAAACAGATAAGATGTAACCACAATTTCTAATCCAACAGCTTCTTTTCTCGTACTTTCCGCCTGTGGAATTCCCTTCCGTATACTTGCTTCCCTAACAGCTACAATCTCCAGGAGTTTAAATGTAAGGTCAATAGACTCCCTCCTAACACACTAACTCACACACATTCTCTCAAACACTTTTCCCATCCACGCAACCCTCATCTTCGTTATACTTACCCGTCTATCACCCTTCTTCTGACATTTCCTATCACTTTCCCCTATGTAACCCCCTAATCACTCTTTCTCATCATTTTCACCTATGTAACCCCCTGCACAACAGTAGCAGTGAAATGCCTTGCTTGGGGTGAAAGGATTAAAAAAAAAATAAGTGAATGCAAGTAATTCAACTGGAATTCAAACTCAGCACGTTGGATGTGCATTGTAGTGCAGTAGATATCAACTTGGAACGACAAATCATATTACGGATTCACTGTTGGATTTTGTCAAGAACTCCAAGGTGAATAACAGGGTCACCTGACCAGATGTCGCAGCAGTATTAATGAACATAAGTGGATGGTCGATTATCCCACAGTAGGCTGCCATTGCTTTCTGCAGTAGACTGGTTGCCAACCAAGGCTATAGAACCCAATCTGTCCTATTATTTAACCCATAACTGGAGGGAAGAGACGGATTAATACCTTTCACAAGGGTATTTGTGTGTAAGTGAATGCAAGTAATTCAACTGAAATTCAAACTTGGCACATTGGATGTGCGTTGTAGTGCATTGGATATCGACTCGGAACGACAAATCATATTACAGATTCACTGTTGGATTTTGTCAAGAACCTCAAGGTGAATAGCAGGGTCACCTGACCAGATGTAGCAGCAGTATTCAATACACAAGTGGATGGTCAATTTGTGAAACACTCTTCTGTTTTCATGTTTCCAAATCAACTTCAATCTTCAAAAATTTAAATGTAAGTCATTGGATCTTAATATGAAACCAGTGAATGGACCCAGAGTGCACTTTAGCACCAACATGTAAGTGAAACACATCTTAGTTCTTACCATATAAGGTTCATTTGATGGTATTTGTTTTTGCCCTGTTGTATATATTATTTTAATCAATTCACCCCAAGAAAAGCAATAATGCCACAAAGATGAAAAGGGCTACTGAGAGTAAAAGAGAATGAGGAAATTCTAAAATAAACTGGAAACCTAATCCAAAACAGGAAGGAAAAGACAAATCTATTCAAAAGACTAGGGATAACTGCGAACAGGACGATAGACTCCTATTAAAATGACTGGTGAATACTGTTTATAAACAAGAAAAAGAAAATTGAATAAATGATCTGTTTTTTATGGTTTATCAACCGTTTATGGGTAATTTGAAACAATTTTAATTGTAGAATATTTCTTTTTGTAATTTGTGAATGAACATTGTATTAACATTTTTTTTTAAGAATAACAATGTTTTTTTTTCCAGATAAAAGTCCTACTAATTAACCTGTAGCTGGGGGTGGGGGGTGGCGGATGGATTCATACTTTTTTGAGGTCATTTTTGCATAAATGAATGTAACTGGACTTCAAATTCCACTCACCAATTTTTCAAACCAAAACACTACCATTACACCACCCACACATCCATATGATGGGGAGTTTCCTATTTTTCCTTTCATCCACAAAAACAGAGTTACATTTCTGTGGTGCCAGACTCTAAAACTTTTTATTTTAATTCCTTTCTTATCTATTCTTTGTGTGCTCTTGTTGAGTGAGTTCCACCTGGTAGCAGAATACAGATATAGATAACATTTTTCTTTTTCTATTTAATAAAAAAGCTGATGGTTAGTAATAGGCAATCACTGTGCAATATACTGTATTTTTGTGGGGATAAGGGTAGGGATGGCAAACTCAAGGGCTTCCCCAAACATCACACACTCCCGGCTTGACCAGCACACACTCTATCTATGCCATTGCCCAACACCAACAAAAATGTTTGAAAATAAGACATATTGTCCTTGATTATTGTGGAAGAAGAACTGCTTTATTAAATCTCAATTACTCATTCACTAACATTTTTCCTTGATGAATAGATGCAAAATTTTGCTAAGTTTTTAAATAGAAAAATCAAAATGCCAAAATGTTTTTAGTTTAGGGGGCAGAATTTAATTTATTGTGTTTTGGAAGAGAAGAAAATAAAATACTGAAATGCTAAGTAATTTTTTTTTTCTTTCAAAACACAAAGATTAGATAAAAAGAAGAAAGAAATGTAGATTTTTATCTGAAACACAAAAATGAATAGATTTCTTTTTTTTTCATTTCTAACTTTAGATGAATTAGTCATTACTTTCCATTTACAAGAAACTTTTTATATCACTTTCTATGCTTTCCACATATTGTTTTATTTTTTTTAATAATAGTTTTAAGCATAAAGATGTCAAGGCAGAATATTTGTTGTTGGGAAATGGTTTCATTAAGACACTGCATTCATTCTTTTATGGTCGCTTCAATCTTGTTACGCTATGTCAAAATGAACAGGAAATTTCTATAAAAGCAAAGTTTAGCTAAGTACTCTCACAAATTATTGATCAAAACTTAGATTCTTATTGAGCACTCTATTACCGTGGCCCTGTGCCAGATTAAACTGAGCTAAAGCTGTGAACATTTTTTAAATTACATCTTCTTGATATAAAGATAAATTTTATCAATTTTATTTAAACCTAGTATAACCAGACTTTCAGATTCAATCATCTTTTTTCTTTTTTTTTTTGCTCACTATTCAATTCTTTATATGTATATTGTAAATAGCCTGAAGACACCAGATGGTAAAAACCTGGGTTGCATAATAACTCAATTACAAATTAAAAATGAAAAATACAGACATAATACCACTTTAGCTGATTATATATGGACCATTAAATCCAATATTAAAAAAGACCCCATCCTAAAATGGGAAATAATAAAAAAAAATGTAATAACTATAATATAGGTGGTAAGTTCTGCAATTTATGTGAGGAGGAAAAATTGGCAATAGCCTTGTTCGAACCCGCGCAGGACCTACTTAACGCAAAAACCAAAATCCTTAATAAATGCAAGTTTCAAAGAAATCGCCTCCTAACTTAACGATAATATTTTTTTTTTCTTAACGAAGTTTTCAAATAAAGTTTATTTTTCTAATAAAGTTTTCACCCCACTGCCTATTTTTGTGTTGGTGTGGTTTCTCCTTTTTGTGAAGATCTATTTATTTGCTAGCAATCTTAATTACTGTAGCCTCGTTCCCTGACGATCCATAGGGTGAAACTGCAGTAGGTTGTGGCTCACTTATAGATTTTTCGTATATATATATATATATATATATATATATGTGTGTGTGTGTGTGGTAACAGTTGAATTGGTCATTTCTGTACAGAAAACATTCGGCATTCATTAACTGAAAGAGTGTTTCTGTCAGTTAAAATTTATAAAATGATTCTTTTAAAGCGTTTTTTTTTTTTTTTAGAAAAGTGTGTTTCTCCAGTTCACTGCTATTTCTCTTTCTAGTATTTATTTATATACAAATATACCACTGTTGTCAAAAATGATGGCAAAATGTTTGAGAGGATTATTAGTTATTTCCTCCCAGGTTATTCCCCTGAGCATGACAGGAGGGAAATATATATTGCCGCGAGAAAATTCTTGCTTCATCAGCATCGATTTCGATTGTTGCTGATATAGTGAGAATTTTTTCACTGAAATGGCCATTCAACAAAATTAAATTTCTGAATTTTTTGACTTACTTTATATATTTGGCTCTGTAAATAGATAATATATTTACATCGAACCCTCCATCTTGATTAATTTTAATATTAATAAAATTAATATTAATAGGATAGGGTTTTGGAATTTTACCTCTTTGCTCATCCTTTGTGGATTAAAATATATATATATATATATATATATATATATATTTTAGATATGTTCAGTTAGATAAGTGAATTTGTGACCCTGGGTTTCATGCTTTTGCAATCATCAGAAAAACTGATTAATTTTTTTTAAATATTAGATATATGTAGGGCTGTGTATATTGGTGTATTTTTGTGGAAGTGGGAGGAAAATTAGGAGGAAAATATGTCGTTGTGACGTCTCTCATACAAACCCAGACATAGATACACACTTGTACACCCATTGATGTATGCAGACACACATGCAAGCACTTGCCCACTGACATAGCTATGTGTGAACAGTATGGGGCTTGGCATATATATGCATATGTGTGCTGTTGTCTGTACATATGTATATGTGTGCATGTGTATCTATGTCTGCGTTTGTATGAGAGATGTCACAACGAGAAATTCCTATCCCACTTCTACAAAAATACACCAATATATGCAGCCCAAAATATATCCAATATTTTTAGAAAATTAATCTGTTTGTCTGACAATCGCAAAAGCGTGAAACCCAGGGTCACAAACTTACACCTATCTAATTGAATATGTTAGCTCTATCACTGATATTGAGTGCTGTATTTGAATTTCAGTGAGGTTTTTAGGAAAATTACTCCTGTCTGAATACTTTTGCACACTACCAGTAGTGTGAAAAAGTGTTCGGACAGGAGTGATTTTAAACTTTATTTTGATGCCTCATAAAAGATAAAATACTTCTTGTCATAATACTTTTGCACAGTACTATATATATATATTCAAAATACTTTCTTTTTAAAGAGTTATGTTCTTTTTTTATTAGTCTGGCATTAATGAAATCAAAGTTATGTCCCATAAAAAACAAGAAAGTTAGAATGTTTGTCTAAATGCAAATCTCTCTTGAGTTTTATGATGCGGGTTTTTTGGATCATGTCAGGTCATCCCCATTTCCACATTTTTGCATTGTAGACATTTTATCTGATGAATTCCAGCATTTGAAATGGTGTTTGGTATATTTTTCTTCCTGATTATTTCACCAATAGTCTTGAAGGTGGTGGTAACGATCCTAGTGTTTGGAATATATATATATATATATATATATATATATAGCTGACTGGCTGTTTCTGAATATACCTATCTACTATGGTAGCTAGCAGATATCTGCTAAGGCACATTTGAGTTTATTCACCATTCAAGGCCAACTGAGTGAATGCTAATTACAGTTTGTGGAAGAGAGCTCATAATCTGGAGTGATCAATTTGAACAAGGTCAGTACAATGTGTGGTTTTGTAATAGCACAACTATCAAACAGTTGCCTACCCAGTTTCACTAAAAAGGCATGGGTCAACTTGTTGGCATTTCTTAACAGTACCACTTCCTGGGTTTGTGTCCCCAGGCCAAAATATTATCAAAAAGTCACCTGCTGCCAAATCAACCATAGTCAGATTCTAAATAGAGCCAGGTTTTAACTGCCCAGTCATATACCCATAATTTGTTCTTCATCCCATGACTCATTAGAATCGTAAGGGCACCACATATACTGCAGTCACAGTAGAAATGGTATTTCTTTGGGCATGACAGCTTAATGGAGCCAAACTCTCTCTTGGCTGGTTTGAATTCAAAGTTTTCCTTCCCCCAGACTGGTTGCCACCCAAGGCTATAGAACCCAGTCTGTTCTACTATTTACTCATAGCTAGAGAGAGAAGAGATAGATTCATACCTTTCCCAAGGGTATTAACACATAAGTGAATTTGTGGTACAGTGGATATTGGCTTGGAACGAGAAACCAGGGAGCCGAGTTTGAATTCCAGTTGAATCCATTGTATTCACTTACGTGCAAATACCCTTGGGAAAGGTATTAATCTGTCTATTCCTTCCAGTTATGGGTTAAATAGCAGGACAGATTGGGTTCTATATCCTTGGTTGGCAACCAGTCTACTGCAGAAAGCAATGGCCACCTACTGCGGGATAATCTTCTGCCCAGTCAGTCATGTCTCTTTCGAGACATGATCGCCCAAGCGTGTATCACGTATGGCACTTAACTGAGTGACTGAAATTTGACCTTGGTTCTCCAACTCCTCAATCTGAGCCACTATTCATTACTACAACGTGCCTCTTTCGCAACCATAATATATAAATAGGTATGCATCTATTAATAGATATATATATTCATCCTCACTAGCAGCACAAGGCAATCTTCAGGTACTGAGTTAAGACTGGCTGTTATATAATTTCAGTTTTGTTAAATATATCCGGTTATCACAATGATGAAGCAATCTATATTTGGGGGGCAGAAATTTTTTATCTAAAATAAATGTAACGAAAAAAATAAACAAAAAAAAGTTCATAAACAGAAAAAAAAATGACATGCATCTACACAAGTTATTTACCTCAAGTTATATTGGTAAATCTAAATATTTATTAAAAAAAAGGGAAATCTAAATATTTATAAAAAAAAAGGGAAATCTAAATATTTATAAAAAAAAAGGGAAATCTAAATATTTATAAAAAAAAAGGGAAATCTAAATATTTATAAAAAAAAACCTATAATAAAGTTTTTCACCGATAACTTAATGTGGGACATATATACATTTAGTTACCTCCACTTTTTCCATTAAAAAAAAACGACATAACATGATGAAAAAATGGCCCCAAAATTAAAAAAAATTTCATCATCAAAATCTTTGTCATTATTAAGCGGAAAGACCAAAGCATTTTTTAATATTTTTTAATCCTTTCTAGCATGTTCCAAATTTTGGCTAAAAATCTGGTTTTTTTCCTTTTTATATGTCTTCTTTTTTTTTTTTCTTCAGCATGGCACTAGAGCAGACTGTTGGAATTTTAGCACTTTTGTTTCTGGTGAAAAACACGTTAATTTTGGAAATTATTGCAAGGATCAAATAGCTGTCAAATTTTAATGAAACTTCCACGACTTATTCACAAATGAATAAATTAATTTATAAAACTATTATTTTCATAAAATCTTGATGAAAATATTTTTTTTTCATCCATTTTTTTCATTCATTTTTTTCATTTTTTCAAACAGTTACCACTTTCCCAAAAATCTGCTCAGAATAGTAAAATAAAAAATGCAATGAAACAATGTCATTATTTAATTAAGTAAGCTTTTACAAATTATATTAGGGATATTATTGTCTGAAAAAAAAAAAAGGATTTGTGATGAATAATGAATTTTTAGAAGAATTGTTTTCATTTTATTGTTTTTAAATTATAATAATTTATACTTTCAAAAATAATATTTTTATGTCCTTTAAAACTTTGTCTGTATTACATTAACTTAAGACTATATTAAGTGAAAATAAAAATGTTTAAGATAAATCATTACACATTAAGATTTCAAAAAATAATTTTTAAGTTTTTTCATGCATATATAATGTGCCCATTTTGAAAGTATGAGTGACCATGCATGACATGATCAGAAAATAAGATCATGACTGTAGCAAATTTCAAGTCAACATTCCAAAAATTAGATTACAAAGAATATTAAATTATGTTTTAACAGATAAAGTCTCTGTAGGACAGCAATAAACATGTAAATGGCTTATGAATGTATGTTGGGTATTGAAAGATATGTAAATCATTACTACTGTTTATTTTAAAATCCATTTATCTGCATTCTTTTTAGCTTACATTTAAGTAATACTTGTTTCAAATCAGATAATTATACTTTAAATCAGCTAATATTCCTTAGTATGCCGAGTTTGAATTCCAGTTGAATTCCTTGCATTCACTTATACATAAATACCTTTGGAAAAGGTATTAATCTGTCTCTTCCCTCTAGTTATGGGTTAAACAATAAGACAGATTGGGTTCTATAGCCTTGGCTGGCAACCAGTCTACTGCAGAAAGCAACAGCAACCTACTACAAGATAATCTTCTGCCCAGTCAGTCATGTTTCTTTCAAGATATGATTGCCCAAAGTGTGTATCACGTATGGCACTTAACTGACTGACTGAATATTCCTCAAATAAATTTTCAGAAAAGTATATTTTATTTTTGGAAAATTTTTTAACAAATACAATTCAGTCAGTTAAAGTGCCATACGTGATACATGCTTGGGCGATCATGTCTCGAAAGAGACATGACTGACTGGGCAGAAGATTATCCCGCAGTAGGTTGCCATTGCTTTCTGCGGTAGACTGGTTGCCGACCAAGGCTATAGAACCCAATCTGTCCTGTTATTTAACCCATAACTGGAAGGAATAGACAGATTAATACCTTTCCCATGGGTATTTGCGCGTAAGTGAATACAATGGATTCAACTGGAATTCGAACTCGGCTACCCGGTTTCTCGTTCCGAGCCGATATCCACTGTACCACAACGCACATCCCAACAAATACAATTACATTGCAATAAAAGATGGCTAAAAAAGGTGTTAATCAGCTATTTTAGAAAAAAAAAAAAATTGATCCCAATCAATATAATTTCTGCTTGAAAAATATACTACAGAGTATTTTACTTAATTGTAAATTTAATAATTTAGCTTTCAATTAAAGCCAAAAATGAAAGCTTCAAGAATGTTTTTTCATTTATAAAAATTCATTTTAAAACTCAGGTATTGCAAAAAATGTAGAGGTACCTTATATATGTGTGTGTGTGTATCTAAACATATACTGTTAAATATAAGAGACAATAAATGTCTATTATATTTAATCATGCGCCATTCTAAACATCCTATTTTGGCCTTAATTTCAGGTGAAAATAAAGACAAAAATTCTCCAACATTTGGATATTTTTTTATGATTGTTCTATGCTTTCGGCTCACATGAGCCATCTTCAGAGAGGTTACAGGAACGTTAACATAAAAGCATTCACCATCAAAGATGATTTTATATTGTGCTGAGATAAAACTTTGCTAAACAATGATAACAGTTACCAAATAGCAGACGCAGTTCATAAATTTATAATGCGGTTCTACGATGCCACACTGCGTGAGAGCTCAAAATGTTAACAGAACCATATATTTATATGCAATGTAATGTGCTATGACCAAATTTAAACATGATTTTATTAAGTGTGGGTTGGTTTGTTTGAATGAAGATGGCCTCCAATATCTGAAGATTCTTTTTACTGTGTGTATGAGTGTGTATTATTGTATTGTTGACTAAAATCTGTCTAATATTACCTACATGGTTATTCTTTTCTGAGAAATGTTGTTTAATTGAACTCTGATCAGAAAGGTGACAGGTAAGTCTATAGGAGAGCCTGGTTGTAGTAAAACCAATATAAGTAGTGGGTTTATTATTAGTACCAGAGATACAATCTCTGAACAGGCATGTAAATTGATACACTACATTGGTTTTCTGTATAGGATATAGTTGTGTGGTGGTAGAGTTACTAGAGACTATGAGGTCAATTGCTTTAAAGTTTTTATAATATATGATGAGCTTGATTTGATTATTATTATTCATTGGTTTAACATTACTACGTATTATGTTTTTATATATATATATGTGTGTGTGTGTGTGTATATATATATATATATATATATATATATATATAATTTCTTTATTACTATGAACATTATTTTAGTGGCTACATATATTTGAGTTGTTATCTAAAAAGAACTAATAATAACTTTTATAGTGATAAAGAAATAATGTCGGATGAAAAATCAATTAAGTACACATATATACATACATATATGTGTGTAATCTTTTGCCTCGAAAGGAAAATATGATGAACCTCACTTTTTAGTCTGTTTTGATTCCATCAATCATTTAATTATGCAGCAAAGAATTTTTGAAATCATTATCAGTCAATCATGATCTTGTTTTGATTCAAATCAATTCCACGGTTTAAAATACACATTCTCTTCTTTACCTTCTTCAAAAACAGCAGATATAATGATGAGCAAAATTATTTAATGCTTACAAATGTTCACAAATTATTGTCAGAAACTTTTGGGATTGAGAGAACGTAGTAAAATCTCATTTTCAATAATGAATTTATTCTTGAGTCAGTGAGTTCTATATGTATAAGGCATTTTCATGATTCTTAGGGGAAGCAAACTTACTCCCTCTCTAAGGAGGAGCAGAAGGGTTATGGAACTAATTTCAACTTGGAATTGGTTTGGACTTAGAGCTGGTTTTGGCTTGGAATTGGTTTCAACATGAAATTTCAACTCAAGAGAGTTGAAATTGATTCAGAGTTGAAGTTGGTCCCAAGTTGAAATCAGTTCTGCACCCGGAGCAGAGGTTTATCTTTTGTTTCCTGCTTAGAATTGGGTTCCAGATTCTTCTAAAGTCTACTTCAACCTTATACTTCTAATGTCTCCACCTAAACTCTGAAATTGTATTTACTATTTATTTTTTATTCTTCTCTACAATAAAAGTAGAGAGGTTCACCTATTACCCAGTTCACACCCTCCCCTGTCTTTTAAACAGGAGCAGAGGTTTATCCCTTGTTTTCTGCTTGGAATTGGGTTCCAGATTCTTCTAAAGTCTACTTCAACCTTATACTTCTAATGTCTTCATCTAAACTCTGAAATTGTATTTACTATTTATTTTTTATTCTTTTCTACAATCAGAGTAGAGAAATTCACTTATTACCCAGTTCACACTCCTCCCCTGTCTTTTAAACAGAAGCAGAATTTTATCTCTTGTTTCCTGTTTAGGACTGGGTTTCTGATTCCTTCTAAAGTCTTTCCTCTTGTGTACTTTGGGGTGAACTGATCAAAAAACATAAAACAATTCAGTTGCAGCTACAAATACTGTAATTTTATGGTGATGAGTAAGCAGTAAATATCACAAATAAAAAAACAAGTATTTTGAAAGATTGCAGATGATATTCATTTTTACCTAGAATGCCTATTTTCACCTGACAGCTGTTTCACTGATTCAGCTATGAGAAGCTCATATCTAAACATACATCATTTTTCTTTAACCCAAATGTTTAATACTACCATCTTTGATATTTCAGTACAATTTTAATGACTACATTTTGCCTGTTGATATTAATTTCAGTATTAAACTAAAAACAAACAGGGATCTCCAATTTCTATTTGAATTGCTGGAATGAGAAGTTATTATTTATATGTATGCTATTGTCCTTATCCATGTTGTTATTATCACAACATTTCGGGTCATTGTGCCCTCCAGCCTTCATCAGGTGTTTATTTTTCTGGGTTACCTTCAGGGAATTTCAAACCAAACCTTTAATTTAGTTTTACTAAATAAGAACTAGACAAGATATAACTAGACATAGACTGTGGAATGAGGATAATTTACTCTGTAGATCAATTAAAGAGTTCAGGTTGACAAACGTCAGAGAGTGTTGAAAGGTGTTGAAAGTATGTATGATCAGGATAAGTTTTGCTTGTATGGTGTACTGAATTTAGTGGCATACAAGATAGATAAATAAAAATTTTTTTAAAAAGTTATGAAAATATTAATCGTATCTAATGTGCTCGTATTATGATGATGAGGTCGGCTCCTAAAGCTAAAAATAGACATCTGTGAGGCTTGGATAAGCTTCAGTGAGTCACAGTTTTCCAGATACTTTTATAATCCATCAGCTGTCAAATGCAGAAAATCCTTCATTATCTGAATTCTTTTGCTTTCTATTCTTGCACATGCCATATTTTGATCAAATTCTGACACATTAGCTCCTATATATACCTACCTTGAAAACTAGATAGGCAGCTGATGTGATATTCATAAAACTAAACACATTATTCTGCATGTTTTAAAAGCAATAGCTACAATCCTGCAGAGTGAAGCTAGATTAAGCACTAAGCATAATCATTTCTTAAGACGACATTTCCAACAGTTGTTAAATTGCTCTGTATCTTAGCTGTGCGCAAGAAAGAACCTGGCCACAGCTGTGGGAGATTTCTCAAATTGACTGACAGAATAGAAGCAAGTCAATAGGAAAATTTTCCATTATGTCTTTATCTTCCGAAGTATAGATAAAAGAATGTGCGTTGTGGTGTAGTGGATATCGACTTGGAACAACAAATCAGGGTGCCAAGTTCGAATTCCAGTTGAATTTCTTGCATTCACTTACGCACAAATACCCTTGGGAAAGGTATTAATCCATCTCTTCCCTTCAGTTATGGGTTGAATAATAAGACAGACTGGGTTCTTTAGCCTTGGCTGGCAACCAGTCTACCACAGAAAACAATGGCAACCTACTGCGGGATAATCTTCTGCCCAGTCAGTCACATTTCTTTCAAGACATGATCGGCCAAACCGTGCATCACATATGGCACTTAAATGACTGATAGATAAAAGACAGTATTAAGTGGTTCAAAATCATAATTTTTTTAAATCCAGTATTGGAAAAACAGTTAAAGAAACGATATCGAGATTTTAATGTGACATTTCCATATAACAGGAAAGAACTATGAAAGAAAGATTTCTTCTCCCATTGTGAGCATTAATATATCTGTGATATAACAGCACTGTGGTTCATGGATGGAATGGTTGAAAAAAAAAAAAAAAAAAAAAAAGAAAAGAATAATAATAACAAACCTGCTTTGTTTTCCGAGACTTTTATACTAATAAAACACACACAAAACTATATATATATATATATATATATATATATTATTGTTTAATAGAAAATAGGAAAAATTAAATATAACTTCTTTTTAATAAATTTCTTTTACATCTAGTTTTAAATAATTAAAATTTATTAGCAATTTACTTGGCTTTTCACCCTGTATTTGAATTTCAGTGAGGTTTTTAGGAAAATCACCCCTGTTCTACTGGTAGTGTGCAAAAGTGTTAGGACAGGGGTGATTTTAAACTTTATTTTGATACCTCCTAAAAGATAAAATAGTTCTTGTCCTAATACTTTTGCACAGTACTGTATATATATATATATATATATATATATATACACACACACACACACACACACACACATACATACATACATACATACAAGTATAGGGTAGGTATGGATGGAATAATATTCCATATCCAAAGAAACACTATTCTTAAAAAGTGGTCAATACAAAGTAGAGCTAATAATATTTATTCCAAAATTATAACATGAATATGTTATAATATCACTACTTGTGTCTTATCAAGTGATAAGGTTTATTTCAAGTTGAAGGGTTTTAAAAGGTTAAGCCAAACCCCTTTAATCAGGAAGGCATTGTTGCATAGACAGTGTGGACCAATCAGAATAAAGTAACTTCTAATTTGAAGAATATGTGAGCAGACTCAAAAATAATTTTGGGGGGCATTAGTATTAATATTTGATTAAATTGAGATCAGCATTATTAATTGACTATTAGATTCACTTTATTTTTATTGCAAATTTTAAATTCTAAGTTTAACAAAAAATTATTAAATTTAGAAAGTTATATATTAAATGAGGTAAAGACATGAATGCACGCAAATAAATTTACAAACATCCACGCAAATAGATGAGTATTCACACATACACTGGCAAACAGACACATATACAGATTTATTTATGCCCACATATTTCAAAATTTTGCTTTTATCAACTTGTCAATTTGTCTGTTAAATTTAAAAGTCGAAAAACGTTGGAAACTTTTGTAGTGATATTATAACATATTCATGTTATAATTTCTGAATATATATATAAGCCCTGATGAGTGAGAACATCATGGCAATGTCCTCACAAAACTCTGGAGTCAGCATGAATCTCTTCAGTTAAAGAAACAAACTCCTTGTACTTATCAACACCATCTCCACCTTGGTATCAAGCACTTTACGATATAGGTCAGATTTAAATTAGATCAGTAAAAACTTGTATTAGAAAGTGCTCAATACATGAAGAAGAATGAAACTTTAACATGTAAAGCTTTTAGATATTTAGGCAGGGAAGATCAGTCAATTATGGTATCATGGTTCTGACCTTTTCAGTTTCATCAGGTGATTTGAAACAAATCTGAGGAAACCAAAAAGGTCCAAACCATGGTAATGTAATGGGCTGATCTTCCCTATCTATATATATGTCTCACACAGAGAATATATTCATACATCAAAGTAGAGTATAAAGAGAAACAAAAAAGAATTATTTGTAAATAATATGGATATACACCTGTGTTTGGAGAAGTCATATTTAGGACTCCAGATTCAAATGGGCTAGATTCATTTATGTCTCAGGCAAGGACATATTCCACGAACAGGAAACAGCAAGTTTTGGGTTTATCCAAATTGAGGACTGTGAGCTGGAGTTTCATTCTATATCTGAGAAAGATAAATTCCCAAAGGGAAACAACTCCAAGGACTTGTAGAGAAGGTGATTTAGTCTCTGCTGCCCATACTAAAGAAAGCAATCTTTGTTTGCTGTAAACAAACTTAACTTGGCTACTGCTTTCATTACTGTATGGAGTGATGTCACTAAGCAACTTTCATGTAATACATATGACTTATTTTGACCAAGTATCCTTAGATTTAATCACTTGTTAGAATTTATTCAATATTATAGACTATCAACAATAGATGATGTGGCTGAGGTTATATACAAGACTGAATGACAAATATTCATTTCTGTGGATCCCATAAGTTAGTTTCATGAGCCTTTTTTTTTTTATTAATATTGGAATCCTCAGATGAGCTGAGAAATGTTAAATTTCAAAGATGATCACACTAAACTAAAAAGACCTGCAGAAATAGAACATATGCCAAAAAACATCAGTCATTACAAAGTCCATCTTAAAACATAAACAATAATGAATCTTCTGATGAGGAAATTAAAAAACTAAGGGATAACAAAGAATCACTTGATACTGAACAGAAATAAGGTAAAAATGATATCCAATTTTAACACCCAGAAAATAATCATAAGAATAGATGAAGATCTGAAAGAGTTCCAGGAAAACAACTACTTAGGGCAAATTATAAAACTAGGGTAAGACTGTGAGCATGAATAAAGCAATGTGTAATGATTTGTTAGGAATGAAAATAGAAATATGAAAATTAACAAAAATCACTTGAAAACCCAGAAACAAACAAGATTGATAGAAAGCACAATGCTAAAGATGACTAAGAAATAGAGTTTCAACTTGATCAGGGAACAAATCAAGATAACAAAGAAATTATTAAAGAACATGAATAGAAGTGGGTAGAAAACAGCAAAAAGTAAACAAGTGGTTGAAAATTTGGGTTTGTATATTTGATAGTATATAATTTTTTTTTTTTTTAATCGTATCACCCCGAGCAAGGCGGTAACGCCACTGATGTGCAGGGGCCTACGTAATAGTGAGAAGATTGGAAAAGAGAAAGCCAGAAACCACATCCTAAACAGGGAACAAGGGGTGAGCCTCTTAACCTGTTCAATAGACGTGGGTGGAGTGTGAACCGGGCGATAGATAGATCTATCTACTCCAATTGAAAGAAAAAGAAACCAAAATGAGAAGATTGGAAAAGAGAAAGCTGGAAACCACATCCTAAACAGGGAACAAGGTGTGAGCCTCTTAACCTGTTCAATAGACGTGGGTGGAGTGTGAACCGGGCGATAGATAGATCTATCTACTCCAATTGAAAGAAAAAGAAACCAAAGTGAGAAGATTGGAAAAGAGAAAGCCGGAAACCACATCCTAAACAGGGAACAAGGGGTGAGCCTCTTAACCTGTTCAATAGACGTGGGTGGAGTGTGAAACCTCAGTATTTGTCTATATTTTTGAGATTTTTTTTTTTTTAATCATATCACCCCAAGCAAGGCGATAACATCACTGATGCGCAGGGGGCTACGTAAGAGTAAAAAGAATGGAAAAGAGAAAGCCGGAAACCACATCCTAAACAGGGAACAAGGGATGAGCCTCTTCACCTGTTCCATAGACGTGGGTGATGAGGTAGTATTTACACTATTTACATTATTCAGACTATTGTCTTCATCTTCATTGCCATTTGTACAACGTTTCAGCCGTTGTATGCTTCGGCCTTCTTCAGGTGCTAGGAATTTTGAACGGAACCCTTTATTACAATTACTGGGATATATCATTCACATTCCTTGCATGAAGCCTCTTTTGGTAGTCATGAGTTATCTCCCACTAACTGAACTCTGAGTTACTTGTTCACCACTGCTGTGGCCCAGTGAATATAGACATTGGTTAATTCCAGTTGTGAGTTCAATACCAGGCTACAGCAGTGGTGAACAAATAACTCGGAGTCTGTTTAGAAGGAAATAACTCATGAAAATCTATTGTTGCGAGTAACTCACTAATAAGGCCTTGTTTCTTGCTACCATTTGCATATCTGTTTCCCCTATTAGCATTACAAGAAATCTCCCTACCTTTTATTGCTTGGCCTCAATATGAAATTGTGATGGACAGACACACATGGCTCTTATTATAGCATAGATTATTCATAAAATTCAAAGAAGTGTCTGTTATGTTATCAGTCCTAACATGGCATTTTGACTTCAGCCACTTTCCAACTGCCATGATGTTGCTTCACTGTCTTTTCTACAAATATTTTCATGACAGTTGTTGTAATGAGCTCTCCTACTTGGTAACTTAGTCACACGAATTTGAGCTCTAGATTGGCTACTAGGTTTCATTGTTTGAACTTTGAAATAGCCAGATGTAACCACAAGTTCTATGCTGATAGTTAATTTTCTCGTACTTCTTGCCTGGAGAAATCATTTACGATTTCTTGCTTTCCTTTAGAAATTTAAAACAATATCAATTGCCATTTTCTGTTTTCTTTAATCTTATTCTTTTATTGTTCTTTCTCCTCTTTAACATCTTCTCAGTGTTTTCCATTACTAGTGGGCCCTACGGTTTTAGTGGCTTATTGACTTGCTTGGAGGTGAAAGGATTAATAAAATGTTGTTTTCTAATTCCAAACGCTTTTTGTTATCTATTAGCCGTTGGGATGTGCGTTGTGGTACAGTGGATATCGGCTTGGAACGAGAAATTAGGGAGCCAAGTTCGAATGCCAGTTAAATTCCTTGCATTCACTTACGCACAAATATCCTTAGGAAAAGTATTAATCCATTTCTTCTGTCCAGTTATGGGTTAAATAACAGGACAGATTGGGTTCTATAGCCTTGGTCGGCAACCAGTCTACCACAGAAAGTAATAGCAACCTACTGCAGGATAATCTTCTGCCCAGTTAGTCATGTCTCTTTCGAAGCATGATCGGCCAGTTGTGCATCACGTATGGCACTTAACTGACTGATTAGCCATTGCCAAGGATTTTAGTTGTGTTGGTTTCAATCCAATCGGAATGACTACAAAACAATTTCCCCTCCCCTTTCATAGGCAGAAGCACACAAATGCATGCTGAAATTTTTTCCTAGCCAATAGAATCGGCCTGTTTTCAGTTTCATATGACAGTCTTGGTTTGTCATGTCTTAATGTAAGAATGCTACATTTGAACTTGCTTTTTTTTATGCCAATGCCAATTCTTAGTTTGTGGACTTTTTGCCTTTTTTACTGTTAATTTAAGCGGATGTGCATTGTGGGGCATTTGATATTGGCTCGGAACAAGAAATCGGGGAGCCGAGTTCGAATTCCAGCCGAATTCATTGCATTCACTTACTTGGGAAAGGTATTAATCCGTCTATTCCTTCCAGTTATGGGTTAATAACAGGACAGATTGGATTCTGTAGCCTTGGTTGGCAACCAGTCTACCGCAGAAAGCAATGGCAACCTACTGCGGGATAATCTTCTGCCCAGTGAGTCATGTCTCTTTCGAGGTATGATCGCGTAGAATTTGTGTTTACAATTTATTGATTTTGCAGTAATAGAGTGGGACCTAGTTGCTAATCTTGTGGCTCAAATAAATTAATGTATAGTGGGTACCAGTGAGCTAAGTTCATCGGAGCAGAAGCTGTGCAAGTATTTGTAGAAGAGACACAGGGAAGCCACATTGTGCTAATGAGAAAGTGACTGTATCCAAGCTGCCAAGTCGGGATCGATCACATTACAGATTCTCCATTGGATTTTGTCCAGGACCCCTAGGTGGATAGTAGGAGCACCCGACCAGATATGGCAGCAGTATTCAATGCATGGGCGGATGGTAGATTTATATGTGTGCAGGATTGTTTCAGACAGGAAAAACTTCCTGACCCTGCACAGAGAACCGACCTTCTTAACAGTTATTGTAAACATTGTTGATTCTGTTTGTTGGACAGTTCCATTACTTATTTTGCATTTGACCATGGCTACTCACTCCACAAGTTGTAGTTAATATAACAAATGGTGTGTGTAATACTAATCATGTTTCTTTTGAGACATGACTGACTAAGCAGATTTTCTTGCAGTAGGTTGGCATTACTTTCTGCAGTAGACTAATTACCAACCAAGGCTATAGAACCCAATCTGTCCTGTAATTCAACCTATAGCTGGGGAGAGAAGAAATAAATTAATATCTTTCCCAATGGTATTTGTACACAAATGAATCAAACAAATTTGACTGGAATTCAAACTTGGCTCTCCAATTTCTCATTCCAAGCCAATATCCATTACACCACAACGCACATTCAAATATTAACATTGCCATTTTACTAAAATTATATAAGTTTGCAGAAACTGTTTTAAAAATCATTTTGGGTTTTATAATGATTGACAAAAAATTAGGAAGTAGAAAGGAACTGTTTTAAAAATTATGAATCCCAACATTTGGATATAGGAAATCAATGCTTTTCTTTTTATTTATTTATTGTTGCCAAATAAAATTTAAAGAAAAACCTAAGTGGGAAAAGTTTTTATGACATGTTTTGCCCTTTATGACTTCATCAAACTAAAGCAATATTTATATTGAAACAACTACATATGTGCATAAACGAAAAAAGGGTACCAAGAATTTTAAATTAAATTGAAAATTGTTTTAGTAATAAAAATAACCAACAATTATTACAGCTTAACCTTTAATAAATTAATTTTACAGGCTACTGTTTGTGACTTAAAAAGTCTGCTTTTGTTTCCTTGTGGTGTGCAGGAAGTATGCTGTAGTCCGGAAGAGTTTCTTAAGGGCCGATAACCTTCATTCACCAGAGAGTTCCTCAAGGTTTATCAATCGTTATTACTACATAGTCGAGATGATTTCATGTAGTTTCTTTTGGTTCAGGTTTCAATCACTTCTGTTATCAAATATCAAACACAATGATAACAGAAGATCTGCCAAGAAAAGTAAAATGTTGTAAGAACCTGAATGTAAATTTAAAGTGCATGATCCAGCAATTAAAGCACATTCTATACATTTTTGTCTTAGCATATTGTTTTCTCATTTAATTAGAATAGCATTATTTAAATCAAAATTATGGACAGTAATTGATGTGTTGTTTTGTAAAAGGTCCCTTTTGTGTTCATATAACCTTTTATTTAAATACCTTGAAGTTTCTCTTATGTAATTCTTTTATATATATATATATATATATATATATATATATATATATATTTTTTTTTTTAACAGGTTTACAATGGTGCACCCAAACCAATTTGCAGAAATAGTTCTTAAATTTTCTAGGGTTTTGTTAACAGAAGATTTAAGAATGTAAAAGAGAATAGAACCTGTTCTTATAATTTTTAATTCTACTTCTGGAAATATATGTAACAAATATCCAATCACACACACACACACACATATATATAACAGATAATTGACTGATTTGTTTTTTTATGGCTCATCAATTCTTTGTGGGTTGTTTAACCCAAAACATATTTTGAATTTTATTTTTTTAATCAATGCACACCAAGCAAGGCAATAATATCACTAAGATGTAAGTGACTACTGGGAGTAAAAGAGAATAAAAAGACATTAGAATGAACCAGAAACCCATTTCTAAACAAGAAACAAAGGATAAGTCTCTTGTCCTGTTCAAAAGACTGAGGAAGATTTTTTGCAACTGAATAGTGCATTAAAAATTTTTCCAAGACTAACAATGATTTTCCAGATACAGATCCTACTATTTAACCCATAGCTGGGTAAGAGAGATGGATTCATACCTTTCTGAAGGGTATTTTTGTGCATAAATGAATGCAACAATCTGAGATTCGAACTCAACTCTCTAAGTTCTCATTCTGAGCCACTATACATTACATTTCACACCACTTGCACACTCTGAAATAAAATTTAAATATATGAAGAACGATATGAAATTAGAACCCTCCCCCTCCAAAAAAAAAAATAAATAAATAAATAAATGTAGAATTGTAGAAAATGAGATAACGGATACACATGAGAAAATTAAGGAGATATAGATCATTAATGAAATTATAATTAATTCTATTTAAATAGATAGATGATAGATGTTTTAAAATAAATTTGTGTTAGGTTCAACAACAAATCTAAGAGGAAGACATTTTTGACATCGGAAATCGGTAAGAATTGTTCCGCATGGCTGCTTCTCTTGTAGTAGGGTCCATTCATTAACTACAACTTTAAAGTCCAATACAAACAGAAAGATAAGAAATTGATATAATTAATTTTCGACGAGAGATAACAGAACACCCACCAACACAAAGTTAATCTAAAAACATTGGAATATTTAATTCTATTTATTTTTTGCACGCAAAGTGAAATTAATGGAAAATGCAAAGAAAATTTAAGAAAAATAATGAAGCATATGAAAATTTTAAGCAGTGTTATTCAGGATAAATCGTGACTATGAAAAATAAATCATATTTGTCAGATTTACATCGTAAACTTTATGACTTCGATATGTGCTAACAAAAAAAAACTGATTTTTAGAGCTTCCGTATAAAAACTTGCGAAAATGTGAATAGTATTTTTTTTTTTTTTTTTTGCAGTCATTCATTCATTTTCTCAGATTCGAAAAGGTTTGAAATTCGTAACTGGAAAAAAAAATGCTGATACAAATTAAAATATTTATTATGCTTACTGCCCACTCATCTCTTCAGACTCTGTATGTACTTTTAATAAGTTGTTCTTCATTAAAAATCATTTGTTCATAATATATTATTGTTAGTAACAGGCCAGTAGCATACACAAACACAAAGGAAGTGTTTGGAAAGCGAGGATTTGAAATTTTTAGGCTAGCCTTTTCCAAAGGTCGCCAACATGGTTCCGTTAGCGTTAAGAACATTTAAAATAAAAATGATAATTTTTTCTTTATTGTATTTCTTTCTTTATTGTATTTTGTTAAAAATAAAACCCTGTAAAAGTAACTACAATTATTAAAAATTTGTGGGGAGCCAAAGCGTCCCCGGCAGTGGTGTTGTATGTATTACTATTTGTAGTAAGAAGATAAACGACATCATGTTGCAATGTAGCCTGAATGAAACGGTAGCAGTAGCAATTCGTTAAATGGGTCGTTTTTTTTTTTTAAATTGTAATATAAAAGTAAGATTCTTTTATTAAACTGCTGGAAATAAAAGGAAAGTAAATTGGATGTTTTTTTTTTTCCAGTTAACCGATATCAGCAATGAAACTTGAAATAGTGAAAAAGTTGATGCAATAAAAATGAAGTTTAAAATGTGCGCAAATTTTATGAATGAAAAGAAAAGACCAAAAGTGAAAGCATTGTTCATAATTCTTGTAGAGAAGCATTCGGCTACGTTTTGTTTTTTAAAAAAAAAAAAAAAAAAAGAATGATTTTACTGAGAAATCTGGCTAAAAAAACAAAACAATTCGATTGCAAAGAGCTTTCTAACCTGCTTTTCATACACCCAACAAAATGAAGAATACCCATCATTGCCCGTTTTATTCACAAACATGTTTTTTATTATTAAGTGTAGGTTTTTTATTTTTGTCAAACAATTCTGCTACTTGGGTCAGACCGCGAACAAACATTTTTCAGACACCGTGATAGATTCATTTCGTAATCATTTTTTGAATAGGCTACTGAATAAAAAACCATGAAATTGTCAAGTGACAACAAATGAATGGAAGAAAAAGAAAAAGATACGTAAACTATTTATTAAAGGTTGAGAAAAACGAAGACTCTTTACTTTTGGAAAAGTAAAAAAGTCTTTTACTTTTTTTTTTTTTCAGGAAAGAAGCCAAAGATCTTTTTTAGTTGCGCGTCGGTGAAAGAAGAAAGTAAAAAAAAATGTATGTAACTATATAATAAAAAAATTAAAAATGTATCTCCTTTGTTGCTTTCTTGAAAACTAATTTTTAATGGAACAATGATTTGATCGGATGAATTGAAAATGCAAGAAGATTTAATCGTCTAATTGTAGACATTTAAAAAAAATCAAAATTAAAAGAAAGAAAAAGAAAAGAGATTTGTCTTACTTTGAAAAAAAAAATTAAACGAACAGGTAATAAATAAAAATCCGTACCAGATGAATTATAGAACCGTTCTTCTTAAGCCCCCCCCCCACCAACCACCACCTGCTCCTTTAGCCAAAAGCACTTTCTTTGTTATTTCAATGATCTTATCAACTCAAATAAAGAAAATATTAAGAAAATAAAAATATAAGAATAAGATAATTCAATTAATAAGAAGAAAACGATATTTTAAAATAACTTCTTGAATTAAAATTGAACATTATATTGTTTTTATGAGCAATTTTTTTTTCAAATATAGTAGCTAAAATAAATACAGTTTACAATTCAATACATTCAAATTGTTCAAAATTTTTTTCTTTTTTAAACTCTTACTACAAAAAAAATAATAGTATGATTCTTATTTGCATTTAAATCATTTATATCTGTTGAACTAAAAATTCAATTTTGCTTATAGAACATTTAATAAAATGAATAAAAACATGGGAATAGGAAAAACAACAGTAATTTATAGTTCTGTTTTTCTCATACATTTGAAATTGAGTCCATAGAAATATTCAAATTGTTTACTTTGATAGAAAAAACACTTCTTTTTGAAAGGTAAAAAAATTGCAATTTCAATCAAAAATCAATTGAAGAAAGATAAATCCACCTTTTTTCCATTTACCCAATGAAATATTTGTAGTATGAGATTTTGCTTTCGCAAGAATTCCAAGAATTTAAACAAAAAATGCACCAATTGTTTGTTTTGTCTGGTAAAGAAAGGCCAATAATCTGTGGGTGACAATGATTCAGGGTTGTACACTGGATTATGACAAGTTCATATCAACAAGAAAGATTAGGAATAAGGTCGAAATTATTCTGCATTATTTAAATTCCTTTAACTTTTACTTGCAGATGAAACCATTTCCTATTATTATGCTAATGAAAAAAAAATGGACTATTTTACAGCTGGAATTGTTTTTTCTGATTTTTTTTTTTTGTCATGTGTGACAGATCTGAAAGATTTTTATTCTAAATATTTACTTTTATTAAAAAGCTAAACTTTTGGCATATTAATTTTTAATTTTTATTTTAATAGAATATTTTTTAATTATTTTTCATTGATTCATTTTATTCTAAGAACAGATCTTCTAAAATAACTAAAAGAAAATAGACTAACTGAATTCTATAAAATAAGGAATAGAAAAGAAAAATCAAAACAAAGCAATGAATCGGAATGGAATTACGAAAATTCGACTTCCCAAAACATCTTCTCATAAAACACAAGGAAATTATTTCTAAATCATTTCCACCTATATCATTATTACAAAACATTTTTGAAAATATTTACTTCATTCTAGCTAATAATAGTTTCTGTCATAGAAAAATTTAGGTTGACTTAAGAGGAAAAAAAAATGCTTGACTTAATTCTTGATCATATTTCTTCTCATGTTAACTAAACCTCATAAACTAGATTGCATCAAGTTGAAATCATTATCACCCATTACAGTTGGTCTCCACATGTTTCTTTTTTTTATTATTCAGCTTGAAAAGAGGAAAGAAATAATTAGTTTTTAAAAAAAGAAATTAAATTCTTGCAAGCAATTTTTTGAGAATCTAATTGAAGTGAAAAATTACAAAAAATTCAAAAATTAAAACATGAAATTAAAAAATAAAATAATTTTTACTGTTTCAAAAATAATTTTTAACACTGAATAAAAATATAAATTCTTCAGATAAATGAAAGATTCAAGAGAAAGTTTCACACACTGTGCACACAATCTAAGTGAATATCTAGCAAACAAGAAACAGGTGTGTTTTTTTTGTGAACATGTGTTTGCTAGGAAATTTGCAGGTGTAAAAACTGCTGAACATACCATGCTACATGTAACATCTAAACCAAGCATTCATTGAAATTATTATTTTTTTTTTTTTGTTGTTGTTGTTGTTACAAAATTCATGGGACACTTTCAGTCTGACTAAATAGCTTGTGGTGCTTAGATTTGAGCATGCAAAAAGTAACCAATACAATACATGAAGATATCAGTGAATCAAAATGTGTCATTTTCTAGAATTTGTTTTTGATATTTTAATACAGTAGACCGAAAAGTTTAATTATTTGTGCACATGCAAGTATTGATTTTATTCATATATATCTATGTGTTAAATTGTAATAATGCTTCATGCCAAAATTGTTGTTGTTCTTTTCAGTTGCTTACTGGTAGAAAATCATTTTAGGAAAGCCAATTTTTGGGGTTAGAAAGTGCTCAATATCATGATAATGATAGAGTGTTAATAGGATTAAGTAAAAGCAAATAACCCTGAAGAGTGAAGATATTACAATAATGCCTTCTTGAAACTTTGAAGTCGGCATGACTAATAAAACTCCTTAGCAAAGTGACAAACATCTTGACATTAATTATATATATATATATATATATATATATATATATATGCACACACAGAGGGTGCGACAGAAGTACCTCCTACAAATAACTTCTACATAATGGTAAGACATTTGTGACACTGTTGTCTTCATCTGTTTAATGTTTTTTTTTTATGTAGGAGTTATGTAATGTCTTATGTAGGAGGTTTTTTTTGGGGAGGTATATTTTTACTGTACCTTGCGTGTGTGCGTATGTGTGTGCATAACGCACGTGAAGGCTGACTATAAAAATTCAGTTGCTCATATGCACTCACACACACACATTTTCTAAGAATTCATTTTATATCTGTTAATTAAAAGTAATGACTAAATATATTAATTCTGCACAATCATTTGTGCATACATGTGGGTAATTAAATGACAGACGTGAAAAAAATCAAAAGCCAACTTCCTCGTTTTTCAATGTAAAATTGTAACCGGCATTTGTTGTATTCATAATCCCCCACCGCCAATAAATATATAAAACTTAATAAAAGCATTATCAATCTGAAGAAGTCCCTTTAAGGGTCAAAACACATGACATAGAAATTTTTTTAATTTTGTCATTTAATTACCTACTTTTTGCCTGATACAGAAATATATATATATATATATATAAAAGCCTCATTTAGACTGGAGGCTATTCATGGTCAAGAGGTCTAAGACGTTGCCAGATCAAATGATAGCTTCCCCTATATAAATAGGAGTCGCAGGTTCGAATCCTGCCCAATAATAACAATTTATTGTAAATAATCAGGCCGGTAGATATAAATATATAATACTGTTTAATTAAAAAACAGAATATCTACTTAAATACGAGTATCGATCAAAAATAATGTTCAAACAATTCATTTCAAATTGTTGGTTGTTTATAACCAAGTTTCAATAAAATTCGTTAATTTCCATAATATATATATATATATATAGGGTGGCTGAAAAGAAACTCTCTATTGAAATTTACTTATAACTTTAATATCACCATATTTGCATGAAACAAAATATACCTGTGATTCTTAAAGTAGTAGAATTTCATTGTTAGTTTCTGTTTTTGTTTCAGAGTGACCAAGTGTAGCCAGGAATGGCACAACACCTGACACTGCGGATGAGTGCTCTGTGAGCATCCTGTTACAAAGTGTGGCAGTCTGTGGTACAAGTGCAGAGATTGTGCCGCAACATTTGTAAACCTCGTGCCTCAATAGATGGCAAAACCAGCAGAAATTATCGTTCCAAGCTGATGAGTACTGGATCTGTTGTAGATACCCACAGAAGCAGTCATCTTCCAATTTGGATATTGGAAGAAAATCTATAAAAGGTACAGGAAATGATGAAGTCAGTTGAGGAGATACCCAGATAATTACAGACACAAGTGGTGCCTGCGTAGAATTTTAACACTCTACATCGACCATTATACTGTTCAAAATAAAACATGATTGATGAAAATCGACCAACATTAATAAAGTCATTAACAATTTTAAACAGGGAGATTTTTCCCACTTACCCCATATATATATATATATATATATATATATATATATATATATATATATGCAGTAATTTTTCTTTTTACTTAAGTTGTATTAAAAAAACAAGAAAATTATGATTTAGAAAATGTTTGCACAACCTTGATACTGATGTCAACCACTTCATCAAAAGGGAGGAAAAAGTTAGATATTTAACAAAAAACTTTCATTGGTGTTTAATACAACTTATATATAATATTTTTTTTCTTGTGCAAGTGTATGTTTACATGTTTTTTGCAAAGTGTCTTCATAATTAGCATGCTCATTCAATAATCATATATAATACAGTCATAAAATTAACTATTTTTTATATAGCATACTTTGCAATGTGGTCTATCAATGGCACAAAATATAGTTACTATATATATATATATATATAATGTATGCAAAAATTTATTCTTTCTGAATAAAGAACATTGCATCGTACATAAAACAATAAATTCAACATTTTCCTTTGTATGGTCAAAAGATTTAATTTACACAGATCTTATTTTAGTATCTTATTTAATTTATACAACTATTTTATGTTTTATTTGTATTTTTATATGTTTTATTTGTAAAAATGTAATGGTCATCGTAAGCAAATTTAATTGTATATTAACACATTATATTTCAAAATTTCAAATGTCACAAAAAAAGGCTTAAAAAAATCATCTAAGTCAGACTTTATGAACATTTTGTAATAAAGTCTTAATTAAAACACGTTATTACTTCAAATTTTATTCTCCATCACTAAGTGATATTCAGAAAATAAATGAACTAGGATTTATTTTTTGCATTTAAGTGTTTCTAAGGCAAAGTGTATAGAAATATTATTTCAGGATATGATAACTGATTTTTACAAATGATACGAGATATACACACCTGTATAGTAAATAAGATATATCATGTATATTGGATTTAGTGCATCTTTACAATGTAAAATATTTTAATACTTGTGGGCTACAATATAAATTTACACCAGTTTCTTAAAATACACAACCGGTCTCTATAACACACATTGCATTGTATACTATATTTGCTAAATACATTTTGGTATTAGTAAACCGAAATTCTAGCAGAGTATTTGTCAAATAATGCACACCCAAGGGATGCATGTGCTAACATATAGCATAGCATATGATCGTATCTATATTATAGTGACTGGACAAATAGATAGCAACATACGGAAGACATGTGTAATCAAGCACTCAAGTTCATTCTTAATCACACTCAGGAGGAAGTAAATGTGTTGTATGAAAGACCTTACCCCACATACACATTCTGGTGAGGGCAGAGCTCCAGCTTTTTTGTTTTGTGGTGGTATTTTTGTAAAAAAAATTTTTGGTATTAACTCTCTGCCTTTCAAATAGGTTTTCCCCCGAATTTTTTTTTTTAAAGTTTGTTTCTGGAAGATCTTTACCTTTTATTTCATATTTTTTTCCAAAAAATACGAACCCAGTGATGACTGGTGCATAGGTTTGCCTTTCTCTTTCCTTTTTTTTTGGTAAATATATGTGTATATCTTTAATATATCCAGGAGCTCAGAAAGAGTAAGTGGATAATTCCCTTTTCTTGTATTTCGTTTTTTTCTCTCTCCGACATTTAGTTCTAGGCCGGAGATAAGAGAGGATCTACATGAGTACATAAAACTATGAGTGAGACACCCATACCATCATGTCCAATCTCTCCAACAATGGCAGTGCTTCTGATCCTGGTTTTGCTGCTGCTGCTGCTGCTATCTCTGTTGCAGCCAGGAATGATACTTCCCCTGTCACTGATTTTCTATACACTCCAACATACATCCATGAAGCATGCATGCACGGTTAGACACAGCATGCGTGTGCGCACAGAGACACGCATATCACCTCTTGTCAGAAGGAAAGAGCAGAGAAAGGAAAAGACGAGAAAAATCCTGAGAGTCAATGATGTGACTAAGCACACAAGCTTCTAATTCTTTCGAGCACCTTACTCTCCTTCTCTCTGTTTTCACTGTCATTGTCTTGCCTTGACGTACATGTGCAGCACTTACTCAACACACGATTGTACAACAGGGAACATACTATCTTGTGTTTATATGTATGTATGTGTGTGAGGTTGTAACTTTTTCTACTTTTCTCCTCTTGCTCTCCTATTTTGCCTCTCCTTAACTCTGTACATTAATTATTTCACCTCCGGCTTATTTCTTGGCCCAATCTTTATTCCTTTATATTATTTTCCCTTGCTCTCCCCTTTTCCAAGATTTTATCTCTAACTCTCCTTTTCTCACAGTTTCATTACTTACTCTCCTTTCTTCCCATAATTTCATTTCTTACTCTCCTTTCTTCCCATAATTTCATTTCTTTCTCTCCTTTCTTCCCATAATTTCATTTCTTACTGTTTTGCTCATTTCCTCTATTCATCTCTTGTTTCTAGACTTCATCCCTTACTCTCCTTTTCTCCAATTTAATTCTTCTTTCCTTCTCCATGACTTTATTCCTTACTCTCTTCTTTCTCTAATTTTATTCATTACTCTCTTTTCCCCGGTTGAATTTATCACCTCTCTCATAACTTTATTTTTACTCTCCTTTATCCCTACAATTTCTTACTCTTTTTTTCTCTAATTTCATCCATTGCTCTCCCTTTTTTGATTTCATTCCTTACTCTCCTTCTGTCTCGATTGCATTCTTTGCTCTTCTCCTCTCTCTCTCTCAATTCCATTCCTTACTCTCTTTCTCTCTCTCATTTCCATTCCTTACTCTCTTTCTCTCTCTCATTTCCATTCCTTACTCTCTTTCTCTCTCTCATTTCCATTCCTTACTCTCTTTCTCTCTCTCATTTCCATTCCTTACTCTCTTTCTCTCTCTCGATTTCATTCCTTACTCTCTTTCTCTCTCTCGATTTCATTCCTTACTCTCTTTCTCTCTCTCGATTTCATTCCTTATCTCTCTTTCTCTCTCGATTTCATTCCTTATTCTCTTTCTCTCTCGATTTCATTCCTTACTCTCTTTCTCTCTCGATTTCATTCC
Organism: Ascarosepion bandense; assembly: GCA_037127315.1. NCBI lineage: Eukaryota > Metazoa > Mollusca > Cephalopoda > Sepiida > Sepiidae > Ascarosepion > Ascarosepion bandense. Next base: position 2,811,240 of record JBBBDQ010000900.1, read on the forward strand.
TTACTCTCTCTCATTTCCATTCCTTCCACTTCTTTCTCTCTCTCTCTCATTTCCATTCCTTACTCTTTCTCTCTCTCAATTTCATTCCTTACACTTTCTTTCTTTCTTTCTCGATTTCATTCCTTACTCTCTTTCTCTCTCGATAACATTCCTTACTCTCTTTCTCTCTCGATAACATTCCTTACTCTCTTTCTCTCTCGATAACATTCCTTACTCTCTTTCTCTCTCGATAACATTCCTTACTCTCTTTCTCTCCAATTACTCTATCTCTCCATTCATGATTTTATTCCTTATGCTTTTTCTCTAATTTTATCTTTTGCTGTTCTTTTTTCTTGATTTCTAACATTGCTCTTCTTTTCCCTTCTGATTTCATCCTTTGCTCTCCTTTTTCCTAATTCCTTCCTCTCTGCAGTTCCCTTGATCTCATCCATTACTCTCTATTTCTCCTGACTATTCATTGCTCATCTTAATTCAGTCTTTTGCTCTTTGTCATTTTGTCTTCAATTTTTGCTCTCTCAAACTTTTCCTTTCTAAATTTTACCAGCTCTTATTTTCCCCCAACTCTCGTTTGTATATTTACCCTCCTCTCACTATCATGAGTGCTATTCATCTCACTTTAGCTCTTTCTCCCTCTCACAAATGCATTACCTGCTCTAATTTACTCCTACAAACTAGTTTTGCTAATTTCCATTGTTTTCCTTCACATTTCTATTGTTACTTCCTATTCTATTTACCCATTTATCATCTCTTTCTCCTTGCTCTCCTTCCTAATTCTTTTCAATTATTTTCACATGTTTTCTTTCTATCAATTTCTCTTTATTTATATTTCCCCCTCCTTTCTTTCTCTTTACACACACTTTGAATCTTTTTTTTTATTCCTTGCCCATACTTTACTGTGTGCAACCCTTACTCTCCTTTTATGATTTTTTGCCACCTCTTACCCTCTCTTTATTTATCAGTTTCCAGCTAAAATTAGAAACAAATATGCAAGACTGTGCCAATACTACTGCTTCCCTTTTCTGGGCTCCCTTCATCTTTCAGGGCATCCCAAGATCTCTACCTGAACCAGCACTTTCATCACAAGTCACAATACCAACAGCAGTCATCAACAAGAACACCTAAGTACAATGGAAACTGAATAAAAACATCACCAATATTTACAGCTACAGTAGCAGTAGTAGTAATAAGACCAGTCATTGTAGTGTCCTTACTAGACACAGCAGGCTTTTCTTTCTCTCTCTCCTCCTTTTAGACACAACTTACTCTTCTTCTTTTTTCCAATTTACTTAATTTCATTCACTTAATTTTTCTCATGTTGCTTTTTCTCTCTTTTGAAAGCAATTCTAGCATGCAGATTGATCAATCAGAGTATGTTTTTAAAAATTGAGTGTTATAAAGGAAATCATTCAAAGAAAGAACTGTGTCTTTTACCCTAACAAATGTGAGTGACACTAAGAATGACGGAAATGTGACCAAGAGAAGAAATTGAAATAAAAGTAAGGAATCCTGGAAAATGTAGAGGTAAATACTATAGAGATAGGATTTAAAAAAAAAAAAAAAAAAGAAACACCTGGTTCACACTCCACCCACGTCTATTGAACAGGTGAAGAGGCTCATCCCTTGTTCCCTGTTTAGGATGTGGTTTCCAGCTTTCTCTTTTCCAATCTTTTCACTCTTACGTAGCTCCCTGCACATCAGTGGCATTGCCGCCTTGCTCGGGGTGATATGATTTAAAAAAAAAAAAGCCTGAAGTAGCCAAACTAAAAATACATCATTGTCAAAACATGTAGTATAAAAACTTTCCCACTTAAAAAATAAATAAATAAAAGAAAAGAGTGAAAAGATTGGAAAAGAGAAAGCTGGAAACCATATCCTAAACAGAGAACAAGGGATGAGCCTCTTCACCTGTTCAATAGACGTGGGTGGAGTGTGAACCGGACGATAGTGTAGTCTATCTACTCCAATTGAAAAAAAAAAGAAACAAAGTGAGAAGATTGGAAAAGAGAAAGCCAGAAACCACATCCTAAACAGGGAACAAGGGATGAGCTTCTTCACCTGTTCAATAGACGTGGGTGGTGGAATGAAAGTCAAAACTATGAGTAAGGAAAATACATTGCGATTTTAGAGGATAAGAGGGGCAATAAATTAAATTACCTTAGATTCAACAACCAGAGACCAAAAAGTATTTTGTTTATACAGAGTGTGATGGGCAAATTGTTGCCATTTTATATCTTAAATTTTGCAGATTTGCATTGATTATTTTTTATTTTGTTAAATGAAAAGAATAGTGGGATCAGTTGGGTACCATCTGTGGGAAAAAAAAAAAGCCGGCATGACACAATTCACTCAGCCAAAAATTAAGAAATTGCATGCTGTACTACTTGGCATTTGTGCCAGATGTTCCAATATGAACATTTTAGAGTGTTCGGGTTTTAATCTGAGGACAGTGGAGAGGATTTGGAAAGAGTTGGAAGCGTCTAATGTTTACAAAGTGTAAAGGGAGAGTTAAAAAGCAAAGATTGCTAAGAGTAGAGAAAGAAAATGTTCCCATGTAAGGAAAGCAAGATAATATAAAGAAAGAAAAACAGAAATTGGAACAGGAATGAAGATGAAAAGAAAGAGAGAAAAACAAAGAGGGGGAGAGGAAAAAGATAAAGTAGAAAGAAAAGTGCCAAAGAAAGAGGAGACAATAAAGAGAGGGAGCGAAAAAAGAAAAAGAAAGTAGAGAGAAAAGTGCGAAAGAAAGAGGAGACAATAAAGAGAGGGAGTGGAAAAAGAAAAAGAAAGTAGAGAAAAAAATGGGAAAGAAAGAGGAGAAAATGAAAAAAGGGAGGGGAAAAATGAGGAGAAAAGTGAGAAAGAAAAAAGTGAAAATAAAGTGAGGGAGGGAAAAGAAGAAAGAAAGAAAATGGGAAAGAAAGAGGAGAGAAAAATAAGAAAGAAAAGAGAGAATAAAGAGAGGGAGGGGGAAATGAAAAGAAAGAAAGAAAATAGAAAAGAAAAAAGAGAAAATAAAGAGAGGGAGAGGAAAAGGAGAAAATAAAGAGAGGGAGGGAAAAGGATAAAAAGCTGTATAAACACCCCAAAAAATTTTACTATTATCTATACCCTTCTTACAAACTTCTTTTATGTGTCATGTTTCTTCAGGACGTAGGCAATCTTGGCCCTCCACATCTTACTGTCTTTCTAAGCTCTTAATAAGTTTTGCTTTTTTTGTTATTTCTTCCCAACCATGTTCTTTCATCCATCTGCTCAAGCCCATCAGGTATGTTACACACTGCTTTCCTTTATCCCTCTGTCACTCAATCTGTCCTGTGTGTATCACATTTTCCAAGTCCTCCTTCCTCATTATATGTGCCATATATTTCAACTGCTTCTTCCTGATGTCAAGTATAAGTATCTTTTTTGTTTCCATTTCCTCCAAAACCTTGTTGTTTGTTCGCATGTCCGGCTCATGGTATCCCCAGTATCCTTCTGCAGAACCACATTTTTGTTTCTTCGGGTCTCTCCTTCATCCCTGAGGAGATTGTCCAGCATTTGCTGCCTCACAGGAGAACAGATATCGCATAACAGTTCAGTACTTTTTTGCATGTCTCCAACAAAAATTTCTTATCTGTTTATACTCTTAGGATGTGCATTGTGGTGAGATAGATATCAACTCGGAACAAGAAATCAGAGAGCCTAGTTGGAATTCTAGTTGAATTCACTTATGCGCAAATACCCTTGAGAAAGGTATTAATCTGTCTCTTCCCTCTAGCTATGGGTCAAATAGCAGAGCAGATTGGGTTCTATAGCCTTGGTTGACAACTGGTCTACTGCAGGAAAATCTTCTACCCAGTCCGTCATGTCTCTTTTGTGTCATCTGTATATCTCATATTGTTAAGATTGTGGCCATCAATTATAAATCCTGGTTGGACTCTCAGAATTGCTTCTCTGAATAGGATCAATAGATCTGGCGAGAAGACACATTCTTACAAATTAATACTTTCATTTTCATTTTCCCATAGTTCATGGAAAATGATTTAGATAAGTTTTTATTTTTAATTAAAAAGGATGAAAAAAATATCAACAAGGAAAGTGAAATGAGACAAATAAAAATGATTAAAAAAATTTCCCCAAAACGTATACTTTTCTTCATAATTTCTTCACAAACAAGGCAGGAATACCACCTACTGTGCAGATGTTTACAGTGAGAGAAGATTCAAGAAAAAAGAATGATGTCAATTGAGATTTCATTTAAATTTTTGGTGATGGTAGCTATCAGGGAAGCAAGTAAATGGATGAGAATTCCACAGGTGGGAATTTCGACAAAAGAAACTGTTAGAGTAGAGGTGGTGGTTATATTTAACTATTTCAACAGTAAATGGGTGGGACCTAGATGCCAATCTAGTCACACACTTAAATTCATGTGGTCTAGCCACCAGGTAAAAAAAGCTTTTTAGAGCCATAAAAATATTTGTAGAAAAGACAGGGAGAAGCCACATGACAAAGTTGAGAAAGTGATCAAAGTAGAGATGCCAAATCTGGATAGATTATATTAATATTTCGAAGATGAGTTATTTTAACTATTTATACTATTTACATTGTCCAGACTGTTGTGCTCATCTTTATTGTCATACTAGCAGTATAGCCCGGCAATGCTCGGGTGTAATGAAAGCTTTAAAACTAATCCACGGTCCTGGAGCTCAGACTCTTTGGACATTGGCACGAAAGACTAAAAAGCAATAGTGTTTCCAGTTAAAGCAAAGCCGTAGACTGAAAGAAAAATGAATGGATGTAAGTCAAATTTTGATTTTCTGGTATTGATATCAAATAAGTTTTTTGGTCGTAAACTGAGTTTTGAAGGCTAAATAAGTCCTCTGAGTAAATGGTATCATGGCTGAGACTAAGAACTACAATTATACCTACTTAGAGCCAAACCTAAACCAAAAACTAAAATAAAAGGGCTGAAAAATTACAAACATACAGGCAGATAAACAAATACACACGCAAACATCTTGCCTTTTATATATATATATATATATATTATTGATTTTCTGCACTATTGTAAGAACTGCAACCTTGAAACTTCTGAATATGAGTGTATCAAATTTGATTAAAATCGGACCACTCCTACAACCCGATTTTTTCGAGTATTGATTTTCAATATTTATCGGGGGTGCCTCAACACAAAACCTAGCTAAGAACACTCTCAGACGCTTATAGTACAACTGTGTAAATTTTCAAGAAAATCGGTTCAGCTGTTTCGGAGTCTATAGGTAATGGACACACACGCACAGACAAAGTTTCATTTATAAATAAGTTTAGATTTACAACATCTCTTGTATTCTCTGGCCTTCATCAGGTGATATACATTAGAATTTCAAACCAATCCTTTTATTTCATCCAGTATGGCAAATTATTCTAGTTCCACATGCAATGCCTTTTTAAGATATATCAGTTTCAGTTATTTCCTTTTAGTAACTAACCCTTCCAAGCTTTTGTTCATCTCTGCTGTGGCCAGATATTGAACTCACAACTATTTGTTTTCAAGTCAAAGAATCTGTAATGTGATCAATCCCAACTTGGCAGCTCGAATACAGTCATTTTCTCACCAGCACAATGTGGCTTCCCTGTATCTCTTCTACAAATACTTTCACTGCTTCTGCTCTGATGAACTTAGCTCACTGGTGGCCCCTATATATGAATTTACACAAGCCACAAGATTAGCAACTAGGTCCCACCCTTTTACTGTGAAACCAATAAAATGTAAATGTTGTTGCTGGTTGCAAAAGGAGCTTACCATGTATGCTCAAGCTTCAGGGCCACAAAAATGTAGACCCACTGCCGTTTAATGAGAATAAACTGTATTTTCCTCTTCTACGTGCCACGTCCTTTCAGAACCAGAGTAACTTAATGAGGAAAGAGTTCCCAGACAATCTGATACTTACAGAACATACTGAAGTTAAGCAAGTGATAGAGGAAATTTGAGTAATATACTTAAAAAGCTTGTGGAAATAGATAGAGGAACAAAGACTGGGAAGAATAATAAGGGACAAACATTGTTTAAAGCTACAAAGAATAGAAAGTTGTGGAGAGACATGATCACACATACGCCCTGAACGGACATGGTACATAAAAGAAAAATGTACTGGATGATGTACAAAAGGAATTTGTTTCGTATTAAAGAGATTTATAGATATTAATTACTACTAATGTGCATGTGCAGGGGTGTAACGGATATTGGCTTTGAATGAGAATCAGATAGCAGAGTTCAATCTC
>JBBBDQ010000900.1:2822500-2922500 GCA_037127315.1 Ascarosepion bandense
AAAAAGTTTTGTTTTTTTTTGTTTTTTTTTGCGGCAATTTTTAACATTAACTAGAGATCTTGTTAAAAATTTTAATAATATTTTAACTCATTCAACATTTATGAATAAAAAATAGCAACTTTTATAGGGTTTTTCAGATTTAGCATAGAACAAAAAAAATGATTGACGGATTTAGGACGTAAAAAAAAAAACCTCCCCCAGAATGACGTCAAAATCCGCGAAAATCTTTCTTCCTTTAATTAGTTGTACTTTAGTTTAATTTTGTAACGTATATAGAAAGGAAAAGAACAACAACAAAACAAACATTGATAAGATAGAGCGAGTAACAAAGCCCTGAAGTTCGAGTCTAATCCGCTTTACAAACACAAATACAAACTTTTTTTTGCATACATCTTCCACACAAATACACATATTTTTAATGACGGAAATTAAGTTACGAAACAAAAAACATCATCCTTTAGAAAAGCAATGAAAATCTTTAGGCATTCACATGCCATGTCCGTTTAGAGAACATAGGCAATCACTTAGAGATTTCTTTTAAGTTTTACTTATTTTAAATTAGTTATCTGTGACTTGCTATAACTTCTAGAGAAAGATAATGGAGTGGTTTTTCGTTTCTTTCACCGTGGTTTTGAATTCGGAGTTTTCTTTTAAAGTGGCCGTCAATATGAGAGAGAGAGAGGGGGGGGAGAGGAGGAGAGAGAATCCCATATTGTTACCCAAATAAATTCCATAAAAATATTGAATTTATTTTTTAACTCTGTTTTTAAGTTTTCTCAATGTAAAGACAAAATCGAAAATGAATGACATACCATGACTTCTTGAGAAAGACAACGGGAAACCACTTCGTTCACTCTTCATGGTTTTGAATTAGGAATTGCCCCACTAGACCAAATATCAGTAAAGAGTGTAAAAAAAATACTAGAAGACTACCCATAACTTTTGATGGCTGGGTACCTCGATAGTTAGCAAGCTTGTCTCGCTGGTACAAAATGACCGAGTTGTGAGTTCCATCCTCATTGGAGGCCCCATACTTTTGGCCATGTGTTACATCTAATCTCCGCTGAGAAAAATCACCATAGCTTGAGGTGGCTAGAAAGATCTTTGGACCAAGTAAACGCAACAGACGAAGTTATAGCATGAAACAATATTCACTGAAAAGTCATATTTATTACCCAATGGGCCAAATGAATCCCATAAAAAATATTTTTTCCCCTAAGCTTTCTCAAAGTAGAATTAAAAAAAGAAAGATCAAAGCAAAAAAAGACAAAAAAAAAAATGTAAACAACAGTAACACTCTCTCCCAAAATTGCCAAATACTATCAGAAAGTAAAGAAATTTACTATCAGTTTAAAAAAAAAAAATCACTTAACGGTTCAATATTTTTTTTTTTTATCTAACTCTAAAATTAGTGTGGCGATTACCTTCATTTTCGCTCGGAAATGACATGGTTTCCACAGTAGACAGTCCAGCACGCAGCAGTCAGATATTATCGATGCCTGTAGCAATTTGGTTTGGCAATTGACAGAGAAAAAGAGAGAGAGAGAGAGAAAGCTCTTTATAACCTCCCTAACACCAATATATATATATATATATATATATATATATATATATATATATATATATATATAAACACTTTATAGCAAAGTAGGGAAGTGTGAGTAATGACAGATAAGTGGAATATGACACAGAAACCGGCTGGAAAGAACAGCAAATTAACTGATAAATTTTAAAAATAAATGGGGAAAAAAAGCCGGAAAAATAACAAAAAGAACAAAAACAAAACAAAGACAATAATACATAATGTAATTATTTTTCTATAATTTTTTGCATTGTCCAGCATCTTAATTCTTGTTAAAAAGTGTTGACAACTCAACAACGATTGACAAAGTTTAAAATTCACTGTTACTGCTACAGTCGACCTGCCCGCCCCAGACTACAGATCAGTTGTCCTCTGCACTGTTCCTGTCAATGAGAGGAAACAGCTCCAAGATTTTTTTATTTATTTCAGTAAGTGTTGTGAGTTCAAATTCTAGTTGAATTCATTGCATTCACTTATGTGCATACACCCTTGGGAAAGGTATTAATCCGCCTCTTCTCTCTCCAGCTATAGGCTAAATAGCAGTACAGATTGGGTTCTATAGCCTTCATTAGTAAGCAGTTTACCACTGAAAGTAATGGTAACCTATTACGAGAAAATATTCTGCTCAGTCAGCCATGTCTCAAAAGAGATGTACTTGCCCAAGTATGTATCCCATATGGCACTTAACTAGGTATTTCCACTAATTCACTGAAAAAACAACATATTATGAAGAAAAAAGGTCCCAAACTTAAAAACTAAGTATTTTCCATCAAAATGTTCATGTTATTATTTAGAAGAAAGATCAAAGCATTCTAAATTATATTTAAAATTTTTTAAATCCTTTCTAACACGTTGGGAATTTTAATAAAAAATCTTGTTTTGATTTTTGGTAGTAAGTAACGAAATCGTTTCAAGAGTTTACAATAGATGATGCATATACTCAGTTTTTTTCCCGGTGAAAAACACATTAATTTGGAAATTCTTACAAAAATCAAATAACTGTCAGATTTTAATGCAACTTTCAGGACTTATTCACAAATGAATGAAATAATTTTTGAAATTATTATTTGAAAAATATTTTGTTAAATATATATATATATATTACATCTGTTACCCACCCTCCATGTAAACTCATAAAATTTCAATAAATTAAATTTTGTTGGGAAAATTGGTTTTATTAGTTAAATGCAGGACTCATCTATTATTTTTGTTTAAAAAATTTGACCGTTTTTCCAAAAATCTGCTCCTAATAATAAAAAAAAGTGCAATAAAACTATGACATTATTTAATAAGATAAGCTTTTAACTGCTTTCACAAATAAGATATATTAACGACATTATAGTCTGAAGAAAACAATTCTTTGATTAATAATGAAATTTTAAAAGAATTGTTTTCATTTTTTTTAATTATAATAATTTATAAAGTTTATAAAATATTTTTAAAATACTTCAAAGACTTTTAGGTGTTAGGCTGTTAAGTTATTAAGTGCAGACTATATTTACTAATCAAAAATTAGAAAGTTTAATACAAATCATCGAACCATCGTATTTTAAAAATAATTTAAAATTTTTTTTGTATTTGAAGTTTTTGTATGGTAATTTTTATGTGTACATTAAAAGGTCATGTGTTTCAGGGTTTCTTCCCCCTATAATTTCAATCCTGATCACCATACACTTAGCTTATCCCATCACACATTAATCATTTACAGGAAATGTCAGAGATCAATGATCCATGATTAAGAAATAGTTTTATTCTAAACTAGCAGTATATCCCGGCATTGCTCAGGTGTAATGAAAACTTTAAAACTAATCCATGATCCTGGAGCTCAGAATCTTTGGACGTTGGCACGAAAGACTAAAAAGCAATAGTTGTTTCCAGTTAAAGCGAAACCATAGACTGAAAGAAAAATGAATGGATGTAAGTCAAAGTTTGATTTCCTGGTATCGATATCAAATAAGTTTTTTTCATCATAAACTGAATTTTGAAAGCTAAATAAGTCCTCTGAGTAAATGGTATCATGGCTGAGACTAAGAACTACAATTATACCTACTTAGAGCCAAACCCGAAGCAAAAACTAAAATAAAAGGGCTGAAAAAATACAGACATACAGGCAGATAAACAGACACACACACAAACATCTTGCTTTATATATATATATATATATATATATATATATATATATTATCAATTTTCTGCACTATTGTAAGAACTGCAACCATGAAACTTGTGTATATTGTTTCTTATGTTTTTGTCTATGAGTGTATCAAATTTGATTAAAATCGGACCACTCCTTCTATAACCCAATTTTTTCGAATATTGATTTTCAATATTTATCTGGGGTACATCGACACAAAACCTAGCTAAGAACACTTGTAGACGCTTATAGTAAAACTGTGTAAATTTTCAAGAAAATCAGTTTCGCTGTTTCGGAGTCTATAGGTAATAGACACACACACAGACACACACAAAGTTCCATTTGTAAATAAGTTTATGTAATACTTGTGAAAATCAGATTTATTTCTTTAAATTGGCTAATATTCCAAAAATAACATGTGACAAATGCATATTTTATTTTTCCAAGAATTTTAAATCCAAGAATTAACTAAAAAATGACCAAGAAATTAAAAAAAAAATTGAAAAACTTCAAATTCCAATCAATATAATTTTTTTATTTGAAATACAGAGTATTTTGCTTACTGGAAATAGTAAATTTAATTTTTTTTTTTTAATCATTTCACCCCAAGCAAGGTATTCCACTGCCACTATAGCGCAGGGGGCTACATAGGGGAAGGTGGTGAGAGAGTGATTAGATATAGGAAATGTCAGAAGGAGGGTGATAGATGAGTAAGGAAGTACATAGGAATAGTGTTTGAGAGAATGGGTGCGAGTTAGTGTGTTAGGAGGTGTCAATTGACCTTACATTTAAACTCCTGGAGATTGTAGCTGTCGGGGAAGCAAGTATGTGGAAGGGAATTCCACAGGTGGGAAGTGCGAGAAAAGAAGCTGTTGGAGTAAAAATTGCGGTTACATTTTATCGGTTTCACTGTAAAAGTGTGTGACCTAGTTGCTAATCTAGTATCTCGTGCAAATTCGTACCTGGGGGCAGCATTGATCTAAGTTCATTGGCCTTAAGAATTTATTCTTTTTAGCTTTCAATTAAAACTAAAATAAATTTAGGTATCAAAAATGAGTGGAGGTACCTGCAATTAACTGAATGACTGAAGTGTTGTAAATAGAAAATGAATTCAGTAGATGCACAAAAATAGAAAATGAATTCAGTAGATGCACAAAAATAGAAAATGAATTCAGTAGATTTTTGTTAGTATATTAATTGTACAACATTTGAATTACTAAAATATTTATTTACTTATAAGTATGAAAATAGATTCCAGCAAGAAAAATTGTCTAGCGCAACACAAGGAACCAACTTTTTTAGTAGCTGACCTAACGATTGACTCAATATCATCTTTCTGCCTCATGTCAGCAAGACCACTGGACTCTATGTGGCTGCAATATTTTAAGCATGAACAAATGGTGAACTTACAAAAATCTAGAGAATTTGAAAGGATGCTAGAAATATGCAAATTCGGTGTTAGCCCCTATAAAAATAGGTTTTCAGAAGAGAGTAGTTAGTTGCTAAAAGGATTTGCTGACATTATCAACTCCAGCCCGATTTAGGATTTGTTTATCCAGCCTAAAGAATCTCTACTAAAATCTAAATCTAAACTTATTTATAAATGGAACTTTCTCTGTGTGTCTCCGTTACCTATAGACTCCGAAATAGCTGAACCGATTTTCTTGAAAATTTACACAGTTATACTATAAGCGTCTGTGAGTGTTCTTAACTAGGTTTTGTGCTGAGGTACTCCCTATAAATATTGAAAATCGATAATCGAAAAAATCGGGTTATAGAAGGAGTGGTCCAATTTGAATAAAATTTGATATGCTTGTAGACAAAGACATAAGAAATGATATTCAGAAGTTTCAAGAATGCATTTCTTACAACAGTGCAGAAAATCAATAATATATATATATATAAAAGGCAAGATGTTTGTGTGTGTGCTTGTTTATCTGCCTGTATGTCTGCATTTTGTTTTCAGCCCTTTTATTTTAGTTTTTGCTTCAGGTTTGGCTCTAAGTAGGTATAATTGTAGTTCTTAGTCTCAGCCATGATACCATTTACTCAGAGGACTTATTTAGCCTTCAAAATTCAGTTTACGACGAAAAAAATTTATTTGATATCGATACCAAGAAATCAAAGTTTGACTTACATCCATTCATTTTTCTTTCAGTCTATGGTTTCGCTTTAACTGGAAACAACTATTGCTTTTTAGTCTTTCGTGCCAACATTCAAAGAGTCTGAGCTCCAGAACCATGGATTAGTTTTAAAGCTTTCATTACACCCGAGCAACACCGGGCTACACTGCTAGTATGTAATAATATGAAAGATGGATTCTGGCAGGAAAAGTTGTCTGGCACAACACAATGAACTGAACCAAATTTTCTAGTAGCACACTTAGCAAGTGATCCAATATAATCATTCCACTTCATATCAGCAGAAATTGTTAGTATGAGAAGGCACAATGAGTGTAGGAGGAATATGCTTAAAATCGCAACTTTATCTTTGGAAATCTGGAAAACTCAAGTCTCCCATTTAGTTTTCCTAGGCCTGCCAGGTGGTTTCTTAGCGTCACATGACCCAGTTTCTTCAAGTTTTCTTAAAATACTATGAATAACACTTTTAGATTTCACCACACTCTTTGAATTATCCCCAATTGAGAGTTTATCTTCATTACGTAACTTGACTTTCAGTTTTCTAAGTATCAATGACGTCACATATGTCTTCGCCATGTTTACAATGCAAGAGCTGGTAAAGAGCCGGTGTAATTTAGTAAAATACCCGATTTTATATTCTTACTCTAAAAAAATTTTCAATAATGCAAAATAATTATTAAATTTTATGGATTTATTTAATCGTTCTGATGTTTTTGATCATCAATTTTTTTTCGAATGTTATATAATTATTCTTATAACTTTATCAAAATAAGTTTATTGAGCTTTATATTTTGGAATTATATAATTTACATTTATTTCCTTATTTTTCCTTGATAAAATGCTCTATGAAGCTTTAAAATAAAAAGTTATTTCACAATTAAACTTTTTTTTAACATCATTCTGATCTTTATGCTCGCTACTGTATATTTAAAAAAATAAACAAAGACAGCCTGAAAGAGAAGACATTTAAATAATTAGATTTGCAATTTTATTACCAGCTGATGGGAAGTCAATTTTGCTTTGTTTTTTTTAGTAATCTTAGCAAAATGCTCATATGTAGAAACAACTTAGTGAGGATTAAACTTTCCTCTTCTTAGTAATTCATTGGTGGTTATTTGTCTGAATTTGTAATTTCCAACTATGTGGGGACATTAGTAGCATGCTCATTCCCACACAGCAACAGGAACCATTTTATAAACCAAAAATTTCTAAAGCAGATACATTAGACCCAAGTTTTTGAGAGATATCTATAAAAGTGATTTTTTTTATTTTTTATTTTTTTTTATAAGCGTTTCACCCCGAGCAAGGCATGTCACTGCCACTACTGTGCAGGGGGCTACGTAGAGTGGAGAAAGGCTGGTTAAATATAGGAAATAACAGAGGGTGGGTGATAGGCGGGTGAGGATACCGAGAATGAGGGTTGGGTAGATGAGAGTGTTGTGAGAATAGTTGGGAGTTAGTGTGATAGGAGGTGTCTATTGACCCTACATTTAAACACCTGGAGATTGTAACTGTCGGGAAAGCAGACTTGTGGAAGGGAGTTCCACAGGCGGGAAGCGCGAGAAAAGAAGCTGTTGGAGTAGAATTTACGGTTACATCTTATTTGTTTAACTGTAAAAGGGTGGGACCTAGTTGCTAATCTAGTATCTCGTGTAAATTCGTGCTTGGGCGGCACCAGTGATCTAAGCTCATCGGAGCAGAAGCCATGAAAGTACTTGTAGAAGAGGCACAGGGAAGCTACATCACGCCGGTGTGAGAGCGGTTGCAGCCGGTCTGCCAAGTCAGTATCAACCACGTTACAGATCCTCCTGATGAGGGTGAACGTCGTGTAAGTATTTGTTTATTTGATAGATTCGACTTAGCGCCTGCATTTTGCAATCTAGCTTGACGGGAGTTGCACTCAGATGCAGATCAAAATTTTAGAATGCAAACAACAGCTTGAAATTTGTCAGAAAGTCAAAATTAGGGGTAGAAAATTGTATATTATCACCCTACAAAGTCAGGGATCAGTTTATGTATTGATTATAATCTAGAATCGATCACCCCACTTTATATTATCTATATCTAGATATGTTGCCCCCCCCCCTATTGAATAGAGACATTCTACATTGTTATCTATATCTATAAAAATGACAAGGGTGGATGTTGTGTAAGTATTTGCAATAAAAATTCATCATATGTTTTTTATTCTTATTATTCCTTAAACTACCCTAGTAAAACCAGGCTAAACTGCTAGTCTATATCTGTAAAAGTGATGAGGGTGGACGTTGTGTAAGTATTTGCTATGTAAATTCATCATATGTTTTTTATTCTTATTATTCCTTGAACTACCTGAGTGAAACTGGGCTAAACTGCTAGCATTGAATAAAAGGGAAGGGGTTAAAAGTGGAACCATTAGATAAGACATTAAGGTTTAAAGATTCTTGATTTTTTTTAATCATTTCACTCAAAGGAAGACAACAAAGCCACTAAGATGTAAGATTTATTGATTATGAAAGGATAAGAAAAAGAAAAGTATGATTAAGGAGTATTATAGGCCTTGCTGGACAGGTAACGAAGTCAGCAGATATACAAAGATAGAAAGGGGCGTAAGACAAGGATGCGTCTTTTTACCGGATCTGTTTAACTTGTACAGCGAGAATATGTTGAGGACCCTAGATGTTATGCCAGGTCTTGTCATCGGATGCCACAATCTAAACAACCTAAGGTACGCAGATGATACGGTGCTGATTGAAGACATGGAAACGAAACACCAAGACCTCCTACAGAAGATAGCTGAAGAGAGTGAAAAAAAAGGACTACAAATAAACTGCAAGAAAACCGAATGCATAGTCATTAGCAAAAAGAGAAGCCCAAAATGCCAAATACAGTTGAGAGATACTAAAATCAAGCAGGTACAAACATTTAAATAACTGGGAAGTGTTCTAACAGAAGACATAAAGTGTGACACAGAGATCTGAGGTGAATTGGCATGGCAAAGGACGCATTCCAGAAGCTGAGGAAAGTATTAAGAGACAGAAAACTTTCACTAGAAACAAAGAGAATACTAGATTGCTGTGATGTCAGTTTTTCAATATGACACTGAATGCTGGACAATATCTTCAAAGATAAAGGAAAAACTGGAAGCAGCTGAAATGTGGTTCTACAGAAGGATGCTGCAGATATCTTGGACCGAGCATGTGAGCAATGATGAGGTTTTGGAAAGGATGGAAACAAGAAAAAAATTAATACTGAGCATCAGGAAGAGAAAACTAAAGTTTCTGAGACATGCAATGAGGAAAGAGGGCTTGGAGAACCTGATACTAACAGGCCAGATAGAGGGAAAAAGAGACAGAGAAAAGCAGCGGATAACATATTTGAAGGACCTGAGCAGGTGGATGGACAGAACTGGGGTTGCATGGTGTTAGAGGAGAAAGTGTGCTCAGAGCCACCAGGAATAGGGAGACATGGACAAGGCACATATAAGAAGACGAAGATAGGCCTTACTACTTTGTACATTTGGCCTAGGCAGAGGCTTGGACTTTTTCATTGTGTTCCCTACACATTCTACAATTTAATTTCATTTAGTTTTTAATTATCCTAACAACTTTTTAGTTATTGTTATGTCATGAACCTAGTTGTAATACACTTTACAACCATATTGTGTAGCAGATCTCAGCTTATTTTTTGTTCCCTTTTTTCTTGAGATCATTAGTATTTTGTGAAACCTGTAAATGTTGTTGCACATCATTACCAATATAACCCAGCAGCTTCTTACCCTCTGGAGTGAAGAAATTTTACTTTATTTATTTATTTATTTTTTTAATTTGTTGTATTTTTAGTTTTGTTTTTAGGTTCATCCTCATCCCATCATTTCATCTTTCATTAAATATTTTATATTATATATTATATTGTATATAAATGCATTTTATTGTCATGGGTTTCCCCCTTTTTTAGGTGCCCCTTGTAAATATGTGGTATTGTGGTGTATGAAGGATTGGGAGCTGATGGATGGGTTCTTGTGGTGAAAGTGTAAATTGTAATGTGTGACTGGGTTGTGATAGTGTTTAGCTAGGTATAGGATAGTTAAGTGAGCACCACCCTCTACACCTCTCCTTTTCGGCTTTGTGCCACAATTTGTATTTCATACAAATAAATATTGTGAAGAAAGAGGTAAAGAAAATGATGATGAAAGTCTTCCCTGTGACAAACATGGTACAGCACCCCTTAAAGGACACTGCGTCTGATCAACATCACCATGCCAGCTGGTAACATTCATGCTGAACACCATCCAACTACTGTTGCCAATAACATTTCTGCTTGGCACTGACCAGCTTCCTGGCTACTTTACAGTCCTACTTCTTTTAGTGATTGATGCTACTTTTAAAATTATGAAGATTAAAAATTTTTCAATATGAAAAATTTAGTTCTGAAAAATATGAAAATAAAAATATGCTATATTTTTAAACACCATTTTTCTTTGTTGCCAGTTGATTCAATTCCCTAAGACACAAAGATGTTATCCAAATTAATGGAGATTAGATATTAATTTTAAAGAAAAATGTTTTCTTGTATAGCAAAGATGGAAATAAGCACCAAATGACAAAAAATGGTTTCTGAGTCAGAGGATTGTGCATTTTTTCAATTAATAAATTAATGTTTTGAAAATAAATATTTACCATTTTTCAACCAATAGGTAGCATTCCCACTTTAAAAAAAAAAGCTTTATGATTCCTTTGAAGAGTATTTAAGCAAAGTTTCTAACTGAACAAAGCAGTAGAAAAAAAAACAGACAGCAACAATTGCATGATTCCCTCATTCCTTCACCTGTCTTTGTTATCAAGTTATGGGACACTTACACTTTCCTTCATGTGTCTTCTTTTTCACATGTACAAAAAAAACAAAAACTTTTTTTTCATCTTAACATCAACTACAAACAATGACCATGAGAACTTTAACTTTCATACTGGCTATGAAAAATTTAGTTATAAAATACATGAAAATAAAAATATCTTTATATTTAAACACCTTTTGTCTTTGTTGTCAGTTGGTTGAAATCTGCAACCACACCTTCCTCTTTTGAGGTCTAAAGTTTGTATTTATTTTATTAATATTACAGATTCCCAGGAATTTCAATCTTTCTCAAAGCATCTATTACAATAATTTCAAATATTTTTTTTATTTTTGTTTATATTTCTGCGATGAGGTAGTATTTACACTATTTACATTATTTGGACTATTGTCCTCATCTTTGTTGCCATTTGTATGAAGTTTCAACTGTTGTACACTCTGGCTTTCTTCAGGTGCTAGGAATTTTAAACTGAACTCTTTATTAAAATCATTGGGGTCCTTGCATGAAGCCTCTTCTAGTAGTCAGGAGTTATCTATCTATCTATCTATCTATCTATCTATCTATCTATCTATCTATCTATCTATATGCTAGGCTAAAAAATCTCCTAAGCTGACCAAGCATAGAGACAAATACAATTTGGGAAGCAGTAATATGGAGTGCCAGAGAAAATCATTAGTGTCAAAACTGCAATATGAGCTCTGGTAAAAAATGGTTACTGAACATTAAGTTTATAAGTTCTTGTCCTTAAGAACATGTGGCCCAGTGGATATAGACATTGGTTAGTTCCAGTGACTTGACCCAAAGATTTGAGAGTTCAATACCAGGCTACAGCAGTGATAAACAAGTAACTTAGAGAGTCCAGTAAGAGGGAGATAACTTATGACTACCAAAAGTGGCTTCACACAAGGAATGAGAATGATATACCCCAGTGGCTGTAATAAAGGGTTTGGCTTGAAATGACTAGCACCTGAAGAAGGCCGGAGTGTACAACAGCCGAAAGGTTGTACAAATGGCAACAAAGATAAGGATAATAGTCTGAATAGTGTAAATTTTCTTTAAGGTAGTCTATTTTTGGAAATCTTTGACAAAGTGGGAATCATTTTTCAAGTGAAACATTTCGTCTAATATGACTTCATCAGACTGAAGTGTTGTTTATGTTGATGCGATTACACATATGCAAAAGGGAGAGGGGATGCCAAAATTTAAAATTTTGTTGTAGATTTTTTCTGAGATTGTTCTGATGTATAAAAAATTCATAAATTGTTTTCCCATTACAGTAGACTGAAGAACAACAAAATAGCAAATATGTTCATACCCTGGAACTGTTAGCTAAATTTTTATTTGAGCTGTGATTAATAGAGAGATGTGCGTTGTGGTGCAGTGGAAATAACAGGACAAATTAGGTTCTATAGCCTTGGCTGGCAACCAGTCTACCACACAAAGTAATGATAACCTACTGCAGGATAATCTTCTGCCCAGTCAGTCATGTCTCGAAAGAGACAAGATCGCCCAAAGCGTGTATCATATATGGCACTTAAATGACTGACTGAATATAATATTTGGAAACAATTAAAACTTCTACTGGGCATAAAGTGGGGGATCGGCTTTCTATTGTTATGAAGCAATAAACTGATCCCCCACTAATAATACTTAATATAATAATGTAATATAATCTATCTCCTCTCCCTCCAGCTATGAGTTAAATGGCAGGACAAATTGGGTTCTATAGGCTTGGCTGACAACCAGTCTATCGCAGAAAGTAATGGCAATCTACTGCGGGAAAATCTTCTGCCTAGTCAGTCATGCCTCTTTTGAGACATGATTGTCTGAGTGTTTATCATGTATGGCACTTAACTGACTGATTAATGGAAGAACTTTGGATTAATGCATTAACAAGGAAAGAGATTAAGATTTTTAACATTAGAATAAGGACTTATTGATTTACAAGAATGACTAGAATATTAATGCTTATTGCTAACGTATGATGCTAACGTATGATGCTAACCTATGATGCTAACGTATGATGCTAACCTATGATGCTAACCTATGATGCTAACGTATGATGCTAACATATGATGCTAACGTATGATGCTAACGTATGATGCTAACCTATGATGCTAATGTATGATGCTAACCTATGATGCTAACGTATGATGCTAACGTATGATGCTAACCTATGATGCTAACGTATGATGCTAACCTATGATGCTAACGTATGATGCTAACCTATGATGCTAACGTATGATGCTAACCTATGATGCTAACGTATGATGCTAACCTATGATGCTAACGTATGATGCTAACGTATGATGCTAACGTATGATGCTCATTTAATGGTCATAAAGTAATAAGAAGCAGCAACGTGAAAATTGTGATTAAAAAGCAAACAAGAATAAGGTAGAAGAACAATTAGCCAAAAATTAATGACAAATTGTTGTAACCCTAAAAGGATACTGAGCGAGTAATCACCAAAATGGAGTTTGGGTATAATAGTATTTTTTTTTTTAGTCATATCACCCCAAGCAAGGTGTAACGCCACTGATGCCCATGGGGCTATGTAAGAGTGAAAAGATTGGAAAAGAGAAAACCGGAAACCACATCCTAAACAGGGAACAAGGGATGAGCCTCTTCACCTGTTCAATAGATGAAGGTGGAGTGTAAACCGGGCGATAGTTTAGTCTATCTACTCCAATTGAAAAAGAAAAAAAAGAAAAGAGTGAAAAGATTGGAAAAGAGAAAGCCGGAAACCACATCCTAAACAGGGAACAAGGGATGAGCCTCTTCACCTGTTCAATAGATGAAGGTGGAGTGTAAACCGGGCGATAGTTTAGTCTATCTACTCCAATTGAAAAAGAAAAAAAAGAAAAGAGTGAAAAGATTGGAAAAGAGAAAGCCGGAAACCACATCCTAAACAGGGAACAAGGGATGAGCCTCTTCACCTGTTCAATAGATGAAGGTGGAGTGTAAACCGGGCAATAGTTTAGTCTATCTACTCCAATTGAAAAAGAAAAAAAAGAAAAGAGTGAAAAGATTGGAAAAGAGAAAGCCGGAAACCACATCCTAAACAGGGAACAAGGGATGAGCCTCTTCACCTGTTCAATAGATGAAGGTGGAGTGTAAACCGGGCGATAGTTTAGTCTATCTACTCCAATTGAAAAAGAAAGGAAAAAAAGAAAAAAGAAAAGAGAAAGCCGGAAACCACATCCTAAACAGGGAACAAGGGATGAGCATCTTCACCTGTTCAATAGACGAGGGTGAAGTGTGAACCAGGCGATAGTTAGTCTCAACAAATACAAGACTTACATGTTGCATGAAGTAGATACACTGCTAGTCAGTATAATTACTCTACTCTATTATTCCAGAAGTGTCTTTGTATTTAAGAGGATAGGAACATTCCATTCCTTCGGAGGTCAGTAGCTTTGTTTTTGGTTTGGAGTTAAAATGTTTTGAATACTGGTGAAACTTTTCATGCTTAATTGAAGGATTGATTTTGTTTCTTAGAAATTTCATTGCCTGGACTTTAACTAAGTTAAAACTTAGCAATTCAACAACGTTTTTTTTTTCATTGGAGCAGATAGACTAAACTACCGCCCGGTTCACACTCCACCCACATCTTTTGAACAGGTGAAGAGGCTCATCCCTTGTTTCCTGTTTAGGATGCAGTTTCCGGTTTTCTCTTTTCCAATCTTTTCACTATTTTTTTTTCAGTTGGAGTAGATAGACTAAACTATCGCCCGGTTCACACTCCACCCACATCTATTAAACAGGTGAAGAGGCTCATCTCTTGTTCCCTGTTTAGGATGTGGTTTCCGGCTTTCTCTTTTCCATTCTTTTTACCCTTACGTAGCCTCCTGTGCATCAGTGGCGTTATCGCCTTGCTTGGGGTGATATGATTAAAAAAAACAAAAAAACAATACAGGTAGGTATACAACATAAATTAACTAAGAAATATCAACAAAATAAAACTATGTTTATGATCAAAAAAGAACAGTCAGTTGTGTATGAATTCTTTTGCAAAATTTAACATAATTTTGATATTAATTTTGAATTATCTGCTTAAGCAGAGTTTGAGTTTTGTTTAATGGCATATCAACCTCTGTGGGTTATTTAATGCCAAAAAGGTGGGTTTTAAAGTTTTAAGGTAATTTTTTTAATGTCCAGTTATAGTGAGAAGGTTAATTTAGTCAGATTTTAATGAAAATTTTTTGTTTTTATTCTTTTTTTTATTTTAGAAAACTGAAAATGTCTTTTAGTTTTGTATTCAAAAATGTTTTGCTGAGAATAATTTTTTTTTCCTTCAAAAATGTGTTATGGTAATAGTTTTTTTTCCAAAAATGTATATTTTTCTATAAAAGTCTATTTTTATGTATATATTTCTATAAAAGTGTATTTTTATATTTTCATAGTGTTTTGACCCCAGTTTGTGGTGGGGGGGTTAACTATTTGCACATAACTGGGGCCCTAACAGGTACTACCACTCCCGGTCAGGGTGGACCTGAGAACAACAGCAATTAAGAGGTACTTCCATGCTCCTCACAACCAATCAGAGGCTTTGCTGCTGGATGCAGTTTATCATCATGCCAGGACCAGGTTAAGCATACTAATTACTTGACAACATTGATTATACAAGAAAAAATTAGGGTATCTTCAGTGTCCTGCAAAGAGAATCACCAGCTACGTAATTATTAACAAGCAGAATGACTACATAGCATCATGGATTTTACAAAAACGAATTTAGATATGTTTTCAGTCTCCTACAGAGAGCATCATCATCGGAAAAAAAAAAAATACTGGATAAATTCAAATAGTGAGATTAGCTGTTTCCTTATAAGGAAATATTTGGCATTCATTGACTGAACATTTAACATTATTGTTGGTTGAAATTTATAAAATTTTTTCTTAAAATAATTCTTATGGAAAATAGATCTGAAATCCACTGTCATCAGTCGTTCTGGTATTGTTCAGAATTTTCTTTCTAACCCTTTTGTTTAAGGTAATATTGTTGAGAGCAAACATCATTATTTTTCCTTCTTTTGGAGGTTTTTAAGTGATGTGGTTTCTTTTATTTGGTAAAATTCTTTGGAATTCTGCTGTGCCAATCAATGAGATCCAACAAAGTTGACTCCACTTCAAGACCACAGTGTTCATTTCCTTGAAGCTATTTACCACCATTTACCCAAGAAAATGATTGTACATAGCTGATAGTTTTGGCACTTCTGAGTAAAGATGTGACAACCTTCACACGAGAGTTGTGTGTGTATAGTTAATGTCTCATTTCCGACAAAACATTGGGAGCCTTTTGACATCACATCTGAATGAAAGCTGACCAAGTGTAATAAACTGTTTTTTTTTATGGGGCAAGGTTGTTAGTCCTGCACCTAACCCCCAAACCTGGAGGACTGGTGGACCATTCTTGGTCCTTTCATTTACAGCACCTGGTATTCCCAAATGGTCACCCATTTAAGTACTGACCATTCAAATTGGAATTCTACCAAATAACAAAAAGAAAAACCACATCACTTAAAAACCAATTCCTCTTGTAGGCAAAGCTGGTATAAATGCTTTAATTCCTTCTTGGAAATAACAGACGAAACCTCAATCTTTTTTATGGTTCACACTAGCATGCCCTGCCACTATAGCTGTGCCAGTCTATGAGATCCAACAAAGTTGACTCCACTTCAAGACCACAGTGTTCATTTCCTTGAAGCTATTTACCACCATTTACCCAAGAAAATGATTGTACATAGCTGATAGTTTTGGCATTTCAGAGTAAAGATGCGACAACCTTCACACGAGAGTTGTGCGTGTATAATTAATGTCTCATTTCCAACAAAACATTGGAAACCTTTTGAAATCACATCTGAATGAAAGCTGACCAAGTGTAGCAGAGGCTGTATTCATTCAGCTGCACAAATAAAAGTTTCAATGGAATCTGGTTTAAAGTCAAAATTTTTTCTTCTAGGCTGGTTGTCACCCAAGTCCTATAGGACTCAGTCTGTCATATTTGCATTTACAATTTATTGGTTTCACAGTAAAAGAGTGGGACCTAGTTGCAAATCTTGTGGCTCGAGCAAATTCATGTAGGGGGGGGCACCATTGAGCTAAGTTCATCAAAGCAGAAGCCGTAAAAGTATTTGTAGAAGAGACACAGGAGAGCTATATTGCACCGGTGAGAAAGTGACTGCATACAAGCTGCTAAAGTTGGGATCGATCACATTACATATTCTCCGTTAGATTTTGTCAAGGACCCCTAGGTGGATAGCAAGAGTACCTGGCCAGATATGGCAGCAGTATTCAATGCACGGTGAGCGGATGATAGATTTGCATATGTGCAGGATTCTTTCAGATGGTAAAAACTTCCTGGCCCTGCACAGAGAACTGACCTTCTTAGCAGTGGATTTAGCTATGGATTCTATATAGTCATTCCACTTAAGGTTAACCTGAGTGCAGCACAGTGTTTTACATATTTTTATTTTTTTATAATCATTTCACCCCAAGAACAGCAGTACTGCCACTGGTGTGTTGGGGTTACATAAGAGATCAGTGATGAGAAAGAGTAACAAGTTACAAAGGGTGTCAGAGAATGGATAAGAGAAGGATGAGAATATTGGTGTGAAGAGAGCTGCATGAGAGTAGAGTGGAAAGGGAGAAGAACATGATACAAGGGTTGTCAGGGAAAGGATGCAAGTCAAAGAGATAAAAGATGGCAATTGACATGGCATTTAAATTCTTGGAGATTGTAGCTTTCAGGGAAGTACGAGAAAAGAAGCTGAGTAGAAGTTGCGGTTACATTTGATTGGTTTCACTGTAAAAGGGTGGGACCTAGTTGCTAGTCTAGTAGCTTGAGTAAATTCATGCAGACGGGACACCAGGGAGCTAAGCTCATTGGAGTAGAAGCCATGAAAATATTTGTAGGAGAGGCAGAGGGAAACCACATTATGTTGGTCAGAAAATAACTAGAGCTGAGATACTAGGTCGGGATCAATTACATTGCGGATTCTTTGTTGGATTTTGTCAAGAACCTCAAGATGAATAGCAGGAGCATCCAACCAGATGTGACAGCAGTATTCAATGTACAAGCAGATGGTAGATTTATATATATGCAAGATGCATTCAGACAAGAAAAACTTCCTGGCCCTACACAGTGAAGTGCCCTTGCATCAGATTTAGCTGTGGATTCAATGTAGTGATACCACTTGAAATTGGCTGATAGAGTTAGGTTTGGTTTGGTTTGAGTTTGGTTTGGTTTGAGTTTAACGACCCATCAACCATTATGGTCATTTAAGGGTCAGCTTTTGTATTTTGGGATCACACTTGTTTTGAAGTTGTTGCACACATTAGAATGGCTGTATACATTAGATTGTATACATTTTTATTTTAACTAAATTTTATTGTATAGAACCTATTTTCTTTAAATATGCCATTAAATGGTCTATCTCGGTGTGTTCAAATAGTTCTTTTATTGCTTTTGTGTTGTAATACTTTTTTCATATAGATGAAAAGTCAGCACAGTTCATCATGAAGTGTCTTACAGTGTAAGGGGCATGACAAGCTGTGCACCATATCGGTTCTTTTTTTTTTTCAATTATGAATAGATGAGTTATTATAGTATGTCCAATACGGAGTCGAGAAAAGATAACTTCTTCCCTTCGTGATTCCCTGTAACCCTGGATCCATTCACCTAGAGTCGGTTTTATTGTTAGTAATTTATTTGGATTGCAGTTGTTCCAGTGGATTTGCCATTTATTTTGGATATATGATTGTATTTTTACTTTTAAATTTGTCTATGGAATCTTACATGTTTGGTCAATGGGCTCTTTATGTGCATTTTTGGTGGCTGTGTCAGTCTTATCATTTCCTCAGATTCCCACATGGCTTGGAATCCAACAAAGGATAATTTCTTTCGTATCTGACAATAATGCTAATTTGCACAATAGTTTTATGATCAGGAATTTTTTTTCTTTTGCTTTAGGAGATGATGTTAAGTGCCAAATCAATGGCTTTTGATTCAGCACTAAAAACAGATGCTTCCTTACGAAGATGTTTTGAATGATTTGATTTTCATAAACAACTGCACATCCTGTTGTGTCCTTATCCTTAGATCCATCTGTAAATATTGCATTATATTTGTGATAATTGTTCAGAATTTTATTTAGAGCTTCCTTAAAGAGGTGTAGGTGTGGGGTGCTTTTGTTGTGGTCACACACGGTTTCAGTTCCACTTTGGTTTTTTTTTATTTTCCAATGTGTAATAGTTGGTTTGATGGTGTCATGTATGTTTTTGAGAGGAATGTTAGCTTCTTCAATTATGTCCTCCATTCAAAGTCCAAAAGATCTTATTGCATTTTTTTTTCTTTGAAATAATTCTTTGTATTTTGGTTTAAATATGATATTGTGAGCTGGGTTTTATGGGCATGAATTTAGTTTCATATAGAATTGTAGTGCCAATTTCTGCCTTTGTAGAGGTTCATTCGCTTCTATATACAAACTTTCCACTGGAGATATTGGAAAGGCACCCAGTGCCAGCCATAGTCCTTGATGGTATATGGTTTCTATTATTTTTCATATGATTTTTGAATTGATCCATAAATTAAGCAACCATAGTCTAATTTGGAGTGAACTAATGTTCTATTTAATTTTAATAATGTACATTTATCTGTGCCTTAATCAGTGTGCACTTTTCATATGATTTTTGAATTGATCCATAAATGAAGCAACCATAGTCTAATTTGGAGTGAACAAATGTTCTATTTAATTTTAATAATGTACTTTTATCTGTGCCTTAATCAGTGTGCACTTTTCATATGATTTTTGAATTGATCCATAAATGAAGCAACCATAGTCTAATCTGGAGCGAACAAATGTTCTATTTAATTTTAATAATGTACATTTATCTGTGTCTTAATCAGTGTGCACTTTTCATATGATTTTTGAATTGATCCATAAATGAAGCAACCATAGTCTAATTTGGAGTGAACTAATGTTCTATTTAATTTTAATAATGTACTTTTATCTGTGTCTTAATCAGTGTGCACTTTTCATATAATTTTTGAATTGATTAATAAATGAAGCAACCATAGTCTAATTTGGAGTGAACTAATGTTCTATTTAATTTTAATAATATACTTTTATCTGTGTCTTAATCAGTGTGCACTACCACTCATTAATTGAATGGCTTTATTGCATTTTACTCTTAGTTGCTTTATATGGGGAATAAATGTTAATTTGGAATCAAAAAGAAGCCCAAGGAATTTATGTTGCTGTACTACAGGAATTTCTATGCCGACCAATTTTAAAACTGGGTCACAATGCATTTTTCGTACTTGGCAAAAATGTATGCATTTAGTTTTGGTCCGAGATATTTTAAACCCATTTATCATTCTTTCCAGGATTTTACAGGTGCAATTTGTCAGGGTGATGGGTCTGTAGTTTGTTATGTCTGAGTAGTTTTTGGTTATGGAAACTATGATAGCCTGTTTTCATAGTTTGGGGATGTTGCCTGTTGTCCGTATATCATTATAGATGGATAGTAGATAATCCCTTGTTATTTTGGGGAGGTTCCTTAGCAGTTTGTAATGTATTTCTTCTGGTCCTACGGCTGTGTTATGGGCCTTTGATATGGAATCTTGAAGTTCATTCATTGTGAAGAGCTGATTATAATCCTGAGAATTATTTGTTTGAAAATTGATTTGTTTTTTTTCTTCTCTTTCTTTGATCTTCTGAAATTCGTAGTGAGTGTTTTTGGAGGATGAATTTACTTAAAATATCTCTGCCAAAAGGTTTGTTATTTTTTTTTTTATTTGCAGCTTTTTGGTTATTATGTATGAGATACTTTAGTGGGGTATTATTTTTGCCAGATATTTTCTTTATCATTTCCCATATAATTTTGCTTTTTGTATGGATGTTTATTTTGGATATGTATTGTCTCCAAGTTCTTCTTTTGGCTTATTTAAATATTTGGTGGGCTTTAGCTCTGCAGTTCTTGAATGTGTTTAGGTTTTCTTTTGTAGGTTGTTTTTGAAATGTTTTTAGAGCTGCTCGTCGTATCTTTACAGCCTTTCTGCGTTCAGTATCAAACCAAGGCTTACTTTTCTTTATGGAAGGTGACGTTTAGGGTATATTTTCATTTGCTATTACAAGTAATGTTTCTGTAAAAAATGTAGTGGGGTCCATTTTTTTGGTTAACTTAGAGATTAATTTGCTCTGGCATAGCTGCCGAAATTTTTCCCAGTTAGCTTTTTTAAAATTCCAATGTAATGGTTGTACTTCAGTTTGGGATGTATGATTTGCAATATTATAGGGAAGTGGTCACTTTCACAGTTATCTTCATAAACTTTCCAGTCATAATCAGGGAGTATGGTAGGTTCGCAAATTGTGAGGTTTATAGCCATGTAAGTACCTGTTCCTGGATAAAGATATGTGTGTTGTTTCTTGTTAAATAGGCATAACTGTTTTTCTTCAATTACAGATTCTATGATTTTGCCTCTTCGGTTTGTTTCTCTACTACCCTATATTTCATTATGACTATTAAAGTTTTCCATCAGAATGAATGGTTTTGGAAGTTGCTTGATAAGATGCTTTAGTTCTTCCACTTTTATCATATCATTAGGAGGTATGTAGAGAGAACATAGCGTTATTTTCTTGTGAAGAGTTACTGATACTACTATTGCTTGTATGTTTGTTTGTAACTTTATTTCTTTGTGTGCTATTTTGTTGTTAATGATTATAGTTGCACCACCTGAGGCTTTATCAGCCTGTTTGTTTATGTAGTTATATGAGGTGTAATTTTTAATGTTTATTGTGTCATTTTCTTTCAGAAAAGTCTCCTGTAAGCAAACAACATCAGGGAATTGATTTGTAATGAGGAGTATTAGTTCATCCAAATTAACTTTTATACCTCTTATGTTCCACTGAATTATTTTGTTTGTCATATTTTTAGATTTTTGGTGATTTGTTCTTCGATGCCCATTGTCTCATTTGAGTTTTCTGTCCCCTGTTTACTACTGCCTCGGATTTGTTTGTTCATTGGTAGATTTGGTTTCTATTTCTATATCTTCCAATTCCTTAGTTTGGGTTGTTGGTTTGTTAGATCTTATGTTTGACTTATCTCTGTTACTCGAGGTTGATCGAGACCTTGGCTTGGGTTTTATGGGGTTAATTTTTAATGGAGAATTTGGGTGTTTTTTTTTTGTATCTTTGTTTTTGTTGTTATTACTTGATTTTATATTTAGGCTTTTGTGGGGAATTGAAGATCTCGCTTTATTATGAGTGCTTTCAAAATCTTCTGTTTCTAATAATATTTGATGTAGAGGGGAATTTGTTGATTTATTTGTATATTTTGATTGATTTGGTCTGGTTCTAATTTGTTCTTAGGGATTTGTTTCTGGTTTTGGTCACTTATCTGTAAATGCTGTTATTTGATTTTTATTAGTTTCTTCTTGAGTTTTTTTTAAAGTTTCAATTAGATTTTTAGTTCAGAGACTAGTTTGTTGAGTAAGTCTTGGTTGTTTGCTTGGTTAGCTTGGATTGATTTTTGGGTGATTTCTGCCTAGATGTTTGATTTTTGATAACAATCTACTATTCTCCTCGTCCATGGGAAGGATACATTTTTTTCTGTATTTCACTTCCATGACTTCTTTTTCCTTTTTATAAATTTTACATATTCTAGAGTAGGCTGGATGATTTCCATATCAATTTTTACATCTTGTTTGGTGTTATGTTGCCAAGTAATAATGAATAACTCAACAACAGAATCAGAATATAACTTGTATTCCGCGGAAAGACGGTTAGTAGGTACAGAAGTGATCAGTATATTTACAATAGTGTAGATACAATAGTCCAATCCGTCGTAAGACGTGTGTATACGTGATTACTTCCGGTACGCCACCAGAAGCGTGTCTAACTCTTGCACTGACTCTCAAGTGACTCTGTACAACTCTCTATCATGCTCCATGTAGAGAATCCACGATTGCTATATATAGCAATGGGAACAGTCCATTCTGTAGTCAGATAGGGGCGGCGCCCTAACATTTGGGCATTCATTTTCAATATGATTGGGTTCCTTTACACCACATTTTCCACAAATTCTGTACCCTCTACAAGTTTCCCTGAGGTTCCCAAATTTATGGCACTTAAAGCATCTCAGTGGGGCTGGTATGTATAGTTCAACTTTTTGGATTATGTATCCAATTTTAATTTCTTTAGGTATTGTGGGGGTATTAAATGTTAGGATATAAGTATTTATTGGTATGATTTGACCATTCCTTTTTATGTTGATCCGGACGTGGTCTATTACTCCTTGTTTTAATTTCTTTGGTTGTGGCAAGGTAAATTTGTAACTTCTTATGATGCCTTTTGACGTGTTTCATTTTTCATGAGCAAAGACCTTACATTGGTATGTGTGGAATTTTTTAATTCCTAAGAGACTAAACTATCGCCCGGTTCACACTCCACCTACATCTATTGAACAGGTGAAGAGGCTCATCCCTTGTTTCCTGCTTAGGATGCGGTTTCCGGTTTTCTATTTTCCATTCTTTATACCCTTACGTAGCCCCCTGCGCATCAGTGGCGTTATAGCCTTGCTTGGGGTGATATGATTAAAAAAAAAAAAAAAAAAGAGATTTTGAGTATCTCTGTAATTGTCTACTTTGACTAGAAGGTTTCTGTTTTTCAGTTTTTTTAACTGTTTTGGGGTTACTATTTTAGGATAGAATTTTTTAAATCAAAAATGGAGATAGTTCACTAATTTATTTTCCTTCTCAGATTTCAATGACTATGAATCTTGGGAAGTTTTTCCTTTTTATATATTCAGAAGAATTGTTTTTCTCTGATTTGGATTCACGCTCATTGTCTGAGTTGGAGATATCAGAGTGTGTTATTTTAGTTTTCCCACTGTTATTTATCTAGTTTCTGGGGGTTTTATTGGGGTTTCAGTTTCCATGTAAATATGTTTGGCTTTTCATCTTTTTTGCTACCCCCTCCCCCCCTTTTGGAGCCCAAATGTGGGAGATGTTAGGGTGGAAATCCATTCACAAATCAAAATCTAAAAGTCTTTCATTTTGCTTACTTGACATTGTGCTTGAACTGATCCATTCTTCAAAATTTATACACACACACACATATATATATAAAATAATAACTGTACTCGTGTTGAAAAACCTTCCATGTATCTATGAAGAAGGGAAAAAATGGTTTTAAAAAAGAAAAAGCTAAGTACATGAACATCAGTCAAAAGACCTCAGACTGAGTCAGCACTTAGCCCAAAGAAAAGACCCCGACGAGCAATCAACTAACAAAAAAGCACTCAATACTTAGGTAGAGTGGAAAAAATAAAGAATACCTAGAGAGTCAGACAACCTACCTAGGTTTCACCTAAACAGATTGTCAGGGAACGATCCATTTGGGTGAAAGCTAGGTAGGTTGTCTGGCTCTCTAGGTATTCTTTATTCATATATATATATATGTATGTATATATATATATATATATATATATATATATATATATATGTGTGTGTGTGTGTGTGTGTGTGTGTGTGTGTGACAATCACGTATTTAGACAGCAATACCTCTTTTATACAAACCTTCAGCTTGTATTATAAAATCTCATAAAACCAAATAAATTATTGCGAATGTTTATATAATAAAAATATTGAATATATATATATATATTTTGATTGTTTAATTACTTAGTTTTTGGTCATAAAATTAGACCAGTGCACATTTGTATTAAAAAGTGTTCAATACAATTATATTGTAGAACTTCTGAATATTTTTTATTTGTAAACTTGTTTACAAATGGAAAATATATATATACACACACACACACACATATATATATATATATATATATATATACACACTATTTACATTATTTGGACTGTTGTCCTTATCTCTATTGCAATATTTACAATGTTTTGGCCATTGTACACTCCAGCACTCTTTAGGTGATATTAGTTGGAATTTCAAACCAAACCCATTATTTTGTCCATGGAGATAGATTGTTCTAAATCCACATGCTATACCTTTGGATATTTCAGTTTTAGTTAATTCAGCTTGCTGACTCAATTCTCCAAGTTTTTCTTCCCTCTGCTGTGGTTAGGTACTGAACTCATAACTCAAGTCACTTTTGGATCACACAACCAATGCTTTTAAACATTTGGCATATCTCCTTATTCAGTTTGAAATTCTAATTAATATCACCTAAGGATTGCCGGTGTACAACTGTCAAAATGCTATAGCCATAAAGAAAGACAACAGTCCAAACAATGTAAACAGTATAAATAGTTACAATCTCAGAAATATAGATAGATGTTATATATACACTACTGGCAATAATTATTAGGTCTACTCCAGTTTTTTAAAAGAAATGATGTATTTCATACTATTTTTAGTATTTATTGTAAAGTAGATAATTCTAAAAACAGAATGGTTCTTTTTTAATACTGCACAATAAGATGTGTATCAAATGAACTGTTCTGGTGTCCCATTTTTGTGATCTCTTCCCTATGCTAGTCTCTTCTTATTGGCTGGCCAAAGCAAAGGCTTCCTGGCTGCCTTGTAAAATTTTGCAAAGTAATAATAACAAAAGAATGATTCTATTTTCATTTACAATTATTCACTTGGCAATAAATACTAAAAATTGTATGAAATACATCATTTTTATTTAAAAACTGAGGTGGCCTAATAATTATGGCCGGTAGTGTAGCTTTTTTTAAACTCCAAGTAAGACAGTAATGCTACTAAGGCACAGGGTGCTACTGGAAATAAAAGTATAATAAAGAGTATAAGAAGAATTTAGGAGAAGGAACCCAGTACTAAACAGGGAACCAGGGATAAACGTCTATTGTTCAAATGAGAGGGGAGGAGTGTGATTCACTTATCACTCAGTTCAGACTCTTCTGTTTTTTGGATAGGAATAGAAGGTTTATCTTTTGTTTCCTCTTCAGGAGTAGGTTTCCCATACATTCTCTTAAAGTCTTATTTTCTTTCATTCTCAGTAACCCCTTGTCAATTAATGGCATTATTGCCTCACTTGGGGTGAAATGATTTAAAAAAAAAAAAAGAAAGAAAAGAAAACTGGGTCCCACCCATTCACAGTTAGATTAACCAAATGCAGACAACAATTCTACTCCTGCAGCTTCTTCTCTTGCACTTCCCGCCTGTGGAACTCACTCCCATATTCTTGCTTTCCTGATGGCTAAAACCTCCAGGAATTTAAATGCAACGTCAATACTCATCTCTTAACCACATGACTCTAGTTCTTTCACCACCCCATATATCCTTTCCTTTCTCTCCACCTTTGCAACTGTCATCACACCTGTATTCCCATCTTTCTCTTGCTCCTTTCTAACTGATTCGTCTTTCTCTTCACTCTCTTCTAATTAATCTTTTTACTCTTATGTAGCCCCCTGCATATCAGTGGCATCTCTTTTCCAATCTTTTCACTATTATGTAGCCCCCTGCACATCAGTGGCGTTACCGCCTTGCTTGGGGTGATACGATTAAAAAAAAAAACAAAAAAAAAACAAATTACCGCCTTGCTCGGGGTGATACAATAATAAAAAAATATATATATATATATATATATATATATATATATATATATAAATTCTAAATTGTACTCATGAGTTGGTTAATACTAACTTTATTGTGCAAAATAAAATTTGACAGTGTAGAAAAAGAGAGGAAGTGAAACACATGGAGTGAGAGAAAAGGAGAAATGCAGATAGGCAAGAGAAGGGAACATTAAGAATAAGAAAGAAAGAGAGACAGAGAGTGAGTGAGTGAGAAAGGGAAAAAGAAAGGGAGCAAGTGAGAAAGTAAAGAAAACAGAGTGAGAGAGAAAGTGAAACAGAGAACGAGAGTAGGATGGAAACAGTAAGAAAGAAAAGAAGAGAAACAGAGTGAGAGAGAAAAAGATGATAGAGAGCAAGCAAGAAAAAATGAGAGAGAAAGAGAAAAAAAATGAGAGAGAAAAAAATGAGAGAGAAAAAAATGAGAGAGAAAGAGAAAAATACAAAAAATAGAGTTGGTTGATTTTGCTTGGCAGCATATCAACCTAAATCTAAGTATTTTACATAAATACTACATTTTACATATATTACATAAATATATTACATAAATATATATTATATAAATATATTACATAAATACTACATTTTACATATTTTACATATACATATTTTACATGGCTTTTAGAGTAAGAATATGTTTTTTAAATATATATTTTGTAGATCATAAAAATGGTAATAAAAATGTGTTTTTATATCTTTTTTACTGTTGTATTGCTATTTTGCTATAAAAATGTATTGTTGCTCATTTTATTATAAAAATAACTGTAAATGTACTGCTGATTTTTTCTTAGGGGTTCACTATTTATCCATAGCTAGGACCCCAGATTAGGGTGGACTTTGGAATAGCAGCAGTTAAGAGGTGTTTCCACACTCTTCAAAACCTTCAATTTTCTAATCAGAGCCCTTGCTGCCGGATGTAGTCTACTGTCATACCCAGGACAACAAGTGATAGAGAAAAAAAGAATTAGAGAGAGAGAGAAAAGAAGAGCTAGAGATGGAGAAAAATAGAGTGAAAAAGAAGAGAAGACAGTGGAAGAGAAACTGGAATGTTAATATTAGCCATTTCTCTACAAGGAAATATTTAGCATTAATTGACCAACCAGCCAGTATGGCTTTTGGTTGAAATTTATAAAATTATTTTCTCTTAAAAAAAAAAGCAAAACCTCTTTAAGAAAAAACAGTTTCTCAAGTTCAGTAGCTGTTATTACTCTTTCCAGTATTGATGGGGGATTCCTTTCTTGACATTTTCATTTGAGGTAGAGTGGTACATCAGCATCTTGATTATGTCCTTATCTTCTCTTCAAGTTACACGTGCTATCCGTTATAGTTTTTGCTGTTGCTGGTAGTCCTCAAGTGATGTGGTTTCTGTTATTTGGTACAGATCTTTGTTTATGATCCTGTAGGGTCAGTTCACAACTTTTTTTTTTTATATAATCATGTGGCCCCAAGCAAGGCATTTTACTGCAACTGTTGTGCAGGGGGTTACATAGGAGGAATGTTATGAGAAAGAGTGAGAGGCTACAGAGGGTGTCAGGAAGAGAGTATGAGAAGGAAGATAATACTGATGAGTGGGGTGAATGGAGAAAAAAGCATGAGAGAGAGGATGTTGGTTGGTTGTTTCATTTAACCAGTTTATCAACCTTCATTAGGTCATTTAATGCTGAAAATCATTTTGATCTGTTTATATTTTTTTTTCAAAAAGGTTTTGTTGGTAAGATTTTTAATTCAAAAAGGTTTTGTTGGTAAGATTTTTCATTCAAAAAAGGTTTTGATGGTAACATTTTTCATTCAAAAAAGGTTTTGATGGTAACATTTTTCATTCAAAAAAGGTTTTGTTGGTAACATTTTTCATTCAAAAAAGGTTTTGTTGGTAATATTTTTCATTCAAAAACGGTTTTATTGATAATATTTTTCATTCAAAAAAGTTTTGTTGGTAAATACTTTCATAGCATTTTGACCCCAGTTTGGGGGTTAACTATTTATCCATAGCTGGGACCCTAACAGGTGCTAGCACTCTGGGTCAGGGTGGACCTGGGAACAACAGCAATTAAGAGGTGGTTCCATGCTCCTCACAACCTCCCAATCAGAGGCCTTGCTGCCGGATACAGTTTAAGGTCATACCCAGGACCAGAGAGGATGTAAGTTAGTGAGACAGGAGGGGACTATTGACTTTACATTTGAATTCCTGAAGATTGTAGCTGTCGGGCAGAGAAGGATGATCCTTACCAAGACCCTTCGGGTTACTTGATAAAAGAAAGTGGTTTTCTTCAGCTGACAGTGTAGCTATTTCTAAATGGGTTTGGTGCCATGCATGGCATACATATGAAAATCTCCATCTGAAGTGGCTATTTCAGGACATGACTTGAGTTTTCAGGTTGATGTTTTCATTTTATAGCAATTTGTATTCTTCTTCTTCTATGTGCTGCCTTTCTCTGTCTCTTTTTCCTTCTATCTGGCCTGTCAGTATCAGGTTCTCCAAGCCCTCCTTCCTCATTGCTTGTCCTAGGAACGTCAGTTGTCTCTTCCTGATGCTCAGTATTAATTTTCTTTTCATTGCCATTCTTTCCAACACCTCATCGTTGCTTGCATGCTCAGTCCACGATATCCGCAGCATCCTTCTGTAGAACCACATTTCCTCTGCTTCCAGTTTTGTCCTTATTTTCGATGATATTGTCCAGTATTCACTACCGTATTGAAGAAGTGACATCACATAGCAATCCAGCACTCTTTTCTTTGTTTCTAGTGAAATTTTCCTGTGTGTTAGTACTTTACTCAGCTTCTGGAATGTGTCCTTTGCCATGCCAATTCGTCTTCGGATCTCTGTGTCGCATTTTACGTCTCCTGTTAGAACACTTCCTAGGTATTTAAATTTTTGTACTTGTTTGATTCTGGTATCCCCCACCTGTATTTGGCATTTTGGGTTGCACCTTTTGCTGATGATCATGCATTCAGTTTTCTTAAAGTTTATTTGTAGTCCTTTTTTGTCACTCTCCACCACTACCTTCTGTAGGAGGTCTTGTAGTTTCCTTTCCGTGTCTGCAATCAGCACTGTATCAGTTGCATACCTTATGTTGTTTAAGTTGTGGCCTCCAATAACAAATCCTGGCATGTCATCTAGGGTCCTCAAAATAATCTCGCTGTATAAGTTGAACAGATCCGGTGAAAAGACACATCCTTGTCTTACACCTCTTTCTATCTTTGTAAATCTACCGAAATCGTTACCTATCCGTATACAGGCCGTTTGCTGCCAGTAGAGATTCTTGATTACTCTGATGTCTTTCCCAAAAATGTCGAGGCTGCCGAGCATCTCCATCAATTCTTTGTGTTGTATCTTGTCAAATACCTTTGTATAGTCAATAAAACATAGGTTCAAGTCTTATTGTGCAAAATTACCTCTGGTACAGCCTATTCTATGTTCAATATCTTTTTCACCTATACTTAATTTATTATAGATGATCCATAGATGATCCATACAATGAGGCATCAGAAATTGTTTAATATTTAATAATTCCACATCCTGAATTATTATGATGGATTTAGAGTAGACATCATCATTGCTTCCATTCTAATTCCAGATCATAGTTTTTGTTTTGGAAAGGTTTATCTTGAGTACCATTTCTTGGAATATTTAATAGATGCTGCTTTACTGTTCAAGAAAAAAAGGACAAGCAAAAGAGAGAGAGGAAAAAAGAGAAAAAATGGGAGAGTGAGGGGCAAAAAACAACAAAACTGACATAAAACGGAAATCAGTCACACTGCTGTTGGCTATTCTATCAAAAATAGTATTCAAGGTTCCTATCTTTATTTTAGGGATGTTGATCAGAATTCTTTCATTAATAATTGACTGAAAACAGCAGGAGCAGCTATAGTGCTGGCATTTTCTGGACCATATTACATTCATTGGCAATTCATAATTTCAAATGAGTTATAATCATTAATGACTGTTTAAAAATCGTTAAGAACTCTTCAATACATTTGTATTTAAAGAGTTGACTATGAAAGTTAAAAAGCACACAGTGAAGAAAATCTACTATAAATCACAAAACATACATATATACATATATAATAATAATATTAATTATAGCAACAACAATACCAATAGTAAGAGAACTAACTCTACCAAAACTAGTATTAATCAAGCTATAATTTAAATCATCTTGTATAACCCACTGAGAACAAACTCAGAGGGAAAATAAGGGGAAGCAAAAAAAGAAACAAATGAAGTATGTGAACAAAAAGTCAAGCACTTGTAAGAAAAACGAAAACCCTAACACTAATATATATATATATATATATATTTAGTATATCGAGGCAGCAAGTAATTTTCTAAACATATGCTATTAAATATAAGAGACAATGAATGTCTATTATGTTTAATCATGAGCCGTTCTAAACGTCGTATTTTTGCTTTAATTTCAGTTGAAAATAAAGACAAAAATTCTCCAACATTTGGATAATTATTTATTGGTTTTCTTCTAAGCTTTCGGCTCACATGAGCCATCTTAAGAGAGGTAGTTTAAACTGAAATATTATAAAATCCACAATCACCAACGATTTTATTTTGTGTTGACATAAAACTCCGCTTGGCAACGGCAATAGTTACCAAAAATAATAAACATAGTTCTTAAGTTTGTGATGCGGTTTTATGACGTCACACCGTGGGATAGCGCGAAATGACAACAAAACCATGTAGTCAAATTTAAAACAGGAAATAACATATTACATTGCATTTGACTACATGGTTTTGTTGTCATTTCGTGCTATCCCGCGGTGTGACGTCATAAAACTGCATCGCAAACTTAAGAACTGCATTTATTATTTTTGGTAACTATTGCCGTTGCCAAGTGGAGTTTTATGTCAACACAAAATAAAATCGTCGGTGACAGTGGATTTTATAATATTTCAGTTTAAACAACCTCTCTGAAGATGGCTCATGTGAGCCGAAAGCTTAGAAGAAAACCAATAAATAATTATCCAAATGTTGGAGAATTTTTGTCTTTATTTTCAACTGAAATTAAAGCAAAAATACAACGTTTAGAACGGCTCATGATTAAACATAATAGACATTCATTGTCTCTTATATTTAATAGCATATATATATATATATATATATATATATATATATGAGATGAAAATACATAAATTTTTATATATCATGAAAAATATTGAAGGAAAAAGATGTATGACAAAGTGGGAAATACTTTTTGGTAATGAATTTTGTCTTTTAGGACTTCATCGGACAAAATGCATCACACAAAAACTTTTTTCCACTTTGTAATATATAACATGCAATTTTTTGAATTCCACTAGCTTTTATCATTGGCATCAAGGTGTTACATTGACACTACCCTGTTAAAGCAATGTAGAGTTGCTACCTGGGGGATGAATCTCTAGAAACAAGCTTGCTTCATTTGTACTATATCTCTCAATATACAAGTGATTGGACTGAAAAGGTTGAATTCTTAGCATTGTCTGAGCAATTGTGCTATCATGTGACCCTCACTTCAACCTACAAGTATTTTTATAAGGTTAAAAAATATTCTCTTCAGTTTCCTATTCTATAAATAATGATAATATTTTTCATATACTAATTTTTTTAAGATCAAATTTTATATCAAATAAAGTGTTACAGGTTTGCAATCGATGAATCTGCTGGTAATCAGTTTGTAGAAGAGGCCTTTTCCTTATTATTTTACTCCAAGCAAGAAAATTGTTATGGGGAAACACAGCTATTCCTCAGATAATGGACTCTCCCTCCTATTCCTCAGATAATGGACTCTCCCTCCTATTCCTCAGATAATGGACTCTCCTTCCTATATTAATAAGAGTTAACTGGAAGTTCATAGGCGTTCTTTAGACTTCTATTGGAGTTCAGTAGAACTACTAGGCAGTTGATATTTGTTGGCAGTTAGCTGAATACTAAGGAGTCAGCTTTCAGTGGAAGATTACCAAGTTCCTAACATTTTGGGTATGTTAAGTCGATTAGCAACCGAGATAGCATGATTATAACCTTCATTGTGAAAACCACTCCACAACAACAATAAAGCCATTAAGGAGCAAGGGGCCACTAAAGATGAAAGACAATAGAGTAAATTAAACAGAGAAAATGAGGATAAATGACAATAAAAAGAACAAAATTCAAAAAGACAGATGATGATGATTGACATTGTATTTCAAAACTGAAATTCTATCCAAAATTTTCAGTTCAAAACTTTGTTATCAAACATTGAAAGTGTAAACTTCAAAGAGGTTGTGCTTCACAAAATAAAGCATTTTCAGTTCAAATCTATGAAATTTTATCATATACAGTGTAACCCTGATATAAGAGAGTTGTAGAGACCAGATAAAAGTTCTCTTATATCTGGGTTTGGTCTATTTTATATACATTACCACAGAATAAACACTAGATAAATAGAGAAAATAAAAAATAAAGAAAGATCCTTAATAATAGCTAAAAGAATAGCCAAAAAGCACTAGGATATACAGAACATTTAAACAATCGGAGTCTAACCATACTCATATGGGACCAGAGATAATCTCTCTTATATCTGGGTTTCTCTTATATCCGGGTAATACTGTATATCTAGTTCAAAGCTGTGCTCATGTTATCATAAACATTCAAAGTGTAGAAATCAAAGAGGCCACGATACAGAAAATAAGATACGGATTTTCACTAAATTTCAAGATGGAAATCTACAGGTAATTTCCCTAAAGTTACACCAATAAATGAAAGAATTTAATTCTATAGTAGCTTTTTCAGATTTTGGAAAGAGAAGAACTTCTTGAGATTAGCCATTTTATTCATTTAGAGTTTGCCACTAAAATCACATTTGTTTATACAGTTAACAAGAAAAAAAAATATCAAAGTTAACTTCTAATAGCATTAAAAATCATTTACTTTTTTCTCTCTCTCCATTGATAAATTGGAAGAAATTTTGTTTCAGACTATTACTTAATTTCTTTTATTCTGCCATAAATTTTATCAATTTTTTTTCAAAGAATGTGAAAGACTTTGAAACTCTTGATTTTAACTTGATGTAGCATAACCTGAAGACAAAATTAAAGTCTGCAAGATCAATATTGTTTGGCAAAATAACAGGCAAGTCTGTCAGAGAGTGATTCCACTGAATGCATCTTGGAGATGTTTGTAACATCAGTTCTAATAATAAAAAAAAAGTTGTTTTATTCATTTATTGGAGTCAATATTCAAGTAAAAACATTTTGCAAAAATAGCCTGACTTCATCCGCACCATACTTACAGAAAATAAAAATAGAATAGCCTTATCCATGTGGAAAACAAAAAGAAAACTAAAAATAATGGAAATATTGATAATAAAAAGGAAAAGGCCAACACATAACAGAATTAACTATGAACATGGTCACAATGTGCTGACAGTATTTGGAAAAACATTTTCATAACACTAGATAAATAGAGAAAATAAAAAATAAAGAAAGATCCTTAATAATAGCTAAAAGAATAGCCAAAAAGCACTAGGATATACAGAACATTTAAACAATTTTCACATGCTTAATGTCTAGAAAAAACAACTTGCATAAACACAGAAAAAATTAAATGAAAAGCTTAACCACAGTACTTTGTTATTCATCTTTAATAAAATTTGTATAAGAAAGGGATTGCTGCCCAAATACACAAATTTTCTTATGTTAGTGGCATGACTTGGAATTTCATTTTAATTTTTTTCACTTTCTTGTGTTCTTCCTTTGTCTTTTCACCACAAATATTTATTTAAAATAATAATGATGAATTACCCACTTTAAATTCATCTCTCAGAATTTTAATGATTTTTAATTTATTTTCATGTATTTTTTGTCTATATGTTATACACTTGATAAATAAAAAAATAGTAGCCTAACATTGTATGATTTAACTTCTAGAAATATCAAGTGAACTTAAATTCAAATCTACTTAAACGGTCAGTTTGTAATATGTACTCAATGATTGTGTAGTGCATGAAAAGCCAAGTTGTGCCACCAATGTAGGATAATATGTATATTTATTAATATATATTTCATAGCTTTATTTATACTACATTGAGCACTATTTCATTAACACCTGAATAACATTTTTATACATGTACATATACTTGAGTATTACTCATTGCTCATTCAGTGAAATGAATTAGAGCGCTCTAGCTATTGGACGCATATAATGATATGTGCTAAAAAGTCTGCCTACTTCCACCGAACGCCCATAGACCAGGGGTAGAGTCGCCGACTGACACCATTTCGGTCGAGTTACAATCCTGGGTAAAAAAGCAATCGGAGTCTAACCATACTCATGAGCTGTGATACATACTGATGAGCTGTTATATATATATATTAATTGGAGTAGATTAACTAAACTATCGCCCGGTTCACACACCACCCATGTCTATTGAACAGGTGAAGAGGCTCATCCCTTGTTCCTTGTTTAGGATGTGGTTTCCGGCTTTCTCTTTTCCAATCTTTTCATTCCTACGTAGCCCCCTGTGCTTCAGTGGTGTTACCGCCTTGCTCGGGGTGATATGATTAAAAATATATATATATATAGGGTATATGAAAAATACTTTGCAAACCAAAGACAAAAGTTCATATAAACATATGTCCACAAATCTTTTGTTTTTGAGTTATTAAGTTTACAGTAGATGGAATTATGTTGCTATGTAGACTAGGTTACATTTGTCATTCATGTCCATTTATGGGTACACTATCTTCAACATGTAATGTACACTACCGTCCATAATTATTAGACCACCCCAGTTTTTTTTAAAAGAAATGATGTATTTCACACTATTTTTAGTATTTATTGCCAAATGAAAATAAACTGGTTCTTTTGTTATTATTACTTTGCTAAATTTTACAAGGCAAGGAAGCAAAGATGAACATGTCCGAATCACCATAGATTTTCTTCATTCTTTCATTGATGAAACTGCAATATAGGTAATTATTAAGTATTTATAAATTCATTTGATGCACATGTTATTGTGCAGCATTAACAAGAGAACCATTCTATTTTTATTTACAATTATTCACTTGGC
Source organism: Ascarosepion bandense (assembly GCA_037127315.1). Lineage (NCBI taxonomy): Eukaryota > Metazoa > Mollusca > Cephalopoda > Sepiida > Sepiidae > Ascarosepion > Ascarosepion bandense. Next base: position 2,857,798 of record JBBBDQ010000900.1, read on the forward strand.
AGTAAATACTAAAAAAATATGGAATACATTTTTTAAAACACTGGGGTGGTCTAATAATTATGGCCAGTAGTGTATGTAGTAGTTAGTTAACTGGGCAAAGTTCCGTTTAACAATGCTAAGATATTCATATCATGATCCGGCAGCTATGATTTTTACATACAAACATGTGAATGGTAACGGATGTGAGGCTGTATCAGATTGTGTTTCCAGAATGAAAGCAGCCAAGTCATCCAATCTTTGCTGGTTTTTGCACATTGCTGAGACAGGATCTGTGACACCACAAACTATAGATTGAGAAGGACCGAGATCAGCTCATACGCTTGACCATAAATAACACATTCTATTATTCATTGGAGACGATCAACACATTAAGTGGCTCCAGCAAGTTTTATATCTTATAGTACTCTATGGAGGGGACTTTTATAAGATGGCAATAATTTACCCATTGTACTGTGTGTGTGTGTGTGTGTGTGTGTGTGTGTGTGTATATATATATATATATATATATATGTACCATTTGTCACATGTGCATCTTTTTTCACACAGATCACTAACCACAGAGGAACTTTTGCCAATGGTTTATTGCACAAACTGCTAATCTATAGTATTTACATTATTCGGACTATTGTCCTCATCTTTGTTGCCATTTGTATGACGTTTCGGCCATTGCATGCTTCGGCCTTCTACAGGTGCTAGGAATTTTTAACCGAACCCATTGATTGTAATAAAGGGTTCGGTTCGAAATTCTTAGCATCTGAAGAAGGCTGGAGCATACAACGGACGAAATGTTGGACAAATGGTAACAAAGATGAGAACAATAGTCCGAATAGTGTAAATACTACCTCATCTCAGAAATATAGACAAAAACTGCTAATCTGTTGTTTGTCTCCAAGTCTTGTTTATGGATGAAGCAACATTCAGAAGACATGGAATAACAAATTTATACAACCAACACTTGTGTGCAGATCAGAATCCCCATGGTACAACACAAACTAGACACCAGTATCAGTTTATGCTTAATGTGTGGATTGGAATTGCAGGTAGCTCCATATGTTCTCCCAGCACATCTTACCATTCCAAACCGTGTGTGTATTTGAAAAGGTCCACCAGCCAATGATCAAACGGGTACATGCATGTGTACAATCAAGCGGAGGAGATTTTCAAAATTTATGATTTGCTGTGCTTAGGTACAAGCAAACATTTTACCTTGTTTTGCTGTCAGTAATCTACTCCAAAGTTTGTAAAATTATTTTTGATCAACGTTATTACCAGTTGATGCACGCTTTGAGTAGGTGCCCTGATTGTATACTAAAAAGTATATTTATTTATATATTTTCACCTCTTTTTTTTTTTAATCATCTCACCCCAAGCAAGGCATTCCACTGCCACTATTGCGCATGGGGCTACATAGGGAAGGTAAAGAGAAGGAGTGGTTAGACATAGGGAATGTCAGGAGGAAGGTGACAAATGAGTAAGGATAGCGAGGATGAGGGTTGGGCAGGAGCTATCTGCAGAGACTTTCTTTCAAACACACTTTCAAAATAAATTCTGGGGTTCTTTTCTTAGCATAAAGATCAAAGTGAGGTTTTTGAGGGGCTTTATTTTTGTAAATCATTATCATCCAACTCTTTCTGAATCTTCTGCAGTGTCATCAGATTGACACGCAAACACTCTGAAATGTTTTTATTTGAGCTTCTAGCATGAACACCAAACAGTACATTTCCTTTCAAAATTTCCTGCAGAGTGAATTGCGTCATTCTGCTCTTTTTATCACAGATGATGCACAACTGACCCTACCATTTTGTGTAGTCAACAAAATCAAAAGCAAACAACATACATGCATGAAATTAAAAATATAAAAGGGGTGACAATTTACCCATTACCCACTCTTTACTCTCTCTCTATAGATATATCTATAGATATATCTATAGAGATAGAGATAGATTTAGATATATATAGATATATCTAAATCTAATCTAATTTAATCTAAATCTCTCTAATCTAAACTTATTTATAAATGAAACTTTGTCTTTGCCTATAGACTCCAAAATGACTGAACCGATTTTCTTGAAAATTTACACAATTGTACTATAAGCGTCTGCAAGTGTTCTTAGCTAGGTTTTGTGTCAAGGTACCCTCAATAAATATCAAAAATCGATAATCGAAAAAAATCGAGTTATAGAAGGAGTGGTCCGATTTTAATCAAATTTGATACACTCATAGACAAAAACATAAGAAACGATATTCAGAAGTTTCAAGGTTGTAGTTCTTACAATAGTTCAGAAAATTGATAATATATATATATATATATATATATATATATATATATATATAAAGCAAGATGTTTGTGTGTGTCAGTTTATCTGCCTGTATGTCTGTATTTTTTCAGCCCTTGTATTTTAGTTTTTGCTTCGGGTTTAGTCTTTCATGCCAATGCCCAAAGAGTCTGAGCTCCAGGACCATGGATTAGTTTTAAAGCTTTCATTATACCCGAGCAATGCATGGCTATACTGCTTATATATATATATATATATATCAGCATGCAGTGTAGATATAGAAGAATCCAAAGGAGTATCCTGTATATACAGTGGTAGGATAATTCTCTAAGAGAGCTCTAAATATATATATATATATATATATTTGTTCGAATTTCTGGAATATGGAGTTATTATTTACATTTAGACTAATGTCCTCATCTTCATCTTTGTTGTTAAAATCCTGGCATTACAGCTGTTGTGCCTTCTGGCCTTGTTAAGATGTCTATTTGATTATTCTTCAAGGAATTTCAAACTAGACATGGACAAAGAAACAAGAACAATCTATCCCCACAGATTAAGTAAAAGGATCAGTTCAAAATTCCCTGAAGCCTGTCTGGATAAACATACACCTGAAGAAGGCCAATGGGAACATTGGTTGAAATGTTGTGACAATGATAATAACAATTTGTATTGGAGTTTCTAGAATGAATGCCAAGAAGTACAATATTCCCTTTCTAAAATTCTGGTGGAGTGAATTGCATCATTGTGTTTCTTATCTCACAGATGATGCACAACTAATCATACTGTACAGAGCAGTCAACAAAATAAAACTCAAACAACGTGCATGAATGAAATTACAAATATAAAATGGCAATAATTTACCCATTGTACTGTGTATATATATATATATATATATATATATATATATAGATGCATGCAAACATGCTCACACAATTGACTGATGCATCTAATGCGTGTGTATAGAGAATAAATATGTGTATATAACATACGTACATTAAAACAACCCTATGTAAATATACATTGATATATATATATATATATATGTGTGTGTGTGTGTGTGTGTGTGTGTAAAAATTCATATATAAATAAAATAATTCATAACATTTAAACTAAAATTTATAAATAAATAAACAAAACAAATTAAAATAATTAAAACATAATTAGATAAAAATTTAGCAACATTTACTTTCATTTATTAAGCAATAAATTATATCGCTTAGTGTCCTCCATAGTTTACCTTCCTTTAAGCAGCTTGCTTTAAAATCATTCTAAAATTTAATATTTTTCATCCAATTATTCTGCATATAAATAAAAGTTACCAATTAAAATCTCTAAACTTTCTCAAGTAAAATTCCTCAGGGGGCAAAAGGTGCTGAAATTTTCTTTTGTTTTTAATTATATATATATATATATATATATAAGTAAAACACACACACACACACACACACATATATATATATATATATATATATATATATATAAGCGTGTGTGTTTAAAACTTTCTATATTTGTTGGGTAATAAATCTGTGTGTGTGAGTGTATTTATCCTTTTATACATTATTTTTAGTGAATACTCATATTTGAGTAGACACTCCGTTTACTTATTAAACATTATATTTGTTTATTTTTGTTCATCAATCTGAATATACAAGTAATCTTATTAGATAAAAATTTACACTCTTTAGTAGGATTTGAACCTGTGTCTGGCTGGGCAAAGGAAGTTATTGTTAAATTTGATATGCTCTAATCAACTAAGCTACAAAGAACCCATTTGTCAGGCAAGGACCAAATTGCACCTTTAAGTGAAACTTTTCTTGCCATGTATTTCCCCAATTTTTTCTATCTGCACAGTCTCATATTCAAACATAAACAAAGAGAATTTTTAGAATGTTAAAAGTGATTAAAATCTGTCGGATTAATAAAAAATCCATTGTTATATATACATATTAGTCATCCACATATAAGCCTGTTTTGCTGTATCACAACTCATCAGTGTAGCTAGAAACATCCACTTGCTTCTGGCCAGGATGAAACTCGACCGATTTGATGTCAGTAAAGTTGCTACCCACTAAGCTATAGGCGCATGAAATCAGGGGAGGGAAATTTTAACGTGTTGTATATAAGCAGTGTATATACATGCCAGTCACCAAAAGAACTCAATTCATTCCTGAAAAGTAAAGCATATGTCACAGAAGTGGAAACTGTTTTTAAATTTTTTTTTCTCCATAGAGCTCAATCGTAATGAGAGCATAATATATTAGTTATCCACATTCAAGCCTGTTTCACTGTACCACAGCTCATCAGTGTGGCTAAACACATCCACTTGCTTCTGGCCAGGATCAAAACTCATTACGATTGAGCTCTCTAGAAAGGAAAATTTTAAAAACAGTTTCCACTTTTGCAATATAACGTAGAATAATTTATATATAAATCCAGTAAATTTTGATAGATACAAACTCAAAAGAACTCAATGTTAAATTAAATTTATTTAATTTAACAGAGTAATATAATTTAGTAAAAGTTTTAGATATTCTACAATTTCTTGGGTAATACGTATTTCGCAGCAAAAAGCTGCTCATCAGACCCAAAAGAGACAGCAAACCGCTGTGTGTGTGTGTGTGTGTGTGTGTGTGTGTGTGTGAATCGGAATCAATTACAGATCAAATATGGATTGAAATCCGAGAGGATAGGATAAGTAACATTTCACATTTGTTTTTTATCCTATCATATATGCTGGCATTCATCAGGCATTTGTTTTCATCTCAGTGTTAAGATTATTTTTTTAAATTGTTTTGCACCAAGCAGAGCAGTGCTGCCACTGGTGTGCAGGGGGCTACATAAGAGGAAAGTGAAAGATTATGTAAAAGAAGAGTGAAGAGAAAGAGGAACCGGTTACAGAGTGCATCAGAGAATGGTTGAAAGAAGAATGGGAATACTGGTGTGAAGAGAGTTGCATCAGAGTAGGGTGAAATGGGAGAACAACAAGATACAAGGAGTGTTGGAAAAAGGATAAGAGAAGGATGGGAGTCAAGGGGGTAAGAGATGGCAATTGATGTTGCATTGATTATAGCTATCATGGAAGCAAGTATACAGAAGGGAGTTCCACAGGCGAGAAGTGTGAGAAAAGTAGCTGAATGAGCAGAAGTGAAAGCTGCATTTGGTTGTTTTGACTGTAAAAGGGTGGGATCTTGTTGCCAGTTTGGTTGCTCAAGTAAATTCTTGTAGAGAGGGCACCAAGGAGCTAAGCTCGTCAGAGTAGAAAACATGAAAATATTTGTAGTAGAGACAGAGGGAAGCCACATCCCATCAGTGAGAAAGTGGTTGGAGTCAAGCTGCCAGGTTGTGTTTGATTACATCGCAGATTCTCTTCTGGATCCTGTTAAGAACCCTGAGATGAATAGCAGGGGCACCAGACCTGATATGACAATGGTATTCAATGCATGGGCAGATGGTTGGTTTGTATAAGATGGATTCAGGCAAGAAAAAACTTTCCAGCTTGACAGTGACCCAACCTTCTTGCAGTAGATTTAGCTGTTGATTCAATATAGTAATTAAGGTCGGCTGAGAGGGTGAGGCTGAAGAAGTGCAGTGTATTGCTTTTAAGGAGACTAGTTTGATTCATGCTGATGGGGGCAAGAGGGATTCTCTATGGTGGCTAACAGACAGCAGCTTCAATTTGGAAGTATTCAAATTTACAAGCCATTTCTTACCCCAGTTCACCACAGATTGGAGATCATTCTCAAGATCAGCAGAGAGGTTATCTTTGTCCACTTTGGCAGATTTCTTACTGAGGCAGGAGTAAATGATGGTGTTGTCAGTGTAGATGCCTACTTGGGTTTGGATCACATCAAGGAGATCAATGATGAAGATCAGAAAAAGCATTGAACCTAGGATATAGCCTTGGAGTACATCCACATTTGTGTGATAGGATCTTGAGGCATGACCATTCAAGACAACCTTCATTATGTGGTTTGATAGAAACAATTGGATCAAATCAAACAAGTATTCAGTGATACAATAGCCTTGTAGCTTGCGCAGAAGGTCAGCGTGCCAGGCCCTATCAAATGCTTTAGATATATTTAGAGCAACAGCTTGAGCTTTGCTGTTCTTATTGAGGGCTTTTCGGATGAACTTAATTCACTGGTGCCTCCTACAGGTGTTTACTCGTGCAACCAGATTGGCAACTGGGTCCTACCCATTTACAGATAGGTTAGCCAAATGCAGATGACAATTCTACTCCTGCAGCTTCTTCTCTCGCCTGTGGAACTCGCTCCCATATTCTTGCTTTCCTGATGGCTACAACCCCCAGGAATTTAAATGCAATGTCAATACTCATCTATTAACCACTTGACTCTAGTTCTTTCCCCACACCGTATCTCCTTTCCTTTCTCTCTACCTTTGAAACTGTCATCACACCTGCATTCTCATCTTTCTATTTCTCCTTTCTAACTGGTTCGTCTTCCTCTTCACTGTCTTCTAATTAATCTTTTTACACTTATGTAGCCCCCTGCATATCAGTGGCATTACCGCCTTGCTCGGAGTGAAATGATTAAAAAAAATACTCAGTGATGGTAGTTAATATATCAGCAGTAGACCTGACGATGCAGAAGCCATACTGTCTGTCAGAGAATTATGGGCAGTGAGATGTGGAACTATTTCAGCATTGATGATAGCCTCAAACACTTTGCTGAATGTTGGTAGGAGGCTGATAGAGAGGTCTGAGGATTCTTAAATGCAGGTACCACAAAAGAGGATTTCCAGCAGGCTGTAAAATAGGAAGCACAGAGGCAGTAATTAAAGAGTTTGGAGAGGACAGAGGAGAGAGTTCAGGAGCACATTTCTTCAAGGTGATGACCAGATTTTGTCATCTCTGCTCATCTTATGGGAGTCAAGCTTTGAAATTATGTTAGAGACCAGAGAGAGGATTATCTCTCAGTTGAGCCTCAGTTTTATGAGGGAAGCTGGGTGCAGATACTCAAAATGAGTCAAATGTGGAGTTTGAGAAGAATCTGCAAGCAAAGCACTTGGCATTGTCCGCTATGGTTGTGAAGACCTCAAATTTATTGATTAAAGGCGGGTTGGAGGATTTTCTGTTGTTCAACACACATTTGCAGAGTCACCAGTAGTCTTTGGAGTCAAATTTGTGGGCTACTATATGCTGCTTCATTTTCTCAGCAAACATCATTTAAAATCCTCTTATACTCATTATGAGCAGAGGCAAATAGTCACCTATTACAGTCAGAAGCATAGCTCTGATATAGCCAAAAGTGATTTCTGTTGGCAATGGCAGCCAAACAGGCAAGAGAGAACCAAGAGTATGAATGAGGTTTAGGATGGAACTTCCTGACCGGGATGAAAGTATTGATGCCAGCTTTTACCTAGGAGGAGACCTCAGAGGCGCAGTCCTTAACAGGGAGGTTCCTGAGAGGAGTGGGAGTGCAGGGAGATATTAATGAAAATAACAGCATGATCAGAGTTTCCGAGAGAGCAAAGCTGCATGGTTTGGCCGGAGTCAGGGATAGAAGTAAAGCATAAATGTAGCAGAGAAGTGTGTTCTGTAGGGATACTGGGGAAGCATGTGGGGAAATCCAATACTTGCATGAGAGATTGAGTAATTGCAAAGAACATGACATGGATGCCAGCAGAATCAATGACAGAGTTTTTCAGCCACTTGGCATGGTGGGCATTAAAATCACTGAACACAAATATGTTAGCAAATGGGTCAGGGGATGTAGCCTGATCTATATTATCAGAAATACTGTCTGGCAGAGAGTAGTCAGAAAAGGAAGGAAAATAGTACAAAAAGAAAAGATAGCTAACCAATTTTAGAAGTAAAAGATAGCAACACATGTATGAGTGGTGAGGGGATCTTCAGTTTTTTTAAATAAAAAAAAGAATAAAAACAAAAAATTTTCAATAAAATCAGACTAAATCAACCTTCTCACTATAACTGAACATAAAAAATACCTTAAAACCCAAACTTTTTGGCATTAAATAAACCACAGAGGTTAATATGCTGTTAGACAAAACTCAAACTTAAAATATAACTCTGATATAAGAGAGTTGTCAGGACCAGACAGAGTTCTCTTATATCCGGGTTTGGTCTATTTTATGTACATTACCACAGGCTCTAATTTGGGACCAGATAAAACCTATCTTATATTCGTGTATCTCTTATATCTGAGTCTCTTATATCCGGGTTATACATGAAGTAGGTGCCGAAAAGTTCTTATCCTCTCAACCTCTTCCCAAAATATGGCCAAATACTAAACATCACGTTTTCTTTGAAAAGGGCTTTATAGTTAGGCTGAGAATAATTCAGCACACCTTTGTATGCACATGAGTAAAAGTGTTTATAAATATTTAGACATACATTTGCAAATTGAACTGCATGTGTAAGCAAGCTGGTAACAGATAATTTTTAAATGCTTCTTTTGCTATTTTTCAACTCTTCCAATTAAATGTTCCCAAAAATATAGTTCTATATCTGCTAGCAGATTGCAGTATTTAGGCATTTATTTCCTGAGGCATATGCCAACATGATCAGTTAGAGGAAGTGGTGTGGGCAATAGGATGTCTTGGAAGAGAGGTAGTGATATGAGAAGCAGTAATGTTGATGTAAGTTTCACTAACAATGAATAATTGGGATGATCTTGGATTGGTTAGCTCAAGTACATGCACATTCCAAATATGCTCGGTTATGTCTGCAGGCTGCTAATTTTCAAGAGATTGAATTTCCATCTTTTCCTTGCAAATCAAAAAACAATTTCATTTCTTGGATCAACAAGTATTGGGTGTTTATGTAAAAAATTTTAATACTGATTGATGATCTGGAAACATCGAGTTATTTAAACAAATTTAGCTGAAACTTTGATTGTCAATAGAAGAACTATTTGGAATGCAATCATCTTTTAATCAAATGAGACAATGAAGATGGCTTATGTGAGCCAAAAGCATAGAACCAGCATAATAAAAAAAATATCCAAATGTTGGACAATTTTTGTCTTTATTTTCTTTTGAAATTAAAGCCAAAATACGATGTTTAGAACAGCTCACGATTAAACATAATAGTCATTCATTGTCTGTTATATTTAACAACATATGTTTAGAACATTATCTGCTGACTTGATACATTATATATATAGATATATATATCATTTCACCCCAAGTAAAGCAATAAAGTCACTAACATGCAAGGAGTTAATGTTTGGACTGTTGGATCCAGTTTATTCCTTCTCTTTGATGGCACGACTTGGATTATAAAATCAGTCATGTCGATAGAGGGCAAAAATTGTTCTTTATGATGATTAAAAGATAGCAGTTTCACTTGGGAGATGTTAAAATTTACAAGCTATTTCTTGCTACACTTAACAACTGATTGCAGGATATTTTTGAGAGCAGCTACTGGTATTGTGTGACCAATCAGACATACTATTGAGATTGGAGTAAAAACTTGTGTCATAAGCATAAGCATGAATTTGACAACTGATAACATTGAGAAGTTCATTGAGAAAGATAAGAATCAATGTATGTCCAAGGATATAAAAACCTTGGAGATACCCACATTAATGTTAAAGAATCCAAAAGAATGGCCATTTAAAATGATTTACTTTAAAAATTTACTTTTGCTATCTTTAAATTATTTTCAGTGATTAATGTGGCTCTTGTCATTTTTTAATTATGCAAGCCGAGTCTAGAGCAAATATAATTATTGTCCATCCATTTCTCATTAGAACACTATCAGTAAAATCAGTTCCTAAATTGAGCTGTTGGTGAACCCCTACATGACAGATTGTTTTACAAAGTTAAAGGGCCTCATTTGTTTGCTATTTTACCAAATTTTTCATTGTTTACTTAATAAAAGACCCAAAAGCAATTCATGGTAAAGAGTTAGTGAATGAGGCTGTTGTATAAGAACAAAAGTGCCAGTTTTACTTTGTTTCTTTTATTAACAACTAGCAGTATAGCCTGGCATTGCTCGGGTGTAATGAAAGCTTTAAAACTAATCCATGGTCCTGGGGCTCAGACTCTTTAGACGTTGGTACGAAAGACTAAAAAGCAATAGCTGTTTTCAGCCAAAGTGAAAACATAGATTGAAAGAAAAATGAATGGATATAAATCAAATTTTGATTTCCAGTCTCGATGTCAAATAAGTTTTCCATCACAAACTGAATTTCAAAGGCTAAATGAGTCCACTGAGTAAATGGTATCATGGCTGAGACTAAAAATTACAATTATACTTACTTAGAGCAAAACCCAAAGCAAAAACCAAAATAAAAGGTCTGAAAACCTGATTTTTATCAGACCCGATAGGATGTCAGGGTATCAATTTCCAATACTGGAGTCAAATAAGTCATCCAAAGATAAACTAGCCTAAGTAAGTCCATGAAAACTTATCGTACCCATTGGGAGTAAAAGTGAAGAAAATGATCCATATTGATAGCTGAATATTGGTTTTTGATCAGATTCAATAGAATATCGGAGAAAATGAGTCGTCTGAGAAGATCTACTAATGTTTGAGACTAAAAACTATAATTTTACCATGTTAGAGCAAATTCTGCAGCAAAACCACGATAAAAAGGCTGAAATCCTGATTTTGATTAGGCCTGATTGGATATTGGAGTATTGATTTCCAATATCGAGGAAAAATCAGAAAAAATAAGTAGCCCATGACCTGACTGGAAGCCAAAAGAATATTTGTTTGAAGTTTGGTGAGAATCGAATAAAAATTGTGGATTTGTATAAAGGACAGACAGACAGACACACAAACGTCTTGCCTTTTATATATATAAATATATATATATATATGAAAATAATTCCAACCACACCAAAAACTATTATGGATCTGTCAGAACCAAAAATGTTCCTAATAGCAGATATATATAAAATAAACTATCACAGCTGTTCCTGACATTACATTGGTTAAACTTATAGAAATTGAAAAAAAAAAGCGTAACAATTTTTCCAATACATTAGTTATACTGCAGTGAATACGGAATTAAAAGTAACTCTTTTCTCTTCACCGCTTTCAAATTTCACAATCCAGTGTGAAATCTAATTTTGACCAATAGGAAAAAGTATTAACCCCACACTGAAGGAAACAGACAAAGCCAAATTTCACAATTGGTGTTAATTATTTTCAAACCAAAGAAAGGCAGTGATTTACATAACTGAGAGAAGTTAACAAGCTGGTGTGAAAAAGTCTTTTGCTATATATAGAGAGAAAGAAAGTGAAATCAGTCAGCTGGGAGCAGAGATCAGATACAACATAATGTTTCATCAACACACATTCGTTCCCCCTTTCCTCCGTGTGTGCTATTTTTCTCTATCTCTTCTTTGTCCTTACCATTTTCACCGTCAACAATAAAGAAAACAACAACAAGGCACTTCAAATGGCTCCTAAAAATTAACATTGATAAGTACAATTTTTCTTTATTACTTTTCCTTCCTTTTCACTTTCTCGCCATCCAATAAAAGAAAGAAAGAAAGAAACAGACTTTATTACTACTCTGTTAATCTTTTCTGTATACACACATTTTGCTACAACTACAAACTCTGGATTCATTTGACTCCGTACTACACTTTTTCCTTGTTAATAATTTCACTTCCTACAAACTGATGCTATTCTGTTCTGTAAATAAATTTCCATTTAAACATACAAAAGAAACACTTTTATTCTTTCCAACTTTCTGATAATGATAATTATAACTTATAGGAAGGTTGGTTATGTTTGGCACAAAGCAAATTTAATAAATATGATCCAGCTCCCTATAATACACAGAACTAATTTGGACCACAACTTCGATTTCAAGAATGTTATACTTATTACAAGAAATTCTTTCTCCAATGTTAATTCTATTCGCTACAATTTCAGCAGTATAGAATATTTCTTATGGAATGGTTTCTGGATGTCTTCACACTTTGTGAAACAAACTTAAATTCCATCATTCATCATCATCATCATTTATTCATCACACCCAGATGGTGCATAGGGCAGCAACTTTTTTTGTTGCTGTTTCTGTAACAAACTGTTTTTTACAGGACAGAGTTGTTAGCCCTGCACCCAACCCCCCCAAACCTGGAAGACCGGTGGACCGTTCTTGGTCCTTTCATTTACAGCACCTGGTATTCCCAAATGGTCACCCATTTAAATGCTGACTAGGATCGATTTGCTTTACTTCAGTGATCAGACAGGAACTGGTGTATTCAACACGATATAGCTGTAGACCAAATTCCATCATTGCTAACAATGAATTCTTGGTTCCAGACTTTGCTGAAAAGATTCCAGCATTCACATGCATGGCCTTGGTGTTTTCATCTGGGATAATCTTCCAATGGCCAGAAATTGTACCTCAAGTCTCCAGATAATGAAAAAAAATGAAAGAGTTATTATGCTATGTTAGCAATCTCTTTTTCTTTTTTTTTTTATTGCAGCTCCCCTTCTCAGGAATGTAGCATATTAGATATAGGCAGACAGTATAGAAATGGCACTATCTGGGAACAACTTCGTCTTTAGTGATTTTAATGTGCACCACAATGTGTGGCTTAAACATTCTAATGTCACTAATGTTGTCAGTATTCAGACATTACATTTTTCCATTGCCCAATCCCTTGCTCAACTCATGGATTTCTAGTATTTACATTATTCAGACTATTGTCCTCATCTTTGTTTCCATTTGTATGATGTTTCGGCCATTGTATGCTCCAGCCTTCTTCAGTTGCTAGGAATTTCAAACCAAACCCTTTACTACAATCACAAGGGTATATCATACTTATTCCTTGCATAAAGCTTCGATTGGAAGTCCTGAGTTATCTTCCTCTAACCCTGCAAATCCTTAAGGATACATGGCCCAGTGGATATAGACATTGGTTAGTTCCTGTAACTTGACCCAAAGAGTTGTGAGTTCAATACCAGGCTACAGCAGTGGTGAACAAGTAGCTTGCAGGGTTAGAGGGAGATAACTCATGACTTCCAATTGATGTTTTATGAAAGGAATGAGCATGATATACCCCAGTGATTGTAATAAAGGGTTCGGTTTTAAATTCCTAGCACCTGAAGCAGGCTGGAGTGTACAACAGCTGAAACATACAAATGGCAACAAAGATGAGAACAATAATCCAAATAATGTAAATACTGTAAATACTACCTCATCTCAGAAATATAGACAAATACTCATGGATTTCCTTAGTTGTTTTCTTAGCAAATCTGAGTAAGATACTTCTTTACTTGACTTACCTCCTCTGCTAGCTGTTGCTGAGCTTCACAACTTGGTTCTCTAAGAAACTCAGATCATTCTGTATTATCTATTAATGTTTCATTCCAAACATCTATTAAACGGCAATCACTTATTCATAAGATCTCTTTCTATTACCATCTTGCTGATTAGTATCTACTCTTTGGCTTTCTTAGAGACGCCGACAGGATTGACATTTTTAACCTTCAGATTAAGAATTGAGTCAGTGAAAATTCGTCTTGTAGGCAAAGCTGGTATAAATGCTTTAATTCCTTCTTGGAAATAACAGAAGAAACCTCAATCTTTTTTATGGTTCACATTAGCATGCCCTGCCACTATAGCCTTTCAGTAACTAGTATTTTGGCTATACCTGAATGCTGGACAATATCATCAAAAATGAGGACAAAACTGGAAGCAGCGGAAATGTGGTTCTACAGAAAGATGCTGCAAATATCGTGGACTGAGCATGCAAGCAATGATGAGGTGTTGGAAAGAATGGCAACAAAAAGGAAATTAATACTGAGCATCAGGAAGAGACAACTGAAGTTCCTGGGACACAAAATGAAAAAGGAGAGCTTGGAGACCCTGATACTGACTGGCCAGATAGAAGGAAAGAGAGACAGAGGAAGGCAGCAGATAACGTATTTGCAGGACCTGATCAGGTGGATGACAGAACGGGGTTTGCCAGGAGTAACAGGAGCAAGCATACTAAGAGCTACAAGGGATAGGGAGACATGGAGAACCATGATCGCCTACGTCCTGAAGGGACAGGGCACATAGAAGAAGAAGAGTGACAACTCCCATCACAATAGATGCCTATTCTATCTTGTTTATAATAAATGTAAACAAGTCCCCAGAGGAGCTAAGTCCATTTTTGCTGAGAGAATAATTCAATGTACTGTGTCTAAAAACTTTGGCTCTCATGATTATTGGTGGCTCTGTAATAGTGTATTTAATAAGAGCAAGTCCTCTATTCCTCCTCTCGTCAATCAATTTAAGGTGTTAATATCTTCTGCTGAAAAAAAATAATGTTTCACCAATAAATTCTTCTTAAACTCTACTCCTGACTCATCTAGAATATCCCTGCTAACTTCCCACTTAAAATTGAGCTTTTGTTGAAAAATATGCATGTAACCCATTCTATGGTTTCTGCTATCATTCCTAACCTAGATCTCTATAAAGCATATGGACCTGTTTGCATCTCTGTAATAGTCCTTAAGAAGCTTCCAAGCTGCCTCCTGTTCTAGCTAAACTATGCAAATTCCAGTCTCTTGCTTGGAAGTCCTCATCTGTTGTTCCAATATTTCCAATACAGTTAAACTGTCCAACACTTCCAATTATTAGCCTATTAGCCTTCAAACTCTTTTTTAGGAAACTCTTAGAGGCCCTAATCAATATTGAATTTAAGCACCTCACATTGTAGGGTCTGTTTTTTAGACAAGCAGTATGGCTTTCATTTCACTGGGTCAACTGTTGATGTATTGTATTGTGGAAAAATCTATCAAGCTCTAGTTAGGAATGATGATGCCTGGACTCTAGCTTTGGACAACTTGAAAGCATTTGACACGGTTTGGCATAGAGCTGAAAAATGTCTGGAGAAATTTTGAAATGCTCCAGTCTTTCCTATCATATTATTTTTTATTAAAATTTATCATGCTATTGATGTGCGTTGTGGTGCAGTGGATATCAGCTCGGAACGAGAAATCGGGGAGCCGAGTTCGAATTCCAGTTGAATTCATTGCATTCACTTACGCACAAATACCATTAAGAGAGGTATTAATCTGTCTCTTCCTTCCAGTTATGGGTTAAATAACAAGACAGATTGGGTTCTATAGCCTTGGCTGGCAGCCAGTCTACTGCAGAAAGCAATGGCAACCTACTGTGGGATAATCTTCTGCCCAGTCAGTCATGTATCTTTTGAGACATGATCGCCCAAGCGTGTTTCATGTATGGCCCTTAACTGACTGACTGATTGATATTCTGGGAAGAGGAAAGTAGATATTTAGTGGATTAGTTAATACAACTTACTTTCAAGACCTTGATTAATGGGAAACTGAATGAGAATCAAATTCACTTCCAAAAGTGGATGTTTTTTTGCACCCATACTCTACAGCATTGTGGTGCAGTGGATATTGACTCTGAACAACAAATCGGGGAGCCGAGTTTGAATTCCAGTTGAATTCTTAGCATTCACTTATGCACAAATACCATTGGGAAAGGTATTAATCCATCTCTTCCATCCAGTTATGGGTTAAATAATATGACAGATTGGGTTCTATAGCCTTGGCTGGCAACCAGTCTACCACAGAAAGCAATGGCAACCTATTGCAGGATAATCTTCTGCCCAGTCAGTCATGTCTCTTTCAAGACATGATCGCCCAAAGTGTGTATCATGTATGGCACTTAATTGACTGACTGAATATAATAGCTGAAAGCATAATTAAAACTTCTACTGGGCATAAAGTCAGGAATCAGTTTTATGTTGTTATGAAGTAATAAACTGATCCCCCACTAATTATACTTAATATAGTAATGTAATATAATCTACCTCTTCTCCCTCCAGCTATGAGTTAAATGGCAGAACAAATTGGGTTCCATAGCCTTGGCTGATAACCAGTCTACTGCAGAAAGCAATGGCAACCTATTGCAGGATAATCTTCTGCCCAGTCACTCATGTCTCTTTCAAGACATGATCGCCCAAAGTGTGTATCACATATGGCACTTAACTGGCTGACTCTATAGCAGGTGTTCTTGGATGATGGGAGCAACTTAAAAACTAGCTGATCAATATTTGATTTACAAACTAAGAAGTAAATCTGATTTTGCTAACACAGAAACATTAACAAAGTTAGGCCTGCTTTTTTGTATGTTAATGAATATTGATTACCTATGAAGTAATCAATATTTAGGTTATGTGAGCATCGTGTGCAGCATTGGAGAGCAGAGAATTGTTGTTCAAGTGGTATAAGATTTAATTCAATATGTTGTGGTGCAGTGGATATTTTATTTTATTTTTTTTTTCATAATCATATTGCTCCAAGCAAGGTATTTTACTGCCACTGTTTTGCAGGGGGTTACATAGGAGGAAAGTTTTGAGAAAGAGTGACAGGTTATAGGGAGGTGTCAGAAAGTGGGTAAGAGAAGGATGAATGTGGCTATAAAGTGAGGGATCACTTTATATATTAATTGTGATGTAGAATTGATCCCCCACTTTATATTCTCATTATAATAGTATAGAATTTTTTTTTATAATTATATCGCCCCAAGCAAGGCATTTTACTGCAGGGAGTTACATAGGAGGAAAGTTATGAGAAAGAGTGACAGGTTATAGGGGCTGTCAGAAAGTGGGTAAGAGAAGGATGAGAATACTGATGAGAGTGAAGTGGATGGAGAAAGGAGCATGAGAGAGAGGATGCAGGTTAGTGAGATAGAAGATGATTATTGACTTTACATTTAAATTCTTGGAGATTGTAGCTGTTGGGGAAACAAGTAAATTAAAGGGAATTCCACAAGTGGGAAGTGCAAAGAACAAAGCTGATGGAGTAGAATTTGCATTTACATTTTATTGGTTTCACAGTAAAAGGGTGGGACCTAGTTGCTAATCTTGTGCCTCAAGTAAATTCATATATAAGAGACACCAGTGAGCTAAGTTCATCAGAGCAGAAACCATGAAAGTATTTATAGAAGAGACACAGGGAAGCCACATTGTGCCAGTGAGAAAGTGACTGTATCTGAGCTGCTAAGTCAGGAGCTATCACATTACAGATTCTCCAGTGGATTTTGTCAAGGACACCTAGGTGGATAGCAGGAGCACCTGACCAGATATGGCAGCAATAGTCAATGCATGGGTGGATGGTAGATTTATATATGTGCAGGATTGTTTCAGGCAGAAAAAACTTCCTACAGAGAAAACCAACTTTCTTAGCAGTGGATTTAGTTATAGATTCTACATAGTTATTTCACTTCAGGTCTGTTGTAAGAGTTACGTGAATGAAGCAAATTCAACTGGAATTCGAACTCAGTACCTACAAGTTTTCATTTGGCGCCAATATCCATCACACCACAGTGCACATTATTGTTTTAAAAATGAGAAAGCATATTCTTTTTCTTTAAAAGAACCATTTTTGCCAAACACTTCTTCAGAAAGCTTTGTTGCAAAATACAAAAAAGACAATCATTGTTAAACTGAAAAAATACCTGATGGGTGGGAGGTTAAATGAGGAGCCACAAGTAAGCAATGTTTAATAAAAAATGAGACCACATGGCAATAAAGACAAGATTGTAGAAATCGTTTGACTTGAATTTAACTCATACCAGAAATGCACAGCATGATTTAGTTTATTAATGTACTATTTTATGCCACAAAGTTTATATACTGTTTTAATAATGAGAGTGAATTCTTTTTTTTTTAAAGGAATCTTTTTCATCCAATACATCTTCAAAGTAATTTTTTAAAAATCAATTTCACCCCAAGTAAGACAGTAAAGCCACTAAGACACAAGGGGTTTGAGGAAGAATCAAGAACAGAAATATTACTAATGAGTGGGAAGAAAAAGAGTAATCAGGAAAACAGCAGGTAACGATAGACATTGCATTTAAATTTTTGGAGGTCAAAGTTGGCTGGAAAGCTTTGAATCAAAATATACATATGTGTGTGTGTGTCTGTTTGTAAAGGGAAACAATAGATCAAATCCAAAAGTCTTTCATTTTGCTTACTTGACATTGTGCTTAAACTGATCCATTCTTCAAAATTTATGTGTGTGCGTGTGTTTGTAAAAGCAAACAATAGATCAAATCCAAAAGTCTTTCATTTTGCTTACTTGACATTGTGCGTGAACTGATCCATTCTTCAAAATTTATATGTGTGTGTGTGTGTGTGTGTGTGTGTGCAACCTTAAGTTCTTTGCTAACAGTTTCTTTTCTAATACTTTTTACCAGCAGAACTCTCTTCTGGCCTCTTGCTTTCCAGCAAATTTTGATCTACAAAATTTAAATACGATGTTAATTGTTATCTACTGTCTTCTTGATTCCTCTTATTATTCTAGCTTCTTAATGTTTTCCTTTTTCTATCACATTCAGTAACCCCTTATTTCTTAGAGTGATTCCATAGCTTTGCTTGGGGGTGAAATATATTTCTGTGTGTAGTCATCCACAGGCAGTCCTGTTTTGCTGTGTCACAGCTCATCAGTCCAGTTTGACATCTGATTGCTTCTAGCCAGGATTGAAACTCGACCGAATTGACATCACTCAGCAAATCTACCTCTAAGCTATGGGTGCTCGGTGGATAAAGGTAAATTTTAGTGTGTCATATACAAGATGTAAACACACACCAGTAGCCGAGTGTGTTCAAATTCATTAATGAATGCACAATATGTAAATAGCAGTAAGTAGCCACTGTTGTTATAGTCAACCATTTCTCCATAGTATTCAATCAGTGGATGAGAGCATAAATAAATGGGTACTTATATAAGTACCCATCTCTTTTATATATATATATATACATATATAGGGTCAGTCACGGGGAAATGGATGTTTTTGGAATGCTCCTTACTCCCCTTGAGTAGGGGATGGGGGTGAGGAAGGTATTATTTATACCCGCTTAAGATATCATTTAGTTGGTTGTTATTTGTTTTTTTATTGTTAGTTTTTTTGCTTTTGTTTTTATGTACATTATAAAGTTTGTGTTGAAATATTCTCAGAGTTTTGCTTTCCTTAATATATCCATTTCCTGTGACTCACTCTGTGTGTGTGTGTGTATATATATATATATATATATATATCGCCGACTGACACCAAATCGGTTGGGTTTCGAGCCTGGGTTGTGTAGTAATCAGAGTCTAACCGTACTGATGAGCTGTGATTCAGCGAAACAGATCTATCTGCAGATGACAATAATATATATATATATATATATATGTAAGAGATGGGTCTAAAAACTTATCATCAAAATAAATTATAGTTTTTCTTTATATATATTATATTGCTGAGGATAATATCTACTGAGATCTCTATTCAGATCTATCGCTTAAATTTTGTGTAAAATAAATCTTTTTGGATTATCCTCTTTGTTTACAGACTTGGCATCATTATGGATTATTCTGTTCCTTTGGAAATTTGAGGGCCTAACCATTCAGCATTTTTCAACCTGGTTGAATCAGGTGCTAACATGGGAATGCAAGTAAAATGGCTGACTGCTGCACTAAGATTGGGGTATTTAATGAAAGTAATTACATTATTCCAATAGTCACTGAGGCTTTTACTTTTTTAACAATGGGATTCAAGCACACATTGCACCAGGAGCTGTAAGCTTTGAAATCAGATAGTTGAGTTTCAATTTTTGTCAGGTTCATTATGTTCACTTACATGCAAATATTTTTAGGAACGGTATGAATCACCCACCACTTCTCCCACCAGCTATAGGTTAATTTTTTATACTTTTTATGCTTATTAGCAAATATAGAATGATAGTTGGAGAGTTGCAATAAAAAAAAAGAAATAAGAGGAAAAAAATAATAATAAATGACAATTCTTTCTTCTAAGAAATTCAGACAACTTATTTCTGCCAGATATAAAAGAAATAAGATGAATGAAATACTAGTCAGAAATTCATAAGAATTCACAATATTTTATCTCAGAAATTCAGGTATCTTAAAATTATAGCCACTAGGTATAAAAGTAAGAGATAAGATTGTAGAGATGCAATGGTTGATTGTCTCCCTTTGGGCAGGATCAATTCCCAAGGATTACATGATGACTAGTATGGAAAGTGCAACACAGAGATCCGAAGGCAAATTGGTATGGCAAAGGATGCATTCCAGAAGCTGAGTAAAGTACTAACACACAGGAAAATTTCACTAGAAACAAAGAAAAGAGTGCTAGATTGCTATGTGATGTCAGTTCTTCAATATGGCAGTGAATGCTGAACAATATCATCGAAAATGAGGAGAAAACCGGAAGCAGCGGAAATGTGGTTCTACAGAAAGATGCTGTGGATATCGTGGACCAAGCATGCAAGCAACGATGAGGTGTTGGAAAGAATGGCAACGAAAAGAAAATTAATAGTGAGTATCAGGAAGAGACAACTGAAGTTTTTGGGACATGCAATGAGGAAGGAGAGCCTGGAGAACCTGATACTGACTGGCCTGATAGAAGGAAAGAGAGACAAAGGAAAGCAGCAGATAACATATTTTCAGGGCCTGATCAGGTGAATGATGGAATGGGGGTTGCCAGGAGTAACAGGAGCCAACATACTAAGAGCCACAAGGGATAGGGAGATGTGGAGAACCATGATCGCCTACGTCCTGAAGAGACAGGGCACATAGAAGAAGAAGAAGTAAGTGGCATGTGTTTGTGGTTGCTATACAGGTTGCAAGGAAGATAGATGTCATGAGCTGAAAGGTGAAAAAATGGAAATTTATGTAGTTCCAAAAATGAATGTAGAGGACACAACTGACCTGACAGTTTTCCCCTCATGAAATATTACAAATAAGACCATTTTGCATTATGACCTTTCACACTGCTTGTTGTATTTCCATGTGTTATAGTTTCTATGTGTAGGACTAATAGTTACAGGTAGATAATTATTTGTATGTAATATCTTGTATGATGGTGGTATATAAAATCTCTTTAAAAACACTGTATATATGTCATTATTCTCTTTCAACCATTTTGGTCCTTCCTTCTGCTGTGTTTAGGTGTTTGTATATCATAGATATGCTAATGTCTATAATGGGGAAACTGAAAATATTCTCCTATTCCAAGCATTCCCATTAAAATTAAAAAAGAATTTGTAAAAATTAATAATAATTGACACTGTTTCATTGAAGAAATTAACAAGAATTGACAGTATGTCATTAAAGAAATTCAGGTTAATTAAAATTATATTCTGCTAGGCATGAAAATAAGATAAATAAAATGAAAAGAATAATAAATGATATTATTTAATCTAAGATATTTGAATTGTGCATATTCTTTATGAATAAAATCTATATATAAATTTGCTTTCTTTGTATGTATACTGTAAATCATTGGGTTTTATATACCAGATCAAAACATGAACTTAAAAACTCAAGAAAAAAAAAATATAAATAAAATAAAAACTTATCACAGCTTTACATTCATCAAACTACTTAAATGTAAAATAAAATAAAACAAGTAAAATTAACCATTTTTTATTTCTCTTATGCAAAGCCCTTTTAAATCATTTTTTTAAAAATTAACTCAGCTTTTAAACCATGAAATTTCAAATGCATGTAAAATTTTCTAATACATGTAGTATTTGAAAAGAACAAAATTTAAATTTGATTATCTTGCTGTGGGCAGTAATAGGGATCATAGTAGTAATCAGGATCAGTTCAAGGGTCTTATACCGACACACCCCACCCCACACACACCAATCTAAAATATGGTGCTTTCCTACTCTACTACATCTTTTTCATAAGGTAGTATTTATATTAAATACTATTTTTATTGTAATGTAATTATCTTAATAAAAATTAGAGACATGTCCTAATAGATCATTCCAGCCTATGTACAATAATGGATCATATGCAATAAAGGTGAATAATTCAACTAGAAAAATGGCAAATAAATTCAATGTATCTAAATACAAATCAGAGACGTGTGTGACACCATTTTAAAGGCACTAGTAAATTGAAGAAAAACTAAACAGCAAAAAAAATGATAATTTTTGCAAGATTGAATATATATTGATGACCAGACGAATGAAAACAGAAAAAAATAATAATTATGATTTTTCGTCTGACAGAGAGAAAAAAGAGAAAAAGTAAAACAAAGGGACCATCTGGTTTTGGTCAAGACAGAGATTAATTGATAGCATATTCTAAGAATCTCCTAAGAAAGAATAGATAATATATTTATGACCATTGAAAACAAGCAGTCTGCTTGAATAATATTTTTACGATCATTGTATTTAGAGCAGCTGAGAAATTCTGTCAATTGATGAAACTAACTTTTAAAACCAGACAGGTTTCCAAACAAAAGTAGAAATGGGTAATTAAATTTTTTGTCTGCTGAAATGTGATAAAACATCTCAAATCAAAGGATTGTCTCCTTTGTTATTGCTTGTTGGCAAAAGGGTTGAAATGAGGAAAACCAGGTGCAAAAACGAGTGAAGAGGAAGAGGAGAAAGGCTCAGCTAGAATTCCAAGGAGGGAGAAAGAACTCCCCCATACTTGGGCAGTTGCAAAAAAACCTTGATTAATTCTATGGGGAATGCTAGCATACCCAGAGCATGTTATATCCCACCCCACTGAATGTGGGACTCCATATGAGTCGGATAATTTGAACAGCAAAGTGAGAGAATGCAGTCAAGTCAGAGAGTATGTGCAGACAAGAGGAAAAGAGCAGACCAGAGAGAGAGAGAGAAAGAAAGAGATGAGACCACCACATCTCCTGATCTGACAATTTGCTGCCCTGAAGAAAAACCTCTAACTTAAAGCCTTGTTCCAGAAGTCTCGTTAACAACCAAATTACATTCTGTGTCATAATCGTGAAGAAGTCGATAGTTATTGCATGAAGAATACAGGCCTGCTTGAGCAGTCAGTAACTAAACTAACAACTTTGTGGCCAGGAATTGCAGATGAATACTTTTCTTCTTTTCAAGTTATTTTTTGTATGAATTTACTCTGACTGGACCAAACCAAATCATCGATTTCAGTCAACCATTCAGACCATGCCAGTCTTGCAATCAATCAACACAAGGACCAAGACAAGGTTTGGGCTGAAGCAATCAACTCCACAATTAGCTGAAGGGATCAAGCTTGAGTGCAGACTGGCCGTGGAGTGGATGTCATAAATGTCCTTATAGATCATTCCATTTTATATAAATCAACAATGCTTTGTGGCAATTTTTAGAATCAACATGAGATTTTTTTTTTATGGATAAACAATAATGAATTTTATAGAGTGTTTTTTCAACACTTACCAAGAGAAAAACAGATTTTACAGATTTGGATGAAAAAAAAAAGACTTCAGAATGACTTAAAAATCAGCAAAAATTTTAATTCTTTTATAGTCACTCATGCTTAGTTTAATTTATAACATATATAAATAAAGATAGAAAAAAAGCAAATTTTGCTAAGATAGCAAGCGTCACAAAGCTCTGCTCAGAGTCCCCAATTAGGCTCCTCTTCCCTGTTGTAGTACATGTTGGCTCTGGTAGTAATAATAATTAAAAAAGAATGAAATGAAATAACTCAAAAAGAATTAACTTGTAAAATCAGCCAAATCAAGCCAAGTCAACACTTTTGATTAAAAGTAAGTCATTCTCATTCATAGAATTGCCCAAGTCAACATCCACCAACTCCATAAATGAAATAGGGATTTATTTAATGTATTGGAAAAATACATGAAAAATATGATTAGCCAATATTTCAGCAATGAGATCAAAAGACTTCATGAGAGCTTGATCCATTAATGGAGCAATTTACTCTCCTTATCCTTGAATAGATTTTAGTCCATCCTAACAATAGCATAAATAATGTGAAATAAAACACACAAACACACACATGTGTGTGTGTTTGTGTTGTATGTGTGTGTATGAGAGAGAGTGAGAGAGAGAGAGAATAAAGACTAAAGTAAAATTACCTTAGCCAATGTGTTTCATCATTTGATAAAGCTGACACATTTCAACCTCTTCATAATTTTCTTCAGAGGACAAAATATGTCAGCTAAAATAAGTTTTACTTTTGTCCTTTTACAAATATACTCTACCAGAAAACTATATATATATATATTGATTGTTTAATACTTAGTTTTTGGTCATAATAGGGTTAGACCAATGCACATTTGTATTAAAAAGTGTTCAATACAATTATATAGTAGAACTTTTTAAGATTTTCCATTTGTAAACAAGTTATTATGCAATCTAGGTTTCTACCATGAGTGGTGTCTTCAGGATCGCCTGAAGAATCCACTCATGGTAGAAACCTAGGTTGCATAACAACTCGTTTGCAAATGGAAAATATATATATATATATATATATATATATATATATATATATATATATATACACACACACACACACACATATACATACAGGAGAGAATGGCAGACCTGTAAAAACAAAGTGGATAATCCAAAAAATTTTATCTGATCAATATAAATTATTAATTAGATATAAAGAGCTTGATGGATATTATCCAGAGCATTTTAAAATATCGAGAGGAAAACTCAACACATATTTAGACAGTTATAAATCGAGATTTATTTCCCCACTGCAAATATACTTACATTGTCTTGTTCAGCCCATTGAAAAAATAAATTCACTTTCAATATTTAAAAAAATTTTGACAGTGGAAGTGAAGCTTGTATTATTTAAACTCGAAATAAATTGAGAATAGATACATGAGATTACACATAACAAAGTAACACATACATAAAAACAAATCTTATGAGAAGATATATACATACACAAAAATTTTTAATTAGACCAACACAAAAAAAAAGAAAGGAGACACAGACAGGAAGTTTATACTCAATCACAAAGTTATATAAAAATGTAAAGAATATATACCCACACAAAATAGGAATAGACACTTAAATCCACAAACGTAACCAACTAAAAAGACAAAAAGTGGTGGAGAGAAGGGAAAAAAGAGGGAGATGAAAATATGCTACAGTCAACAAATAATAATTTTTTTTTTTTTAATTGTAAAAGGCGGTAACGCCACTGATGTGCAGGGGGCTACGTAATAGTGGAAAGATTGGAAAAGAGAAAGCCGGAAACCACATCCTAAACAGGGAACAAGGGATGAGCCTCTTAACCTGTTCAATAGACGTGGGTGGAGTGTGAACCGGGCGATAGATAGATCTATCTACTCCAATTAAATTATCTTTACAGAGACTTCTTATTTTTTTGTCTGATGAGACCTGACTGGTTGAAACCTGGGTAGCAAGAAAGCAAGAAAGTAGTGTGTTCTGTTCTTTAATAGATCATTAGCTCTGCATATTCAGTTCATTTGTGCTGGGTGAGAATTGATCACTTTTTTTGAACTACCGTATGCTAGTCTGACCAGCCACTATTTGGCTAGTGTGTGTGTGTATATATATATATATATATATATATATATATACACATGGCCGTATCTGACTACCGGGCACATCCGGGAACGGGTCCGCGCCGATCCGTGCAATCATAGTGAAAATCCGGGCAAGGAAAAATGTCTTCGTCAGGAATCAAACTAAACAATTCACAAAGAAAGAAAGAAAGAAGAAAACATCCGAATGAAGGCAGTAAAAATCTGTTTGTTTATTTATTAATTTTGGGAGAAAAGACTGGTTATACTCAGAAAGTCCGAACCCGATTTCCTGCTTTCATTCACGTTTTATGTCTAATTTCCATTGGAATCCGCAAAAATCATAGTTTCTGGAAATGGATGACACTGATGACGTCATCACATTGTCAACTAATAAATCCGGGCAATTTTCTCTCTGCCCGGTGCTTTTTAAGCATCAGCTACGGCCCTGTATGTATATATATATATATAGATAGATAAGTTTCCCTTTATTCATCTCTCTCTCTCTATATATATAGAGAGAGAGAGAGATGAATAAAGGGAAGCTTATCTAAGCTGATACGTTTTGTCCACTGATAAACTTTATCAAAGCAGATGTCTTTTGTCTTTATTCACACTGTTTTTTTACATATATATTTTTACTTAAACAGAATTTTTACACAGATAGAGATGTATAAAAATTTTATGACAAAATTTTTTATTTAGTCAAACAATGTTTTTAAGAAAAAATCACATTTTAATTGCTCTTTCAAATTTCATCAGAGCTTGATACTAAATTTTACTTTTTAAATTTTTGATGTTGGAAAGGAACAGGGATATATCCTTAATATAAATTATTATAATAATATATAAGTTAAAATTTATAAAAAGCTTTAAAAAAAAAATTATACATTACAGTAAAAAAAAAATATCATGATAGGGCTTCCCCCTGTCTTTTCTACAAATATGGCAACTGTTCTGATGAGCTTTCCCTCTTGGTGCCTCAACTTCATGAATTTAAGCATTCTACTAGATTGGTCACTAGTTCTTAACATTTTACTATTAAACTCACTAAATGCAAACATATTCTGTATTCTTTTCTTCTCTATGAAACTTGGTTATGATTTCCTTGCTACCTAAAATTTTCAAGAATTTAAATGCAACATCAATTGCTATTTTTTTTTTTTTTAAATCAGTACTAACCCAAACAAGGCAGTAAAGCCACTAAAAGTCAAGGGGTTTACTGGGTGTGAAAGAATTAGGAACAGAAGCAATAATAATGAGCAGAATGAGAAAAGAGTACTTCTGGAGAAAAATAGATAATGATTGACATTGCGTTTAAATTTTGGCAGATTAAAGTTGGATGGAAAGAATGAAGCCAGAAAAGAGTTCCACAAGGGGGATATTTGAAAAGGATTTTCATAGAACTCATGGCTACATCTCGCCAGCTCAACTGTAAATTGATGAGATCTCGATGCCAGTCTGGTATTTTGCTTAAATTCATAAAGTCTAGGTACCAAAGCAAAGAGCTCATCTGAGCAATTACTATGAAAGTATTTATAAAAAATGCATAGAGAGGCAACTTTGCAGTGGTGGGTAAGTGACTGAAGCTGAACTGCCAAATCAGGACTGATAATATTGCTGATTCTTCAGTGGATTTTATCAAGAAACTCAAGATAAGTAGCAGGGGCATTGAACCATATGTGGCAGCAATATTCTAAGTGTGGCCAAATGATAGACCTATAGATATGTAAAATAGATTCTAAAGATAAAAAATTATCTCACACGACACAGTGAAACAACTTTCTTAGCAGCTGACCTAAAAATGGATTCAATATAGTTTTTCCACTTCATGTCAGCTGAGAAGATTAGCTAGAGAAGGCACAATGAGTCATTTTCCTGGAGATTAGTATCAAACATGCTGATGTAAGGGAGAAAGGTGTCTCGCAGATCAGTTAATGACAGTTTTGAGGTCCTTTTGGGCATCAGCTTCTATTTTGAACTTGTCAGACCATATCAACCTTACTATCAACATAGAGTAAATGGTTGTGCCATCTGCATAGATGCCACACTGAGAGTTAATGTTATTGGGAAGGTTGTTAATGAAAATTAAAAACAGTGTCAGACCAAAGATGGAACTCTGGGGAACATTGATGTTAGTATGAAAGGATCTAGATGAGTGGCCATTCAAGATAACTTTCATTTCATGATTTGATAGGAAAGACTGGATCAGCTTAAAAATGTGTCTGAAGACAGTGTAACTTTTCAGCTTGTGGAGAAGACCTGTATGCCAGACCCTGTCAAAGGCTTTCAAGACGTCCATAACTACAGCCCAGGCTTTATCATTTTTATCTTCCTGAATTCTTTGTTTATTATCTTTTCTCCTCACTAAGGTCTTCTCATTCTCTTCCCCTACCAGTAACCTCTTTGCATACTCATGGGATGATCAGCTTGCTTAGAGTAAATTGATTAAAAAAGAAAAAAAATTACATGAGAAGAAAAAGTAGAGAGAATGCACATTAATATCAAGAAAAATGTATATAAATACATAAATGTTTTATTACAAATATAAAATAAAATTAGTAACTGATGATGATGGCAGTAATAATAGAGAGAACTCCACATCATACAGGCCACCAACCCAGGCAGTTCCGGTTTGGTTTCTTTTACGGCATATCAACCTCAATAGACTATTTAATGCCGACAAGATTTTTATAATAGATTTGTGTGAATAGAATATATATTCTTTCTTAGAAATAAGTTTGTAGATCAGCTTTCTTTGACGTATTTTTGTAAAGTGGTTTTTGTTAAGAGTCAGATGTATTGATGGTATGTATTTTTTTCCTTTAAAAATGTATTGCTGGAATTTTTACTATAAAAGTCTATTTTTATACTTTCATCGTGTTTTGGCCCCAGTTTGGAGATAAGCTATTTGCCCATAGCTGGGACTGTAATAGGTGCTACCACCCCAGGTCAAGGTTGACCTTGGAATAACAGCAATTAAGAGGTGGTTCCATTCTCCTCACAACTTCCCAATCAGAGGCCTTGCTGTCAGATGCAGTTTATTGTCCTATCCAGGCAGTCCTGGGCTTGACAATAAACTACATTTTGCAGCAAGGCCTTGGATTGGAAGATTTAAGTTTGTAAGGAGCATGGAACCACCTCTTAATTACTGTTGTTCCCAGGTCCACTCTGACCTGGGTTGGTAGAATGACCAACATTTTACCTCTAGCTGAATGCATACAGTTGAATTTAAAATATATTTAGTCGAAAAAATTATTTATAAAAATTGTTCAAAATATTCAGATTTTAGCATTAAATAACATCTAGAGGTTGATATTCCACAAAACAAAATCAATCCCGGTTCACACTCCACCCACGTCTATTGAAGAGGTGTAGAGGCTCATCCCTTGTTCCCTGTTTAGGATGTGGTTTCCGGCTTTCTCTTTTCCAATCTTTTCACTTTTCTTATTTTTTTTTTCAATTGGAGTAGATAGACTGAACTATTGCCCGGTTCACATTCCACCCACGTCTATTGAACAGGTGTAGAGGCTCATCCCTTGTTCCCTGTTTAGGATGTGGTTTCCGGCTTTCTCTTTTCCAATCTTTTCACTTTTCACTTTTCTTATTTTTTTTTTCAATTGGAGTAGATAGACTGAACTATCGCCCGGTTCACACTCCACCCACGTCTATTGAACAGGTGTAGAGGCTCATCCCTTGTTCCCTGTTTAGGATGTGGTTTCCGGCTTTCTCTTTTCCAATCTTTCCATTTTTCTCTTTCGTTATTTTTTTTTCAATTGGAGTAGATAGACTGAACTATTGCCCAGTTCACACTCTACCCACGTCTATTGAACAGGTGAAGAGGCTCATCCCTCGTTCCCTGTTTAGGATGTGGTTTCTGGCTTTTGCTTTTCCAATCTATTCATTCTTACGTAGCCCCCTGCACACCAGTGGCCTTACCGCCTTGCTTGGGGTGATGTGATTAAAAAAAACCAAAAAAAAAACCCAACCAACGAAACCAGGTAGAGATGCCAGTATGTGGGAAATTCAGGCCACTATTGACCCAGTTATCATTAGGGTCTATATACCAATGATCTTAGAGTTTTACATTAAGACAATTGGAATAATGCCAAATATGCCATCACTTAAAAGGTCTGTGCTGTTTGGTTCTGCAATTATCCTACAAGAGGTTGTACGACTTGATAAAGAAAACTAATAATACAAGATCTCCTGTTAAAAACCAAAAACCATGATGATGATAATAATAATGCAGTTTCAATTTTTATGTCCATAATGTCCATATAAAAAAGAGATGTTATCTCTGATATTCAGTATTCATCCCCAATAGATAAAGAAAATTTGGAACACTATATTTATACACTATTTCTCAGATAAAGAAAGAAATACCAGGTTGTTTTCTGTCGGGAAACACATCTTAATACTTTCAGTCACAGGGCTGGTAGGCATTAATCTCACTGTTTAAATACAGGGATAACTATTCAAGCATTTACAACCACTAAATATAAAATTTATAATAATTTATGAATAAAGTATATTTAGGCAGCAATTGATCAAATAAGTTTAATAAAAAATAACCGACAAGGTCTCTCTGTTTAATTGTTTACTGTATGCTTCTATTTTTTTTAATAACTAGCAGTATAGCCCGGTGTTGCTTGGGTGTAATGAAGGCTGAAAAACTAATCCATGGTCCTGGAGCTCAAACTCAGCCTAAAGAATATTTGTGTGAAGTTTGGTGAGAATCGGATAAAAGTTGTGGATTTGTATAAAGGACATACAGACAGATAAACAGACACACACACACAAACATCTTGCCTTTTATATACATACATATTATCAATTTTCTGCACTATTGTAAGAACTGCAACCTTGAAACTTCTGAATATCATTTCTTATGTCTTTATCTATGAGTGTATTAAATTTGATTAAAATCGGACCACTCCTTCTATAACCCAAGTTTTTCAATTATCGATTTTCGATATTTATCGGGGGTACCTCGACACAAAACCTAGCTAAGAACACTCGCAGATGCTTATAGTACAACTGTGTAAATTTTCAAGAAAATCGGTTCAGCCGTTTTGGAGTGTATAGGTAACGGACACACACACACACACACACACACACACACAACGTTCCATTTATAAATAAGTTTGGATTTAGATTAGATTTAGATTAGGTTATTGAGTATTGTACTTAACATAAAACTGTCTGGAGTTCATGTTGTGTCCCTGTTTTGTTCAAATATTTTTGATAATCTCTGTCATTTTGAAGCAACCACAGATATCACACCACACCAGTTCTTGAAAATGACTAATATGTTTGAAAATACTTGAAAAAAAGATAATGTGTGTGTGTGTGTGTGTGTGTGTGTGTGTGTGTGTGTGTGGTACCTGAATAATAAATAAATATTACAAATCTATGACCATGAATTATTTGGATTAATATCCTTATATTTTTTGTTTTTAGCACAGCTTGTGATTTAATGCATTATTTAGCATTAGCACTGCTTAGATGTGGCACAAGGCCAAAGGTATGGGGCACCCAGTAAGGAGTGAACTCACTACTCAGCTGTAACAGGTTCTAGCAAGACAAGCTTGCTAACCATTGCACTAGGCCAAGATGCCCTTAATGCATTATTTAGTGTGACAGACTAAATAATGCATGAAACCACAAACTGGGCTAAAAACAAAAAAATAAAGATATCAGTCCAAATAATTAATTTGGAAAGAATTGTCATCATCATTTATCCATCACACCCAATGGTGCATAGGGCAGAAACTTTTGCTGTTTCTGTAACAAACTGTTTTTTATGGGGCAGGTTGTTAGCCCTGCACCCAAGCCCCAAACCTAGAGGACCGGTGGACCATTCTTGGTCCTTTCATTTACAGCACCTGGTATTCCCAAATGGTCACCCATTTAAGTACTGACCAGGCTTGATGTTGCTTAACTTCAGTGATCGGACAGGAACCAGTGCATTCAACACAATATAGCTGTAGACTTCAAAGAATTGTACCATTCAGTTATTATTCAGGTGCTAAAGATGCTGAGGATACCATGGACAGAACATGTGAACAATGATGAAGTTTTGGAGAGGATGGATAAAAAAAAGGACACCTATAATTCATTAGGAAAAGACAGCTGAAGTTTCTGGAACATGTAATGAGGAAGGAGGGCTTTGAGAATCTGATGCTCACGGGATAGATAGAGGGAGGGAGAGACGAGAATGCATGTGACATACTTGAGGGACTTAACTAGATGTATGGCAGAGTGGGGCTTGAGTGGGATAACAGGATAAGAAGTGTTAAGACCTACAAGGGATAGGGAGATGTGGAGAGCCATGGTCACTTATATCCCGAAGGGACATGGCACATAGAAAAAGAAGGAGTCTGTCACAGATATATGCTGTTGAGTTGTTCTCAGAACATTGGAAATGTTCATTATCCAATTAATTGTAACTTAATTGTCACATTTTGTGACATCAGTTATGGTGCCACCAGCTGTGAGAATTTTGCAAGTTTTTATTGCATGAACCGTTCTTGAAACCAGGCGTTGGTTATCACTCGGTCTTTCACCTCAGTTGTTGCAAATTCCTAATCCAAAGTTAACAGTTGTCTTTCCTTCCCTATATATATATATATATATATATATATATATATATATATATATGTGTGTGTGTGTGTGTGTGTCTGTGTGTGCATGTGTGTGTGTGTGTGTGCATATATATGTATATATTTGTGTTTATGCATATATATATGTGTGTGTTTATGTGTGTATATATATATATATATATAGAGAGAGAGAGAGAGAGAGAGAGATCTTCCATTTTATTTTTTATTATTTAAAATTTTATTTTCATTTATTATTATTTTATTTATTTTTATTTATTTTTATCATTATTATTTATATTATTTTTTATATTTATGTTTATTTTATTTTAATTTATTTTTATTCTAATTTATAATATTAGGTCTAATGAATTTACATCTCCATATAGTTTTTTAAATATCCTTTATTTTACATTTTATGAATAATATTTATGTTTGTGTATGGGTTTTTGCCATTTGAAAAAAAAATGCTAAAAGATTATAGTCCCAACATGGTAACCTATGTCAATATCTGTCTGCAATCCATTTCTGCTCGAATTTTGAATTCCTCCCCTTCAGCTGTTTTCATTGTTTCTTCCCTCTCTATATTTTCTCACTTATTTTTCTCTTTGCTTTCTATTTCCTCTGTATCTTTCTTTTCTTCTTTCTTTTCCTTTCCTTGATTTTTCATCATATTTTCTTCTCTTTTTCATTCTTTTTCTCATTTCATTCATTTTCCATTCATTTTTTTAATATCTTTTTACATCATATGAAGAAGTTCTTTTCTAAAAGTGTTGTTATATATTCAAAAAAATTTTTTCGAATAAAAACATTTTTACCATCATTGTTAACTACCTGATGATACACTGTTCTTTCAATGTCAAAACAAAATTTACAATTTTGTAGTAGTTTGTAGTTTTTCATATGTTCTAAGGTAATAATTAATAATAAATATTCATTGTTTTATGCTTGTATTGAGCTCTATTTTAAAGTAATGTTTTGAATGTTGCAATTATATTCTTCATTTGTATATATATATATATATATATATATATATATATATATATATAGATTGTTTAATACTTAGTTTTTGGTCATAATAGGGTTAGACTAGTACACATTTGTATTAAAAAGTGTTCGATACAATTATATTGTAGAACTTTTGAATATTTTCCCTTTTTAAATGAGTTATTTTGCTACCCAGGTTTCTACCATCTTTAAAAAGAAAAACAGTAAACGGTAATTAAAAATCGCCTGAAGAAAGAAAAACAGTAAATGGTAAAATCAGTTATTAAAAATTGCCTGAAGACACCACTCATGGTAGAAACCTGGGTAGGGAAATAACTCATTTAAAAATGGAAAATATATATATATATATATATCGCTCATTCAGTAAAATGAATTGGAGCACTCTAGCTATTGGGCACATAATATGATATGCACTAAATAAGACTACTTTCTTCCACCAAACGCCCCATGGCCCAGGGGTAGAGTTGCCGACTGACGCCAATTCGGTCGGATTTTGAGCCTGGGTTATGTAGCAATCGGAGTTTAACTGTACTGATGAACTATGACTATATATATATATATATATATATATATATATAGTCATACAGCAAAACAGATCTGTTTTGCTGTATGACTATATATATGTCTATATATATATATATATATATAGACATGATAATAAAAGATGACTATATATATATATAGACATGATAATAAAAAGTAAGCATGATGTAACAATTTATGAATATAAGTGGATTTGTTTAAGAAGACTTACTTTGGATTTTGTTTAGCTTTGCTTTCAGCATCCCAATATTGAGCAGTTTATTTTTTGAAGGACTTTGCTTTCTTTTGATTTGGGTATCAAACTCCTGAAGTTCATCTTTTGTTCGAGGAAGTGGAAATCCATCATTTTCGCCTGCAATGCAAGAATAGTAGGCAAAGGAGTAAAATTTCAAAAATTTACAAATATTCTTCAAAACAAAGAATTAAGGTAGAAATAACCATCACAACTACTTCGACAATGATAATATTAACAGTTTCTTTATAAGGAAACATTTAGAATTCATTGACCAAACAGCCAATGCTACTTTTGCTTGAAATTTTTAAAATCGTTCTATTAAAACGATTTTTCAGAAAAATAAATTTTAAGAGAAATATTTTATGAATTTCAAATAAAAGTAGAATTGGCTGCTCAGTCAACGAATGCCAAATGTTTCCTTATAAGGAAACAACTATTATTATTATTACTTTTTATCATTTCCCATTTTTATTTTTTAATCAATTCATTCTAAGCAAGGTGATAATGCCACTAAGATGTAAGATGCTACTGAGAGTTAAAGAGAATTAAAAATATTCTAGAAGAAACCGGAAATTCAATCCTAAACAGGAAACACGGGATAAACTTCTATTTCTCTTCAGAAGACTTGAGAGGCGTGTAAATCAAGTGGTAGTTAAAAAAAAAGGAAAAGGAGTAAGATTCAGAAAGGGCTGTTATAGCTTCAAGAAAAATGAATGAAGCATATAAACCATGAAGATATTTTAAGTAAAATAGAAACAAAAATAACAATTATAATTAAAACCAGAAAGTGACAATCAAAATTTTCAGGATATGTGATGAGAAAAGAATGCTTGGAGAATTTGACACTCCCAGGACATACTGAGTGGGAGATGGAAAAAATTGAGTAATCTACAAAATAAGCCTGTGCAAATGAATATCAGAACAGGGAATGGAGAGAGAGTAAAAAGACAAATATTGCAAAGAGCTACAAAGATAGGAGTTTATAGAAATCCATGATTGCCCATTACCAGAAATGGCACATAAAAAATATTTTTCATTTTGAAAAATTTGAGAACAAACAAAGACAAACAACCAAACTATTTTCACAATTACTGTATACTGTGTATCATTCATTTCAGTTAAACTTTTGACTTATTACTATAAAGAAATCCTTTTTTTTTCTATTGTTTGAAACAAGCCCGAATTTGTTCTGTTATCCCTCATTATCATAATCTAATTTGAAAAAGCAGTCAGAGTTCTTTTCTAAAAATGTCTCCATTTCTGCTGGATGCTTTTCATGCAAATATGATTAGCTTAAATGATTCTCAAACAAAAATGAATGCTGAAATCATAGCAGATGGTCATATCCCATAATGCCTTATGATGGAATGTGGGTCACAGAACAAATTAACCCTTTACTGGCAGTAAAGAAAATGTCAATACTGGTTTGTCAAGCATATCTAAACTCAGTTTGCATTCACACTTGAATATAAAAGAAAACATTGTGTAGCTTAGGTATTAGAACATTGGAAAAAATAATCCTTAGGGCTCAACAACTTAAGTTATAAAAAGGATCTTATGGAAGTTTGGAAGTGAAATTCTTTAATGATGATTCAGTTTTCCATGAGTTTCTCTTTATAAAATGAGTTGTATCAGTAATAATCTACCTTTAATGTAAGATCAATAATTGCATGTAATTTTTTTTTTTTTTAATCGTTTCACCCCAAGCAAGGCATTCCACTGCCACTATTGTGCTTGGGGCTACATAGGGGAAGGTAAATAGAAAGAGTGGTTAGATATAGGAAATGTCAGAAGGTGGGTGATAGGTAGTTGAGAGGATGGGAAGAGTGTTTGAAAGAATGGAAGCGAGTTAGTGTGTTAGGAGGTGTCTATTGACCTTACATTTAAACTCCTGGAGATTGTAGCTGTTGGGGAAGCAAGTATGTGGAAGGGAATTCCATAGTTGGGAAGTGCGAGAAAAGAAACTGTTGGAGTAGAAGTTGCGGTTGCATTTTATTGGTTTCACTGTAAAAGGGTGTGATGTAGTTGTTAATTTAGTATCTCGTGCAAATTCGTACCTAGGGGGCACCAGTGATCTAAGTTCATCAGAGCAGAAGCCGTGAAAGTATTTATAGAAGAGACACAGGGAAGCCATGTCGTGCCGGCGAGAGAGAGACTGTAGGTGGTCTGCCAAGTCGGTATCGATCACATTACAGAACCTTCGCTGTACCTTGTCAAGAAGTCTGAGGAGAATAGCAGGGGCACCCGACCAGATATGGCAGCAGTATTCAATGCATGGGTGGATGATAGATTTATATATGTGCAAGATAGATTCAGACGGAAAAAAATTCCGGGCCGTGCACAGAGAACCGACTTTCATAGCAGCGGATTTAGAATCCCTTCATAACTAAAATTATTAATACATTACAATTTATGTTCACTTTCACTTAGATTGGTGGAAAATTCAAATGGAAATGGGCAATCATGAATCTCCAGAAATTATTATCTTTGTAGATTCGAGCAATGTTTGTCTTTTTACTATCTCTCCTAGACATTCATTTATACAAGCTTATTAAAGTTGTTAAAGTGGTGCCTTTTTATTGGACCAGCATTTACTACCAGGATATAACTTCTTGGGCCAGGAACAGACTTAGACAAAGTAAGTCATTTACCAGGAGATTCCAAACTAGATGAAATAGCGAAAGAACATGACCTACAATACAAAGACGAATCAGTATCAACTGTGGACTATTAAAAAAAAAAAAAAAAAAAGGACAACTAACTTATTCTATCATTGGCTTTATTTTTAT
The DNA here is from genome assembly GCA_037127315.1 of Ascarosepion bandense. Taxonomy (NCBI): domain Eukaryota; kingdom Metazoa; phylum Mollusca; class Cephalopoda; order Sepiida; family Sepiidae; genus Ascarosepion; species Ascarosepion bandense. The sequence goes on from JBBBDQ010000900.1 coordinate 2,894,527, forward strand.
TTCCATTTCTATTTTTACTTAATTCATCGGTGAGCATGTTATTTAATTTAGGTTTTATCCATTTTCTAATGTGAATAATTTACAATGTCTACATATGACATTAATTTCGTTACGTTTATTTAATAAATTTTTATTTTTAAGGGATCTAATAATAAATAGATTTTCATATAAGCATAATGAACATGGTCAAATCCCTAAGTGAATCTCTATTCTGATTAGCCGAACAAACACACAAAAAAAACATCCACATACATTCACAGTAAACCGAAAGTATTTGTCATTTAAATGTAAATCATCTGCACAACCACACCAGCATTGTCTGATGAGTAGAATTAATCACAAAACATAGAAATTTCCATGTAGCAATGAAAAATTGACATAACCATATAATAATATTATATTATATATATAGGTTTACACAACTATATATATATATATATATATATATATATATATATATATACGTTTTTATATATATATATATACATACAAACATCTATATATATATATATATATATATATATATATACATACGTTTTTATATATATATATATACATACAAACATCTATATATATATATATATATATATATATATACATACATACGTTTTTATATATATATATATATATACATACAAACATCTATATATATATATATATATATACACATTTATACAACAATATATATATGCACATTTATACACGTTCATACAACTTTATATATATATATACATACATGTTCATACAACTTTATATATATATATACATACATGTTCATACAACTTTATATATATATATACATACATGTTCATACAACTTTATATATATATATACATACATGTTCATACAACCTTATATATATATATATATATACATACACACATTCATACAACCTTATATATATATACATATATACATACACATGTTCATACAACCTTATATATATATATATATATATACACATGTTCATAGAATCTTATATATATATATATATATACACATGTTCATACAATCTTATATATATATATATATACATATATACACATGTTCATACAACCTTATATATATATATATATATATATATATACACGTGTTCATACAACCTTATATATATATATATATATATATATACACACATGTTCATACAACCTTATATATATATATACATACATACACATGTTCATACAACCTTATATATATATATATATATATATACATACATACATACACATGTTCATACAGCCTTATATATATATATACATGTTCATACAACCATATATATATATATATATACATGTTCATACAACCATATATATATATATATATACATGTTCATACAACCTTATATATATATATATACATGTTCATACAACCTTATATATATATATATATATACATGTTCATACAACCATATATATATATATATATATATACATGTTCATACAACCTTATATATATATATATACATGTTCATACAACCTTATATATATATATATCTATATACATGTTCATACAACCTTATATATATATATATATCTATATACATGTTCATACAACCTTATATATATACATATCTATATATATATATATATATACACGTTCATACAACCTGATATATATATATATAGACACACGTTCATACAACCATATATATATATATATACACACACACGTTCTTACAACCACATATATATATATGCACACACACATTCATACAACCATATATATATATATATACATATATATATATACACATTCATACAACCATATATATATAAATATATACACACATTCATACAACCATATATATATATATATATATACACAAAAATTCATACAACCATATATATATATATACACACACACACACACACACATTCATACAACCATATATATAAATACACACGTTTATTGGAGTAGATAGACTAAACTATCGCCCAGTTCACACTCCACCCACGTCTACTGAACAGGTGAAAAGGCTCATCCCTTGTTTCCTGTTTAGGATGTGGCTTCCGGCTTTCTCTTTTCCAATCTTTTCACTCCTATGTAGCCCCCTGCACATCAGTGGTGTTACAGCCTTGCTAAGGGCGATGTGATTAAAAAAAAAACATATATATACACATACACACGTTCATACAACTATATATATATATATATATATATACACACTTTCATACAAATATATATATACACACACACACTTTCATACAAATATATATATATATATATATATATATACACACACACACTTTCATACAAATATATATATATACACACACTTTCATCCAAATATATATATATATATACACACACTTTCATCCAAATATATATATATATATATATATACACACACTTTCATACAAATATATATATATATATATATATATACACACACTTTCATACAAATATATATATATATATATATATATACACACTTTCATACAAATATATATATATATATATATACACACACTTTCATACAAATATATATATATATACACTTTCATACAACTATATATATATATATATATATATATATATATATATACTAGCAGTATATCCCGGCATTGCTCAGGTGTAATGAAAGCTTTAAAACTAATCCATGGTGCTGGAGCGCAGACTTTTTCGATGTTGGCACGAAAGACTAAAAAGCAATAGCTGTTTCCAGTTACAGTGAAACCGTAGACTGAAAGAAAAATGAATGGATGTAAGTAAAATGCTTATTCTCTGGTATCGATATCAAATTAGTTTTCTTTGTCGAAAAAAGAAATTTTGATGGCTAAATAAGTCCTCTGAGTAAATGGTGTCATGGTTGAGACTAAGAATTACAATTTTACCTAAAGCCGAATCAAAAACTAAAATAAAAGGGCTGAAAAAAATACAGACATACAGGCAGATAAAAAGACACACACACAAACATCTTACCTTTTATATATATATATATATATTATCGATTTTCTAAAACTTCTGAATATCGTTTTCTATGTCTTTGTCCACTCGTTCTATAACCAGATTTTTTGATTATTGATTTTCAATATTTATTGCGGCTACATTGACACAAAACCTAGCTAAGAACACTCACAGGCGCTTATAGTACAACTGTATAAATTTTCAAGAAAATCAGTTCAGTCGTTTCAGAGTCTATAGGTAATGGACACACAGACACACAGAGACAAAGTTTCATTTATAAATAAGTTTAGACATACATGGTCATACAACCATATATATATATATATATATATGTATATATATATATATATATATATATAGTTGAACATGTATATATATATATACACACGTTCATGCAACCATATCACCTGGTTCACACTCCACCTTCATCTATTGAACAGGTGAAGAGGCTCATCCCTTGTTCCCTGTTTAGGATGTGGTTTCCAGCTTTCTCTTTTCCAATTTTTTTCACTCTTACGTAGTCCCCTGCACATCAGTGGCGTTACCACCTTGCTCGGGGTAATACGATTAAAAAAAAAAAGAAGAAAAAACAAAATATATATATATATATATATATATATATATATATATATATATATATATATATATAGGATAAAGAAATAGGATTGTTTGAACAAGAGAAATTGGTATAGAATAAAAAGTGTGAGAAGCCGTGAATGTTTTCTTTAAAGTGTATATTTATTGTTTTTGTAATTATACATGTTATGATACATTAAGTGTCCATAATGGTATTTGTGATGCTACACATGTTTCTAGTCTGAAATTGACTCTGTTCAGGCGAATAAATTTGTGGTTTTTCATTTGAGTTCCTTTTATTTCTGGTTGCAAGCTTGTTGTTTTATAAATAAGTAAGTAGAAAAAATAGGAAAATAAATAAAATCACTAAAACAAAATAAAATAAGATAAAATGAAATAAAATAAATCAAAATAAAATGAAATAAAATAAAATAAATCAAAATAAAATAAATCAAATGCTGGCACTTTGAATGGTCTGTTTTTTCCACATCAGCAGGTGTTTAAATGGATAAACAGATAAATACATAAACAGATGAAAGAATCAAGTGTTTATCCCAATTTGAAATGGTTTGGGTCTAGGGTGACCTTTTTAGTGTGTAAAAATTATCCTCTAGTCGCCTTAGCTTATCTTATAACCAGTCATTTGGTTGTTCATTATTGCTTTGACAGTGTTTTTAATTTGGCGAGTGTGTGTGTGTGTGTGAGTGTTTTTTATTTATGTATAATTACAAAAATAATAAATATACACTTTAAAGAAAACGTTCATGGCTTCTCACACTTTTTATTCTCTCTCTCTCTCTCTCTATATATATATATATATATATATCTCCAAGTATGGGTGGAATAATATTCCTTGTCCAAAGAAACACTATTTTTTAAAAAGTGCTCAATACAAAGTAGAGTTGATAATATTTATTCAGAAATTATAACATGGATATGTTACAATATCACTACAAAAGTAGCTATTTTGTTTCGACACTTCTTGTGTCTTGTCAAATGATATGGTTTATTTTAAATTGAATGGTTTTAAAAGGTTAAAAACAACCAAAACCCCTTTTCATCAGGGAGGCATTGTTGTATGTACAATGTGAACTAATCAGAGTAAAGCAACTTCTAATTTAGAGAATAGGTGGGCAGACTTCAAAATAATCTTAGTGGTGGGGGCCTTGCTATTAATATTTGTTTAAACTGAGATCAGCATTATTAATTAACCATTATATCTACTTTATTATTGTTGATAAATTTTAAAAAAATTTCTAAGTTTAACAATTTAGTAGATTTAGAAAGTTATTCATATATTAAATGAGGAAGAGAAAGAACGCATACATAAATAAACCTACAAACATCCACACATGGAAAAATAGACGAGTATATTCACAAATACTGGCAAACAGACACATATACACATGCACAAATTACAAAATTTAGCTTTTATCGACTTGTCAATTTGTCTGTTAAATTTTAAAGCTCTATTTGTACACAGACTAAATTGCTACATATTGGATACAGTCAAGGTGAATTCATAATGTGACCAGCCTTAAATCAATGTGGTCGGGAGAGACATAATCATACTTCAATGCATGAACATAGAAGCTGAATTAGATATATACTTACGTAAAGACACAAGCTAAAATTAGATGCATATGCATGTGCAAAACGTCACACACATATATATATATATGTATATGCTAAGCCCGACAACATTCATATGAAGTTATGTCTGTGTGAGCCCCAGTTGTCTAGCTTGCATGTGTGTGTGTCTCTGTGAACATCAATGGTTGTGTATATATATATATATATATATATATGTTCATACAACCATGGAAAAAAATGCCATAATTTGTTTTAATTTTCAAAATTGTGCGTTCAAAAATTCCCTGCCACGTGAGTGTTCAAAGAAAACGCCGTTACATAAGCATTCTAAAAAAGAAAAGAGGTAGACAGTAAAATCAGTTATAAAAAATCGCCTGAAGACACAACTCATGGTAGAAACCTAGCTCACATAACAACTCATTTACAAATGGAAAATATTCAAAAGTTCTACAATATAATTGTATTGAACACTTTTTAATACAAATGTTCCATGGTCTAACCCTATTGTAACCAAAAACTAAGTATTAAACAATCAATATATCTATATAATTAATATGAGTAAAAGATTCCCAGTTAGCTGATTGATGTTAATTATTATAACACAAAAACTTGTATATATATATGTGTTTAAATACATATATGTATATAGATGCGTGTATGCATGCATATATAAGCATTCAACATTCAAACACTGAAAAACATTGAAACTTCTACAAATAATAACAATGAAATAACACATAAAAATTACCCCCCCCTCCAAAAAAAACCTTGAAGAGTGACAAGAATTGACAATTACACTCTACACCTACTAAAACAGGAAATACACACAAGCACACATCCATTCACACACAAACAACTCACAACAATGTAAAAAAAATGAAAATTTGGAAATATGAACAGTAAATTGTGAAAAACCACTGAAGAGTGAACAGAAAAATATTCTGCTCATAAAACTCTGAAGTTGGAGTGCTGAAGGTCACACCAATCAGCTAAGTGACAATCTTTTACTTATATTAATTCATCCTAATGTTCTATCTTTGATATTGAGCACTTTATTAAAATGTCTGCTTGCCTTAAATTTTGGCTTTACATATTCTTTCACATTGCTTATATATATATATATATATATATATATATATATATATATATATATATATAGTCATCCGCAGACAGATCTGTTTCGCTGTATCACAGCTCATCAGTACGGTTAGACTCCAATTGTCTTTTAACCCAGGATTGAAACCCGACTGAATTTACATCAGTCGGCGATTATAGCATAATGATGGTCCACATATAATGTCTTAATATGTGTAGGAAAAACTACTAAAAAGTTGTAAGTTTAAAAATGTATTTTTTTTTATAGTATTTATTTATTTCTATTATTATTATATTTATATATATTTGATATTTCAGACCGGCCTTGGCCTTTCATCAGAAACAAATGATTTTAAAATTTAAACTAGAAACTTTTGCCACAAGAGCATTCGTCGAGAGATGTTTACATAATGTGACATAGAAAGCGATAGAGTTTTTTAAGATTTGTAAACATAAACCTATCTCTAATAATACTTTTAAATGTTGTTTTAAAGAAAGATTTTTTTAAGTGTATCTAAAAAATGTTTAACTATTGAAATATTTATAAAGATTCAAAACACCTAAGTCCCTATTTAACCCTAGCCTGTATGTATTTAATTTTAAAATCCAGTATTTTTCTTTTTATATATATTTGATGAAACATAGTTTTAATGTATGCTAAATTTATGGATTAAAGTGCTCAATACCAGGGATAAAGGGTATGTAAATATTAAGAGATCACTGAGGTCAACACCCAGTGGCCACAGCCTGTTTTTTGCTTAAATGCAATCTATGGACCTGAAGATTGTTTTTAGGCATGCAACAGACTAGTAAAGAGGTAAATAGCAAGACAGTTTTATAGTCTTGGGTGGGAAGTGGTCTAATAAAAGGACAACTCTGAATTTGAAATCTCTAACTATGGGTTAAATAGTTAGAGGAGACTGGGCTCTTCAGCCTTGGGTGGCAACCAGTGTAAGAATAGGACAACTCTGAATTCAAAATCTTTAACTATGGGTAAAATAGTCTCATCAAACTACAATTGACCAAGTCTGGTGTATATGGCTACACTCCTAAAGACATGGTTAATCAGGAATCCTTTTAATATGATTGAGAAGGCTCTGGATTGAATTGGATTTACAGACACACACTGATTTTGTAATTTGGGCATCTCATCATGGTATAATAGTTAGAAGCTTGTCTTGCTAGAATAATTACAAATGGGTACTGAGTATGGGTGCCCGTTATTTTGGCCTTCTGTCACATCTGAGTTATGCTTAGAAAATCATCATTCTTTTTGTAATCTAATAGTTTGTTGCTACAGTTAGCTTAGTTTTATATAAGAATACAAGTTTGCGGCATCAAGTGAGGTTCAAACTCACGACAGAAGTAAAATTTTATGAGATGTGATTCCTAATCACCATGGAAAGGAAACCTTTGTTTGTACAGCCTAATCTTTTTTAGTGAATAAAACTTAAGTATACCCTGAAGTATTGAACTCTTATTCCTTGGTCAACAAATATTGGGGAATTACCCTGTTCCCCTGCTAATTAGAAATTACCACCATTTTCCATAAAATTCTAACAAAATTTTTAGAGGAGAGAAAATTCATTCGACTCTGGATTGTATGCTGGATAATTTGACTAGTTGAAGGAAAGACACATGAAATCTGAAAATAAACAATTCCCATTGTTTGAAACAGTTTTGCTTTGTTTATTGTTAATTTTAGAATCTGCCTTAAATGTATCCTGGAATTTCAATTTTATTTTCAATTTCCTCTCAGTTCAGACAAAAATTTGCTATTCTGTTTAATTCAATTTCAATTCTTTTAATGTCTGAACTAAATAGCGCTTTCAGTTTCAAGTTTGATATGATGCAATTCTGAGTCAAAACTAATTGATGCAAATTTTTTTATTTTTTTTTATTTTTTATTAATCATTTCACCCCGAGCAAGGCGGAAACGCCACTGATGTGCAGGGGGTTACATAAATGTAAAAAGATTAATTAGAAAAGAGTGAGGAGTACAAGCTAGTTAGAAAGGAACAATAGAAAGCTGAGAAAGAAGGTGCGATGACAGATACATAGGTGGAGAGAAAGGGAAGGTTATACAGGGGTGGGGAGAGAGCTAGAGGCCAGTGGTTAGTAGATGAATATTAACTTTGCATTTAAATTTCTGGAGGTTGTAGCCATCAGGAAAGCAAGAATACGGGAGTGAGTTCCACAGGCGGAAAGTGTGAGAGAGGAAGCTGCAGGAGTAGAATTGTCGTCTGCATTTGGCTAACCTGACTGTGAATGGGTGGGACCCAGTTGCCAGTCTGGTTGCACGGGTAAACACCTGTTGAGGAGGCATCAGTGACTTAAGCTCATCCGAGCAGAAGCCATGAAAATATTTATAGAAGAGACAGAGGGGGGCCACATTTCGACGATGGGAAAGTGGCTGCAGTCGAGTCACCAGATCAGTACCTATCACATTGCAGACTCTCCTTTGGAGCTTGTCAAGAACACTGAGGAGAATGGCAGGGGCACCTGACCATAAATGGCAGCAGTACTCCATGCACGGATGGATGGTTGACTTGTATATATGCAGGATGGATTCAGGTAGAAAAAACATCCTGGATCGACATAGTGACCCAACCTTCTTAGCAGTAGATTTCCTATTACAATTTAACATCCTAATTCATTTACTTTCTTTTCTTAGTAACTGGAAAAATAAAGCTCAAATAAAAAACAAAATCTACATATTGTATCTTACCAACATGTTTCATCCACAGATGGACTTTATCAAAGCAAATGTAAGGATTTTATTTTACAAGTATTTATGACAAAAGTAAATATGTCATTAGTTCTTCAAAATTGTTAAATTTAAGAACACTTATAAATATACATAAGGCTAAATGAAAGTTATGGTAAATTATGAAAGATGCTAAGGGATGTAATTTAATGTCTAATAAATTATGGAAGATGCTAAGGGATGTAATTTAATGTCTAATAAATTATGGAAGATGGTAAGTGATATAATTAAATATCTAGTAAACAAAAGTGAGTAAACACTGTTGTTGAGTTTGTTTTGTTTTATATGTAAATATTATATTATTCTGATTTGGAATTTATGCATTATAAATTTTAAATAATAGATTATGAATTTAACTGTTTTCTTTTCCTTTTTAATAAAATCATGTATGTTGGCTCAGAAAAATAGTATTTCTTTCAGGAATGGAGATATTTGAAAAATATCTCGGGTGCAGATTTACTGAATATTACAAAAATACAAATCTGCCACCTGGAATTTATCAGATATCTCTATTCCTTTATAACCTGAATGGTTATGTGGTGATACCGAGCAAAGCAAGGGACCGGATGTTTGTCCTCAGACATCCAGAAAGCAAATGACCAAAACTTTGCGCACCCGGCTCCATGCATATTGCAGAAAACCAAAAAATTAATAAATATCAAATTCCAGTTCGCAAGCCTATGTGAATTTTATTTATCATCCAATGGGAAGCCCAGAATCAAATATGGGTGTGAATTCCCAAATGACCTGCTGGGACCCACAAAGATGAAATAAAAAGCCAACACAGAAAGCATCACCAGAGTTGAAAAAGTACCAGCCTATTTAGCACATCCCTTGACCTTGTCAATCGATCCACGATGCTCGCCTCCTTTCCCTCTCATCATCTTCTTTGTTGTCCCTGAGCTACTTACCAACCAAAGGAGCTGATACATCAAAGACATTCCTAACGGACAAACGCTCCCATATATACATATGCACAAACTCTTTTCAGCATTTACTGCTATAAACATTTTAACCTCCGTTCGACCCATCCTAAAGATATTATTTTATGTGTAAAAACCGTAATTGATATCTGTGTATATATAAAATGTTGTTCCTATACTCAATTTGAATTTCTTGTTTTATAACCCTTTTTATAACTTATAGTGGGCTATCTTCTAATGAGGCCAAATTCAGTTAATCTGCTTCAACCTACAACTACGATTCACTAGAACGAATAACCCACTATAGTTACTTACTTCCTTGATTTTAATCATCTTAACCCTCTAGGGCCATTCGTATCATATTTGATACAGTATGAAAACAAGCCTTGAAAGAAATATTTTCCAGAAAAATTTTTTAAGAGAAATATTTTATAAATTTCAAATGAAAGCAGTACTGACTGCTCAGTCAATGAATACCAAATGTTTCCTTATAGGGAAATACTGTATCAAATATGATACGAATGACCCTAGAGGGTTAACCACTTCAAATTTGAGATAACCTGTCTAATTTATTCTCATAATCTGACCTTATTTCCCACTAGTATGTCCATACAACAGTCTTATTTATAATGCCTATACCTTGAATGGCTCTTGGGGCTTTGTACTGGGTTAACATTTAGAAAAAAAAATATCGATGATGAAGTTGATTAATACCAGCAGATGTTAGTTTTTATAATTTAGCCAGAATGTTATTCGTAAGTCAACATATCAATCTATCAATAACAATTCATAGCTAATTTAAATGCATTATGGTAGAGAAAAATTACTATATATTTTTGTTTTTGATCATTTTACCCCAAGCAAAGTGATGATGTGACTAGGATGCAGGGAATTACAGGAGTGAAAGAGAATGAGAAGACTTTAGTGAGGAGAAGAACAATAAAGAAACAGAGTTCAGGAAGATGGCAACTGACATTGCATTTAATTTTTAAAGATTTTTAAGTGTCAGGAAAATAAGAAATTGTAAGGGAGTTCTACAGTTTTAAAGACTTCTTAACCCTATGTAGGTTACCTTTTTTTTTTATAATTATATAACCCCGAGCAAGGCGGTAATGCCACTGAAGCGCAGGGGGCTACGTAAGAGTGAAAAGATTGGAAAAGAGAAAAACCGGAAACCACATCCTAAGCAGGAAACAAGGAATGAGCCTTTTCACCAGTTCAATAGATGTGGGTGGAGTGTGAACCAGGCGATAGTTTAGTCTATCTACTCCAATTGAAGAAAAAAAATAAAAAAATAAAGTAAAATAAATATAAGAGTGAAAAGATTGGAAAAGAGAAAGCCGGAAACCACATCCTAAACAGGGAACAAGGAATCAGCCTCTTCACCTGTTCAATAGACGTGGGTGGAGTGTGAACCGGGTTATAGTTAAGTCTATCTACTCCAATTGAAGAAAAGAAAAAAAGAAAATAAAATAAATAAAAGATTGAAAAGAGAAAGCCGGAAACCACATCCTAAACAGGGAACAAGGAATGAGCCTCTTCACCTGTTCAATAGAAGTGGGTGGAGTGTTAACCGGGTGATAGTTTAGTCTATCTACTCCAATTGAAGAAAAGAAAAAAAAGAAAATAAAATAAATAAAAGATTGAAAAGAGAAAGCCGGAAACCACATCCTAAACAGGGAACAAGGAATGAGCCTCTTCACCTGTTCAATAGAAGTGGGTGGAGTGTTAACCGGGTTATAGTTAAGTCTATCTACTCCAATTGAAGAAAAGAAAAAAAGAAAATAAAATAAATAAAAGATTGAAAAGAGAAAGCCGGAAACCACATCTTAAACAGGGAACAAGGAATGAGCCTCTTCACCTGTTCAATAGAAGTGGGTGGAGTGTTAACCGGGTGATAGTTTAGTCTATCTACTCCAATTGAAGAAAAGAAAAAAAGAAAATAAAATAAATAAAAGATTGAAAAGAGAAAGCCGGAAACCACATCCTAAACAGGGAACAAGGAATGAGCCTCTTCACCTGTTCAATAGAAGTGGGTGGAGTGTGAACCGGGTTATAGTTAAGTCTATCTACTCCAATTGAAGAAAAGAAAAAAAGAAAATAAAATAAATAAAAGATTGAAAAGAGAAAGCCGGAAACCACATCCTAAACAGGGAACAAGGAATGAGCCTTTTCACCTGTTCAATAGAAGTGGGTGGAGTGTGAACCGGGTTATAGTTAAGTCTATCTACTCCAATTGAAGAAAAGAAAAAAAGAAAATAAAATAAATAAAAGATTGAAAAGAGAAAGCCGGAAACCACATCCTAAACAGGGAACAAGGAATGAGCCTCTTCACCTGTTCAATAGAAGTGGGTGGAGTGTGAACCGGGTTATAGTTAAGTCTATCTACTCCAATTGAAGAAAAGAAAAAAAGAAAATAAAATAAATAAAAGATTGAAAAGAGAAAGCCGGAAACCACATCCTAAACAGGGAACAAGGAATGAGCCTCTTCACCTGTTCAATAGAAGTGGGTGGAGTGTGAACCGGGTTATAGTTAAGTCTATCTACTCCAATTGAAGAAAAGAAAAAAGAAAATAAAATAAATAAAAGATTGAAAAGAGAAAGCCGGAAACCACATCCTAAACAGGGAACAAGGAATGAGCCTCTTCACCTGTTCAATAGAAGTGGGTGGAGTGTTAACCAGGTGATAGTTAAGTCTATCTACTCCAATTGAAGAAAAGAAAAAAAGAAAATAAAATAAATAAAAGATTGAAAAGAGAAAGCCGGAAACCACATCCTAAACAGGGAACAAGGAATGAGCCTCTTCACCTGTTCAATAGACGTGGGTGGAGTGTGAACCGGATTATAGTTAAGTCTATCTACTCCAATTGAAGAAAAGAAAAAAAGAAAATAAAATAAATAAAAGATTGAAAAGAGAAAGCCGGAAACCACATCCTAAACAGGGAACAAGGAATGAGCCTCTTCACCTGTTCAATAGACGTGGGTGGAGTGTGAACCGGATTATAGTTAAGTCTATCTACTCCAATTGAAGAAAAGAAAAAAGAAAATAAAATAAATAAAAGATTGAAAAGAGAAAGCCGGAAACCACATCCTAAACAGGGAACAAGGAATGACCTCCCTTCACCTGTTCAATAGACGTGGGTGGAGTGTGAACCGGATTATAGTTAAGTCTATCTACTCCAATTGAAGAAAAGAAAAGAAAAAAATAAAATAAATAAAAGATTGAAAAGAGAAAGCCGAAACCACATCCTAAACAGGGAACAAGGAATGGAGCCTCTTCACCTGTTCAATAGACGTGGGTGGAGTGTGAACCGGAGTTATAGTTAAGTCTATCAACTCCAATTGAAGAAAAGAAAAAAAAGAAAATAAAATAAATAAAAGATTGAAAAGAGAAAGCCGGAAACCACATCCTAAACAGGGAACAAGGAATGAGCCTCTTCACCTGTTCAATAGACGTGGGTGGAGTGTGAACCGGGTTATAGTTAAGTCTATCTACTCCAATTGAAGAAAAGAAAAAATAAAATAAATAAAAGAGTGAAAAGATTGAAAAGAGAAAGCCGGAAACCACATAAAGTCGAAACATATGTATCGGATTGCATAAGGTTGCTTTCAGTATCCAGGTCTTCCAGTCACCCATCAAAGTACTGACTAGGCTTGATGTTGCTTAACTTCGGTGACCAAATGAGAATTCGTGTTTTCAGTATCATTTAACAAGAGAGCTATAGAAAGAAAAGACATAATCACATCAAGAAGTAAATTAAATTACAAATTAAAGTATCTGGTAGCTCAACTCCAGTTACTTTCTCATTGGCATAATGTGGCTTCCCTCGGTCTCTTCTATAAATACTTTCACAGCTTCTTCTTCAATGAGTTTAGCTCCCTGGTGCCCCCTCTGCATGAATTTATCCGAGCTACTAAACTAGCAACCAGATCCTACCCAATCAAGTGTAATTGCAACTTCTACTCCAATAGCTTCTTTTCTCACCATTCCCACCTGTGGAATTTCCTTCCGTATACTTGCTTCTCCAAAAATTTAAATGCAAGGTCAATTGCCATTTTTTCTCTCCTTGACTTGCATCCTTTCCCTGACAACCCTTGTATCATGTTCTTTTCCCTTTCCACTCTACTCTCATGCAGCTCTCTTCACACCAGTGTTCTCATCCTTCTCTTAACCATTCTCTGACACCCCTGTAACTTGTCTCTTTATCTCATCATTCTCCTTTTATGTAACCCCCTGCACACTAGTGGCAGTACTGCCTTGTTTGGGGTGAAATGATTATAAAAAAAAAGATCATCAAACAATCACAGTTTGTTTCATGCTTCAACACCCTCTTCAGGCTATGTCATGGTGTTGACATCTGTGTCTACTTTTAAATTTACATACATTATCTCTGATATTGAGAATTTTTACCAATAAATATAGCATAACTTTAAACTATATTTTTATCATGTGTGTGTGTGAGTGTAAGAGAGAGAGAGATGATGATGATGATGGTGTAGTGATTATCAATTAATCTAAGTGGAGGTAGACTGTTCTCATTCCAATGCCCACATCTAAAGATATCATGTCTAGAAATAGACTGTTCTCATTCTACTGCCTAAATCACATTGGTTATCACAACCTCTTTGCTATTGTGCTCTCTGGCCTTAATCAAGTGTATATAGATTTGGGTAAACTACAAGGAATTCTGAACTTAATCCTTTATTTAATCTATGGAAGTAAACTGTTCTCGTTTCACTGTTCATGTCGAAGAATATCTTGTCCAGTTCTTATTTTTAGTACTACAAAATTATTGCTTTCCCATTTTTACTGAGTCCAATTACTTGCTTACCAGTCCACAATTTAACTCAGAATTACCATGTCACCAATTTCACCAATCAATGCTTTAAAATAGGCTATTTGCCCTGTAGGAATTTCTTGTAGATTACTGTAATTGATGTACACCTGATGAAGGTCAAAAAGTAAAAAGGCCAAAAAATAGTGATAACAGCAATAAAGATGAGAAAAATAGTATGAATGTATATATTGGAAAAAATAACTAATCACAAAAACCCATGCAGAAGTCCCAGATGTGATAACAGCGAGAATGTATATATTGTAAATAAAGATAACCTCTCACTGTAAAACTTTAGACAGAAAACCATCAGGTAATAACAGTAACAAAGATGAGTATGTAGTGATACCGACCGAACAAAAGCAAGACCAGATGTTGGCTCTATGCAAATGAATAGAGAGCGAATGAATAAAAATCACCTTTGTGCAGGTGGATTCGTGCAGATGTTCCGGTTGAAAAACAAAAATTAATCAAATATCAAGTTACAATTTCGCGAACCTAACCAGCCAATGAGAAGCCCGGAATCAAATTCAAGGATGAAATTCCAAACGAGCTTCTGATCCAAAAGGAAGATATAAAAAGCGGAGAAAAAGCCATCGTTAGACAGACGGGAAAACAAGAGGAGAAGAGTGTAATTAATATCCCTTTGACTTAAGTCGAGTGGCTACTATGCTGACCTCTTTCTTTCTCCTTATTCTCAAAAGTACTTATTGACCTCTTCAGAGACATTCCACTCAAACCAACTTACTGACTTATTGACCTTAGATGTGTCAACTTCAAAAGGAACATTTCTCCACATTACTAAGCCTTTTATCGTTTTCAGCATTATATTATTTTCCATGAACACTTTAACCTCCGTTGGACTTATATTCAAGTATTATTATAATTGTAAAACATTAATTGAAATGTGTATATATAAATGTTATTTTATATTCAAATTGACTTGATTTTATAATCATTTTATCTTCCCACCAGGCTAAATTCCATTAACCTGCACGGTATACAATTACCCTTCACTATAACGGAATCCTACTACAACTAGAAAAGGAATAAATAAGATAAGATACCCGCTATAAGAGTACCATATTCTAAATGTATACAGTAAAATTAATGCTAATTCCTCTTGGGGGACATTCAGACAGTTGACTACCATATGATAATAGCAACAAAGATGATGACAATAGTCTGAATGCATACTGGATGGGTTAAAAAATTGTTTAAATGATTCAAAAATGTAATTAACACCGTCGTCTCATTTTAAGAGATATAGTTACTAAAATTACACAAAAATTTCTTAATGTACTAAAAAGTAAATTTATTCAATAAAAATTGCTATTAGCTTCAACAACAGCCTTCAGATGATTTCAGAATCTCCCGAATCTCTTCTGGATAGTGTCCTTGTTTAAATTGGTGAAAGCTGTCATAATGATTGCTTTCAGTTCAGTTTTGGTATTACAAAAAGGTTTGTTGGTCTGTTGTTCAACTCTACCTAACTCATAATAATCAAGGGGGTTGCAGTCTGGGAAGTAAGGTAACACGATATAAGTGCAGAGTCCTGTTGCCAGACAGAGTATTCTGTCACCCTCTTGACCCAGGGAAGCAATATTTGCTCAAGACACTTGATGTAGGTATCTGTGTTGAGTCTGAGGCCCTTATCAACACATTTGAGAGTTTTTTTCTTATCAGAATGATCAGAGAGAGTGTTCGGAGTTTCTGTACCTTCATAACCACTATTTGCCTATAATTCTGAGCTGAGGTAGTATTTACATTATTCGGACTATTGTCCACATCTTTGTTGCCATTTGTATGACGTTTCGGCCGTTGTACACTCCGGCCTTCTTTAAGTGCTAGGAATTTCAAACCGAACTGAAATTCCTAGCACCTGAAGAAGGTCGGAGCATACAACAGCCAAAACATCATACCAATGGCAACAAAGATGAGGACAATAGTCCAAATAATGTAAATATTGCAAACACTCTGAATTGCTTATATTGAAGCTTCTAGCATGAATGTCAACTAGTACATCATGCCATTTGTAAATCTATAGTGGAGTGAATTGAATCCTGGTTTTCTTATTCTCACAGGTCGTGCCCAACTGACCCTACTATACTGTGAAATTGTCAAAATAAAAGACCAACATGCAAATGTAAAATTAAAATATACAGTGTAACTGTGATATAAGAGAGTTGTCAGGACTGGATAAACGTTCTCTTATATCCGGGTTTGGTCTATTTTATGTACATTACCACAGGCTCTAATTTGGGACCAGATAAAATCTCTCTTATATCCACGGATCTCTTATATCAGGGTTTGGTATATTCTATATACATTACCACAGGCTCTAATTTGGGACCAGATAAAATCTCTCTTATATCCATGTTTATCTTATATCCGGGTTTGGTCGATTGTATATACATTACCACAGGCTCTAATTTGGGACCACATACAATCTCTCTTATATCCAAGTTTCTCTTATATCCGGGTATATTTTACCAGGGTTTGGTCAATTTTATATACATTACCATAGGCTCTAATTTAGGACCAGATAAAATCTCTGTTAATCCATGTTTCTCTTGTATCCGGGTTATACTGTATAATGGAAATATTAATTCCTCAAAGCAGAAATTTAGACTGAAGGCCACCAGGTGATAACAGCAACAAAGATGAAGACAACCATCCAAATATAAAATAATGATAACATCTCATCACAGAAATTCAGATAAAAATAAGTGAAAGATCTATGGAAAAGAGAGAGCAGTGCTCTTTTTCAAAAAATGTTTCTCTGGAGGCAAGCTCATATCATTCTGCTAATCATATCCTTGGCATCTCATGATGAAAGTTTAGTTCAATAAAAATCAAAAAGAAGCAGATCAAAGAGAACCAACAATGGAAAAGAAAAAAATGATTAGTTGAAAAACAAAATCAGCTGAAGAAAAATATTATTTTTAGGATTTTTTACTCCTTTGCATTTATCAACAGATTTGTTTATGGAAATAGTTAAAAATAAATAGTACTAAACTTAAAATTATAATATCATAATCTACATAAAAAAACAGTTTATTAAATATTGACTCATTAATTTATATCTCATATTTTTTTACATTATTTCAACTAACAAAATGATACATGCTTGGGCAATCATGTCTTGAAAGAGACATGATTGACTGGGCAGAAGACTTTCTTGCAGTAGGCTGCCATTACTTTATGTAGTAGACTGGTTTTAAATCAAGGCTACAGGACCCAATCTGTCTTAATTTTTAACCTATATCAGGAGGGTGAAATGAAGGATTAGTACCTTCCCCAAGGGTATTTGCACACAAGTGAATGCAACAAATTCAACTGGACTTCAATTTCCAATTTTGGATTTTTACACTAGTGGTATTAAATGGTGAAAGTAAATTCTTTTATCTATTGTGTCCCTTCAAGATGAAGGTGATTATGACTCTTCACAATTTCCTATCCATTTTAGCACTTGAATTAAATACTAGTAAAAAGAATAAAAGTAAAAAACAAAGTAAATACTAATAAAAAAACAAAGGACACATGGCCCAGTGGATATAGACATAGGTTAGTTTTAGTGATGTGACCCAAAGAGTTGTAAGTTCAATACCAGGTTACAGCTGTGGTCAGCAAATAACTTAGAGAGTTAAGTTAAAGGGAGATAACTACATGGCTACCAGAAGTGGCATCGCACATGGAATAAGAATTGTATACCCCAGCAGACGTAATAAAAAGTTTGGTTCAAAATTCCTAGCACCTGAAGAAGGTTGGCGCATAAAACGGCTGAAACATTGTAAACATAGCAGTAAAGATGAGGACAATAGTGATAGTCTGAACAATGTAAATAGCATAAAAAAGAAGAAAAGAAAAATAAAATAAAGAAAATGCTTGCTTGCTTTCTTTTTTAAAAATCATTTCACCAAGTAAGGCAATAATGCTACTAGGATGCAAGGGGTTACTGGTAATGAAAGAGAATGACAAGATTTTAGTGAGGTGGGGAAGACAAGAACAGGATTCAAGATATTGGCAACTGATATTGCATTATTTGTTTTTTAAATTGTAGCTATCAGTTAAGCAAGAAACTGCAGTATTTACATTATTCGGACTATTGTCCACATCTTTGTTGCCCTTTGTACGACGTTTCAGCCGTTGTATGCTCTGGCCTTCTTCAGGTGCTAGAAATTTTGAACTGAACCCTTTATTACAATCACTGGGGTAAATCATCCTCATTCCTTGTGTAAAGCTTCATTTGAAAGTCAAATGGCAACAAAGATGAGAACAATAGTCCGAATAATGTAAATACTAACTCATCTCAAAAATATAGACAAATACTAAGCAAGAAACTATTAGAATAGAACATAAAATTGCATCTAGCTAGTTAAACAGTAATGTAGTGAGACCTACTTGCCAATCTAGTAGCATGTTTAAATTCTTAGAGTCACCAGGAGTGGGGAATGCTCATCAGAATGAATGCCATGAAAATTTGTAGAAAAGACAGAGAGAACACATATCACTGTGAGAAAGTGACTGAAGTCAAGATGCCGAGTCAGGATCTATCATATTACACATCTTTTGAATTTTTTCAAGAATCTTGAGATATACTCTACTGGCCATAATTATTAGACCACCCCAGATTTAAAAAAAAAAGATTATGTATTTCATACTATTTTTAGTATTTATTGCCAAGTGGATAATTCTAAATGAAAATAGAATGGTTCTTTTGTTATTATTACATTGCAAAATTTTACAAGGTAGCCAGGAAGCCTTTGCTTCAGCCAGCTAATAAGAAGAAAAGACTAGCATGTGGAAGAGAGCACAAAAACTGGACACCAGAACAGTTCATTTGATGCGCATATTATTGTGCAGTATTAACAAAAAAACCATTCTACAAGGTAACCAAAAAAATTTCTGTCCGTTTTTAAAAGAAAAAAGAAAACACTTCACAGTATGTGTAATTTATATTTAGCCTTCGAAGTAATCTTCTGCCAACGTAACTCCAGCTGTTCAATGAGTCCGTGAGGGCTTTGCACAAGTCTGCTTCATTGGTGAAGGATTTCCCATGAAGATGATTATCCAGGGAGTGGAAGAGGTTTTAATCAGATGCCGCAAAGTCAGGTGAAGAAAGGTGGAGGGCACAAAGTCTTCCATCCAAGTTGCTGTATGGTATCCCTGATCACTTGTGCGACATGCGGCCTGGCGTTGTCATGGAAGAAAAGCACACCTTTGCCATTCAC
Source organism: Ascarosepion bandense (assembly GCA_037127315.1). Classification (NCBI taxonomy): domain Eukaryota; kingdom Metazoa; phylum Mollusca; class Cephalopoda; order Sepiida; family Sepiidae; genus Ascarosepion; species Ascarosepion bandense. The sequence goes on from JBBBDQ010000900.1 coordinate 2,914,460, forward strand.
CAGTGCTGGCTCCTTCTTGTGTGATACCTGTTCTACACATTTCAACTGCTGTGAGTATACGTCTCCAGTGAGCATTTGGCCCGTTGGTGGCAGTTCATAATGAACCACTTGATGACCTGTCCACCAGACACAAAGCATAATCTTGCATGGGTGCATAGGCAGTCTTGCGGTGGGAGGTACAGTATCCTGAGGAGACAACCAATGTCTGAAACGCTTGAGAGTTTCATACAGAACCCACTTTTCATCACTGGTAAGTACTCAATTGAAAAAGGATGCAGTACAGTGGCGAGAAAGTAGCGATACACAGACTGCCACTTGTTGTCCCTTGTGGACCTCCAACAGCGTTTGCAGAATCCACTTGCTCAGTTTGTATCTAGGCGGTGCAGGTGATGTCTAACTGTTTCATCGGAAACGTTGAACTGTCTTGCAGGTTCACCACACATTAGACTACTGTCCTCTTCAATGTCCGCCTTCAGGACTCCATCATTCAAGACCTGTGGTCATCCACTGCAAGGCTCATTATGGAGAGACAAATCTCCCGACTTGAATTTTTGAAACCAACGCTTTGCAGTACGTTCATTCACAGTGCTATCCCTAAATGCTTGACATATGCAGTGACTTGATGTAGCTACTGATAAGCTCACTTTGAAGTCGTAATGCAAACAGCCCTGAACGAGATCTCTAGACACTTCCATCCTTCTCACAGCTGTCTGGCTTATAACTGATGGCCAGGCACAGTGCATGTGTTTTTTATAATGTCTGATGTTCCTACTTCCGGCTGTCTGAATTTGAAAACAATTGCTACACGCATTTCATATATATTTCAACTTCATTCAATGCCTAATCAAAAAACGGACAGAACTTTTTTGGTTACCTTGTATTTTCATTTAGAATTATTCACTTGGCAATAAATACTAAAAATAGTATGAAATACATCATTTCTTTTAAAAAACTAGGGTGGTCTAATAATTATGGCCAATAGTGTATAGTAGGAGCACCAAACCAGATATGGCAGGAATATTCCATGCACAGATGAATGATAGATTTATAAATTTGTAAGATGGATTCTCATGAGAAAAGTTATCCGACACAACACAGTGAACCAACTATCCTATCAGTAGCCTTAGCAGTTGATTCAATATAATCATTTCACTTCATATCAATGCAAAATGTGAGCCCAAAAAGGTGAGTGTGTTGTTCTAAAGAAGGTGATCATGGCTCTACACAATTTCCTATCCATTTCAGTACTTGAAGTAAATACTAGTAAAATTAAAGTAAACAAAAAAATCAAGTAAATGCTAATGAAAAAATACTAAGAAAAAATAAATGATAGAAAAAAAATAAAGATAATACTGTAGTCATTAACTACTAACAGAATGTTTTCCTGATCACTACAATCTTAACCTGTTTAAGTCTAGGGTTTACCATCACCTTCCCCACATATAAACTGTACCCCTGAATCTGTAAACTTATACCTTGAGTGATCCCCAGGCTTTGTACAGTAGGAACTTCACTGATTTTTTCCTTAAGTTGTCTTGTAAATGGACATTTGGCTTTTTGTGAGTATTTTCCATGTCTATGCTATCAGTCAGTTAATTGTCATGCGTTTGGGCGATCAAAACTAGGCAGAGGATTTTCCTGCAGTATATTTCTGTGGTAGACTGGTTCCAAACCAAGGTTATAGAACCCACTCTGTGCAACAATTCAACACACACCTGAAGGAAGAAGAGATGTGCATAAGTGAATGATACAAATTTGACTGAAATTTCTAATTCTGAGCTGATATCCATTACACTACAATGCACATCTGTCTGTGTGACATCTAGTCTATGTAATATTGCCATCCGTCTATGTGACATCTAGTCTATGTAATATTGCCATCCATCTATGTGACATCTAGTCTATGCAATATTGCCATCCGTCTATGTGACATCTAGTCTATGTAATATTGCCATCCGTCTATGTGACATCTAGTCTATGTAATATTGCCATCCGTCTATGTGACATCTAGTCTATGCAATATTGCCATCCGTCTATGTGACATCTAGTCTATGCAATATTGCCATCCGTCTATGTGACATCTAGTCTATGCAATATTGCCATCCATCTATGTGACATCTAGTCTATGCAATATTGCCATCCATCTATGTGACATCTAGTCTATGCAATATTGCCATCCATCTATGTGACATCTAGTCTATGCAATATTGCCATCCGTCTATGTGACATCTAGTCTATGTAATATTGCCATCCGTCTATGTGACATCTAGTCTATGCAATATTGCCATCCGTCTATGTGACATCTAGTCTATGTAATATTGCCATCCGTCTATGTGACATCTAGTCTATGCAATATTGCCATCCATCTATGTGACATTTAGTCTGAAAGCAGACAATGTCAGGATTTCAGAACTTGTCTAACTTAAGATAAGTTTTCTAGTTTTCATTGTTTGAATTTATTCAAAACTTGAATCATTTATTTTTTTTATATGATCAGTTCTGGGTGGTTGCTTTTCTTTCTACCTCTTTGTACTTCGTATTTTTTTTGTATGAATGTTATCAGTGACAGAGTTAATATGACACTTTTTCAAAAATGATCTAGATCAAATGAACTTTCAGGTCCTACAATACAAACTGCAGTCAAATTAATACCTTTTGTTATTTTATTACTGCTTTTTCATATTGTACATTTTTTATTTGTTTGTTACACATTGTTTTCTGAGCAGCTCAGAATGGTTTGGTTTTATTTACTGGTTGTATCCAACATGATTTGCCTTTCTCTCTCTTTTTCCCCAAATCCACTTTCTATGTCTATTTGAATGAATGGGAAACAATAACATCACTTATTACTTTCAGACAGCAGGACCATGTATCATGGTTTTAATGTAGTTTAGGGAGTTGGCTTTAAAAGTTGTAGCTAAGAAAAAGAAGATACACACGGCAATGACATGCCAAGATGGCTGTATTTATCAATTAGAACTGCAAAGAGAGTTAGGTGTTAAAAACTTTAAAATGTCTTATAAAATCATGAAAGAAGAGACTAGCATGGGGAAGAGATCACAAAAGCTGGACACCAGAAAAGTTCATTTGATGCACATGTTCTTGTGCAGTATTAACAAAAGAACTATTCTATTTTCATTTAAAATTATTCACTTGGCAATAATTACTAAAAATAGTTATGAAACACATTATTTCTTTTAAATAACTACAGTGCTCTAATAATTATGGCCGGTAGTGTATCAGACTTATTAGTTTTCATCACCATAAAAATTTCTTTGTTCTGCAACGTTTTGCCCACTTCTTTTTCGTACAGTACAGTTCATCTATTTTCTCCCACCTTTATCCCTGTTCTACAAGTTATTCACTTTACCCACTTTGCCGCCTCCTTTTTCTTATTCTAAATTTCATCCATTTTTGGCCCCTTTACACCCATCTTTATCCCTGCTCTACAATTTATTCACTTTACCCACTTTGCCGCCTCCTTTTTTTTATTCTAAATTTCATCCATTTTTGGCCCCTTTACACCCATCTTTATCCCTGCTCTACAATTTATTCACTTTACCCACTTTGCCGCCTCCTTTTTTTTTATTCTAAATTTCATCCATTTTTGGCCCCTTTACACCCATCTTTATCCCCGCTCTACAATTTATTCACTTTACCCACTTTGCCGCCTCCTTTTTCTTTATTCTTAATTTTATCCATTTTTGGCCCCTTTACACCCATCTTTATCCCTGCTCTACAATTTATTCACTTTACCCACTTTGCCGCCTCCTTTTTTTTATTCTAAATTTCATCCATTTTTGGCCCCTTTACACCCATCTTTATCCCCGCTCTACAATTTATTCACTTTACCCACTTTGCCGCCTCCTTTTTCTTTATTCTTAATTTTATCCATTTCTGGCCCTTTTACACCCATCTTTATCCCTGCTCTACAATTTATTCACTTTACCCACTTTGCCGCCTCCTTTTTTTTATTCTAAATTTCATCCATTTTTGGCCCCTTTACACCCATCTTTATCCCTGCTCTACAATTTATTCACTTTACCCACTTTGCCGCCTCCTTTTTCTTTATTCTAAATTTCATCCATTTTTGGCCCCTTTACACCCATCTTTATCCCTGCTCTACAATTTATTCACTTTACCCACTTCGCTGCATTCTTTTTCTTTATTCTTAATTTTATCCATTTTTGGCCCCTTTACACCCATCTTTATCCCTGCTCTACAATTTATTCACTTTACCCACTTTGCCGCCTCCTTTTTCTTTATTCTAAATTTCATCCATTTTTGGCCCCTTTACACCCATCTTTATCCCTGCTCTGCAATTTATTCACTTTACCCACTTTGCCGCCTCCTTTTTCTTATTCTAAATTTCATCCATTTTTGGCCCCTTTACACCCATCTTTATCCCTGCTCTGCAATTTATTCACTTTACCCACTTTGCCGCCTCCTTTTTCTTATTCTAAATTTCATCCATTTTTGGCCCCTTTACACCCATCTTTATCCCTGCTCTGCAATTTATTCACTTTACCCACTTTGCCGCCTCCTTTTTCTTATTCTAAATTTCATCCATTTTTGGCCCCTTTACACCCATCTTTATCCCTGCTCTACAATTTATTCACTTTACCCACTTCGCTGCATTCTTTTTCTTTATTCTTAATTTTATCCATTTTTGGCCCCTTTACACCCATCTTTATCCCTGCTCTACAATTTATTCACTTTACCCACTTTGCCGCCTCCTTTTTCTTTATTCTAAATTTCATCCATTTTTGGCCCCTTTACACCCATCTTTATCCCTGCTCTGCAATTTATTCACTTTACCCACTTTGCCGCCTCCTTTTTCTTATTCTAAATTTCATCCATTTTTGGCCCCTTTACACCCATCTTTATCCCTGCTCTGCAATTTATTCACTTTACCCACTTTGCCGCCTCCTTTTTCTTATTCTAAATTTCATCCATTTTTGGCCCCTTTACACCCATCTTTATCCCTGCTCTGCAATTTATTCACTTTACCCACTTTGCCGCCTCCTTTTTCTTATTCTAAATTTCATCCATTTTTGGCCCCTTTACACCCATCTTTATCCCTGCTCTACAATTTATTCACTTTACCCACTTTGCCGCCTCCTTTTTCTTTATTCTAAATTTCATCCATTTTTGGCCCCTTTACACCCATCTTTATCCCTGCTCTGCAATTTATTCACTTTACCCACTTTGCCGCCTCCTTTTTCTTATTCTAAATTTCATCCATTTTTGGCCCCTTTACACCCATCTTTATCCCTGCTCTACAATTTATTCACTTTACCCACTTTGCCGCCTCCTTTTTCTTTATTCTAAATTTCATCCATTTTTGGCCCCTTTACACCCATCTTTATCCCTGCTCTGCAATTTATTCACTTTACCCACTTTGCCGCCTCCTTTTTCTTATTCTAAATTTCATCCATTTTTGGCCCCTTTACACCCATCTTTATCCCTGCTCTACAATTTATTCACTTTACCCACTTTGCCGCCTCCTTTTTCTTATTCTAAATTTCATCCATTTTTGGCCCCTTTACACCCATCTTTATCCCTGCTCTGCAATTTATTCACTTTACCCACTTTGCCGCCTCCTTTTTCTTTATTCTAAATTTCATCCATTTTTGGCCCCTTTACACCCATCTTTATCCCTGCTCTGCAATTTATTCACTTTACCCACTTTGCCGCCTCCTTTTTCTTATTCTAAATTTCATCCATTTTTGGCCCCTTTACACCCATCTTTATCCCTGCTCTACAATTTATTCACTTTACCCACTTCGCTGCATTCTTTTTCCTATTCTACATTTAATCCATTTTGCCCTCTTTATCCCCATCATTGTCCCTGTTCTACCATTCATCACAATTTCTCTTTTACCCTACTTCTTTTTTTTTGTTTTGCATCCCATTTACTTTCACTCCACTTTTTTTTATTTTAATTTTCACCCACTTTTCTCCTTTGCAATCCCACTGAAATTAAGGGATACTGCAGCTTAGTCTATGATTTTCACTAGTGATTTTGCAATTTAAACATACTACACAACTATATTTCTATTTATCAAATTTAACTACCACTTTTACTGAAACAGTTTCTTTTCTTGCACTTCCCAGTTGCGAGACTTGATTCTATTTACATGCTTCCCTGATAGCTACAATCTCCAAAAGTATAAATGTCACTTGCTATCTTCTAAAATCCTGTTCTCAATACCTCCTGTACTCAGTTTATTTCTCACTTTAAGCTGCGTACCAATGGCAGTACAGCTTTGCTTGGGGTAAAATGATTAAAAAAAATTTTTTTTAAATTCATTGAGATTTTTGACAAACATTTCTTTTATTGGGTATATTACTGAACAAAATAAAAGTGAATCTCTGAAGAAGTTTTAAAACTACACATTAAAATAAAATCTATTTCCATTAGTCTAAATTCCCTATTGGCAGGGCCTAAGATACATATAGTTAAAAAGTTAAAAACATTTTCAAACCTTCCACTTTCACATTTGCAGACTCAAGTATAAACTTAACCAATGTTTTGCTATAGTCTCAAGTATGAACCCAACCAATGTTTACCTATAGACTTATAGCGGGTATCTCTTCTCTTTTTTCATTAGTAGTGAGGGGTAGTAGGATTCCGTAGCATGTTAACGGAATTTGGCCTTGTGGGAAGATAGCCCACTATAATTCATAAATTCAAGAAAGGCAAATTTTGAGTGTAAAATAACATTTATACATATATACATTTCAATCAATGTTTTACAAAATAAGTAATGCTTGAAATAAAAGTTCAACGGAGGTAAAAGAGTTCATGGAAGGTAATGGTGAGCTGAAAGAAAGGATGTTCATTTTCAAGTTGCCGTTTCTAAGGTCAGTGAGTTGGTTGGTGTGGAATGTCTTAGAAAAGGCCAATTAGTACTTTGAGAACAGGTGAGGAAGAAGGCGGCTAGCATAGTATCAGCTTGACATAGGTCAAGGAAGAAACTAATTACTATCTTTTCTTCTGTCTGTGCCTGTCTGTCTGAGTGCCTTTATAACAGCATTTTGGATCAACTGGCTCAACTTTCCAATTTCATCCTTGTATTTGGTTTCGGGCTTCTCATTGGCTGATAAATAAAATTGGTAATTTGATCTTTGATTAATTTTTATTTCTCAACCGGAACATCTGCGGCGAACTCGGATGCACACAACGATTTTTATTCATTTGACTTTTAGTCGTGAGAGTGCACACATCCGGTTCATCGCTTTTGTTTGGTCGGTATCACCACAGACTCAAGTATAAATCTGAGCAATGTTTATCAACAGACTCAAGTATAGTAAAAAAAAAATCAGATTTTGTGATTAAATAACCTAAGATTTCTGGGTTGAGAAGTTATTACTTACACTATTTACATTTATACTATTGTCCTCATCTTTGCTACTGTTATTACAATGTTTTGCCTATTGTATGCTCTGACCTTCATCAGGTGTATATTGGTCTAGATAATCTAAAGGGAATTCCAAACTGAACCCTTGTTTTAATTTATTTATGAGACAACTGCCTAATGGATTAAAGTACTGGTTCATAAATTTGGGGGCATAGTAATTATGAGTCCAGCCTCTAGTCTGGACAGTGTGTAACTGGACTTAGTGAAAATGAGCAAGCAATAACTGAACAGTAATAAAAGTAGGAACTAGATAAGATATCCATAAACGTGAACAGTGGAATAAGAACAGGCCACCATCGTAAATTAAATAAAGGGTTCAGTTTAGAATTACTTATAGGTTATCCAAATTGATACATACATGAAGGTTAGGGGGACACAACTGCTGAAACACTGTGATAATAACAACAAAAATGAGAACAATAGTCAGAATGTAAATAAGAGTTGAAATGTAAAATCTAACAACCCAAAATCAATTTTTATTTCCATTCAAAATAGAAAGCTGATAAGTTAGAGTTGTGAAAAGATTTAAATCATATGCCATATGAGTGTATTCTTGCCATCATATTTGAGAGCATTATTAGCTGTTTCCTAAGCATAACAGGAGGGAACTTCATATA